>CM038221.1:13858100-13964295 GCA_021442155.1 Cymbidium sinense | reverse complement strand
TTGGTTTGAAAGGAACGTTCATCTTCTTCTTGATTACTTTGAATGAGGGGCGGTGTTGTGATTTTTTTGGACTGTTCTTTATATCCAGGGATATTTGAAACGACCTCTTTATTCATTTTATTTCTCCCTTCTTCTTAACTTGTTCTTTTATGGGTTTTGAAGTATATATAGTATTTGCTAGTTATTTTGTTAGCTTTGATTCCCTCGAAAAGAAGTAGCTGGCATCTTGATATATCTTTATTTCATGCACTGCAAAAGGTTGCATGTCACCCACAATTTGGCATTCTTCTCCATCCTTTGTATATTTCAATACATTGATGCAATGTAGATGGGACAATGCCATACTTATGAACCATGGTCGACCCAAAGAGCTCACGAATGAAGTATCTCGCATCGATCACATGAAATTTGGCTTACGTAGAGGTCTCCAATTTAAGAGGAGGCGAATGACCATAGTTTTCCCTTCTTGTTGAATCCTTGAACCATGACTTTATCTCATCCCAGATGTTGTACATCTAGAGATAGCCATCTAAGAGTTCTCAAGTTCATAAGATTCACGGAGGAACTGGAATCAATTAAGATCCACGGTATTATAATTTCATCACTTTTAGCTGTAACATACAGAGGGCGATTTTACTCTGCAGTCCCGAGCATTAGATCATCTTCTGAAAATGTGATGGTTGGAGGCTCTTGAACATGCAAGGTCTCCGTTAGACAGCGTTCAACAAAATATGCTTTGAACTTTCCCAGCTCTTTGAGAGCTTCAATTAAGGTGTTACGGAGATCTTCGATATTAGAAGTGCTTATACGGCAAAATTTTCCTTAGATGGGATAGAATATTGTAGTCAATCCCTTTTGATGAAGGCTTCTTATTTGAATCCTTAGGGATAACTCTTTCATTAATTTCAATTTCTTCTCCTTTATCCTTATTCATTGGCTCTTTCCTCTGTTGGGATGGTAGCACTCGACCACTTACTTGAGCTACTTCATTTGCATCGAATCTTGGATGACTCGGTTCTTGCATCATACCGTCAATGATAAAGAAGATTGAATTCTTGCCCAACTTTACATTTTTTTATGTCGTTGATATGGTGAGCTCGATTCATCTTCATTTGGGAAAGCGAGTTCCTCCAACTTCATGCATCATCAAGCAAGAGAAGTTCTTGACTTCTTCCTTCCGTTGATATGAAGATTTAATGAATTAAGCGTGATAGGTCATCTTCTGATTGTATATAATCTTCCATATTATTGATGATCCTTTGTGTTATATTCGCGCATCAATAGTAGTAGTAACATTTTGTCTTCTTTCTTTTATTTAATTTATTTTTTTTCGTTTGGCAGGTTTCTTAGCCTTCCCTTGCGGTATTTGGCTAGGGTGTCTTTCATGAGCCGAACTAGTCTTCCCATAACTTAGGTTTTGTCTCAGCTCAAGTACGGGCTCGAGTGGTGATTTCCAATAACACCTTCTAATTGTTTTAACATTTTCAGTCTTTTAGAGGCTGACCATCCTTCATCATCGACCGGTTCTCTTTGCCTTTATCTTTGTTTGATGGCAGATGAGGTGATTACTTTTATGGATTCTTTCTTGGGCACCAATACACGTAATGTGAATTCTCCATTTCTATATTTTATCTAGCCAATCTTTGAATATGTAACAATCTTCAATAGGATGACTAAACACCCGATGGTATGGGCAATAGTTAGGATTATCTGCTTGTCCAGCCTCTTCGGGTATTTTACACTCGGATAGTTGGAGACCTACTTTGAGTGCATGTTTAAACAATTTGGCCACACTTTCCTCTTAAAAGAATACTCTTTGTTCAGCTTTTCTTTTAGGGTCGGGGCCATTGAGTCATTTGCTCCTTTTGTTTGCTTTGGTCCTTCTTTGCGACCTCGAGGATCATTACCTCCAAGTATGAGCTTGGGTTGTGGAGCGATTGAACAAGCGCCTTGGTTTTCTTGATAGACAGGTAGCCTTTCTTTATCTACGTTATAGACTAACCACTTACCTGTATCCTTCTTGTATGAGGTGAAATGTGTTTCACCTTTCTTTAGGTCTGGAGCTTTTGCTCTTTTGGATTTATCTTGCTGGCCATCGGAACGAGATAAATTTAATTTCTCAAATTTAGTCACCCTATCAAGTAGCTCTTAAAATGTGGTAATTGAAGCCATGCAAAGATAAGGCGCCATCTTATCATCGATGTTGCCCATCAGTAATTGAATTGCATGCTCTTCTTCTAATTTTTGTTCACATTTCATACTCATATTTCGCTAACGCGTAATATATCTAGTTACTGACTCATCTTTCTTCCTTTTCTCAAGAGCGAGATCAGCAATTGTTTTCTTTTTGACTGCGCTAGCAAACCTTTTAATGAACATGTTTTCAAGTTCGGAAAAAGTTTTGACCAAGTCATTTGGCAACTCGACCATTCAGCGTCAAAGTTAAACTTGACAATTGACAAAATAAATAGTAATCATTTACCCCCTGTGTTACCACAAGATGCTTTGAACTGGGCTAGATGTTGCTTATGATTACCATTTCCATCAAATAGATTAAATTTTGGCATTGAATATCCCTTTGGGTATGGAATTTGATCATACTCCACGGGATATGTGTCGACATTTGCTCACTAATTTTTTTGCCTGCCTCGCAGCTATAACAACTTTGATCTTCTCATTCAATATAATATCAAGTTGAGAGGCTATCACGACTTCAGATATAGTTTGTATATTAGAAGCGGGGTTAAGTGACTCATTTATTTCAATCCTCGCCGCTCAATTTGGACCCTTGAACCATGTGAGATCAAATTTATTGGAGGATTGTCAATTACTAGAGGCTTGATGATTATTTGGGACGGTGTTGGACCTGTGATATTTCTCATTAAGCGCATCATCATCAGCATCATCATTTTCATTTTCATATTCAACGGCGATTTCTTTATCTTTGGCTTTCATTGAATTTGTCTCGCCAAAGTGGTAGTATCGATGAAGGTGGGATTTTCTTCCTTTCTTCTTCTTCTTCTTCTTGTTCCTCTCACGACTCGGAGGATGCTTCCTATTTGAATATTTTGTTGTTCTTGGGTTGAGGGGAGGTCTTGTACAACACCTATGTTATGCGTACACCGGATGGCTCTTGTTACCATATACACCACTTCAACGCGTTGCATCCTCCTCTTCTTCTTCCCTTGGATACGATTTAGATCGCGTCTCCAATGGACTTCGATTCCAAGTGTGGAATCTTCTTGATTAGAGGGCTTGATCGGTTAACCTCCTCTTGATGGGACGGAGTTGATTGATGAAGGAATCCCCTGGAGGATTCTCCAAGGTGTCTACTGTCATATTCTTTATCATTAGGGGCCCTCTTTTTGGGCTCCCATCGCTAATAGATTTGAGTTGGGGCAGATCTCCAGGAATTCACACCAGATGTCACGTCATTTTTTTGCTCTAAAGCAATTTCTTTAAGGCTAGGCCTCCTGCTACCTTTCCAGGGACCTTTGTGGATTCACGGGCCTGGTCCAAGTGTCACACCGATGCTCACCATGTGGGACATGGATCTGTTAATCGCCATTTGAGTTACGGGATGAGGTCTCCTTAGAGCGGTCAGCATTCTTGATAAGGACCACAGTTTTCATCTCTCTCCTTGGCCACTTGGAGAACCCGATGCACTGATGCATATAGTTTCGAGCTTCCTCGTAGGAGGAGCTGGAACCTCTTGTGGGGTCCTTGAGTGACTAGTATTATTTAACCCACTTAAGGTTATCAAACCCGGTGTGGGTGGAATACTCATCTTGTGGTTGTTATGTTGGTACAGGCGCGTGTTGAGGCAGCTCAAGACTTCTCTTTCTTCGTTTCCTCCGGCTAAGCTTACTTCCAGATGAAGAAGCTTCAGCTGGTAGGATTGCATTGTTCTGAGAGACTAAAGAGATCGTCCGCTTAGTAACAACCCTCTTCATGATTGGTGTCTCCAGTCAAAGGCGATTGTTTCTTTTGAAGTGACCCTGGTAGAGGAGTCATAATCTCGATGGACTTTTAGAGATTGTTGCACATGGCAAGGCGAGTTTGTACTTTAAAAGTTGAGGCTCAACTTGCTCATTCAAGATGGTTTGGGAAATCTACCAAATTGGATGGTAGCTCGTGCTTCAACATTGATGATGACATTATTAACGAATGTTGGACGAAAAATACGGTTGTGTTGTAATGCCATTCTGGGATTTAAAGGTAAAAATTAGCAATTAAAAATAATTGCACTATCACCTTACTTTCAAAAATATAGGTACGATAAGAAAAACATACTAAACACATGCACTAAATAAAATCTCAAATGACTTAAGACTTTATTTAGAAAACTTTGAAGTTGTTAAGTTTAACTTATCATTTCTCATTTCATTTTCATTTTTTTATTACTCCAATTATAACTTAGATTTGACTAGCCAAAGATGGAAAGAAAACTCCCAGTAGTCAAATCTGTGGGATCCAAAAATTTTGACCTCTTTCGAATAAAAGAAAAGAAAGAGTTGTTTAAGTGTGGTGATAATTTGAAGATAGATGAATAGTAGATAAGACACTACCCAGAGATTTCATTCTCATTTGGTGAGAACTTTATATCTGGTTCCAGGTTTCCTATAGGCGCAAGCCCCTATAGTTAATTACCCCTCCCACCGAGAGCACTTTCGATTAAAAAGTGTGAATCATTAAAGAGCAGTATATAGTTATGAGTGGAGTTTAGAACTTATAAAATTTATTATTTTAATTTAAAACTTTTTTGTGGGGACGATGATGCTCTAGATCCCATGGTTTATCATCCGGGCTTTGGTCCGGTAGTCGAGGTAGTCGTGACCCGAAGGATCCTTTCGACAACACATGGGTTACGTTGTCCAAGGTGTCCTTGTAGACTGGTGGAGTTTATCTAAGGGGACAAATATAAGTCTACCTAATATAAGACTTTTTTTCCAACCAAATATATTCTACATTTCACTCAAAGAGCAAAGCCGTTGGGAACATACTGACGGCGTAATTTAGTGGTGGTCATATCACGAACCACTGGTCGAGGCTCGTCGTAACCGCCATTTATGTGGTGCCATCGTGCAAAAACTCAGAGGACAAGACGTCTTATGGGCTTTAGGAATATTTGAGTGTGAAGATAGTTATGCATTTGATTTGACATTGGCTTTGTGAGCAAAAGTTTTCTTAATTTGTCAGAAAGACAATTGCGAGAGGGTGGATTTATTTTATTTATTTATTTTTAGTTTTAATTTAAATAATTAATTTCATTTTTTATTTATATTTTGTTATTTTATTTGAATTTTGATCATTTTATGATTGATTTAGATTTCAATATATGATCATTTATCATTGAAATTTTAATTGTAATTACCCTTCTCGATCATAGGGCTAATATCAATTGATAGACCTTGTCTACTCTGTCCAGTTTTCTACAGAGGATTGGGTCTAAATTCATTGTCTCAAGAAATATAATCCTTCAAAACCTTGTCCACTCTAGCTTGAACATAGAGGATCGGGTTTGGGACTTTTCTTCCGAGGATTTGAATTTTAGAAGCTATGTTAGTTGATTCATATCTTGTATTATATATGAATTAGCTTCGGATATTATTAATTTGAAATTCTTATAATATCAAATTTTTAGGTTTTGTTAACCCGGACCCAGTCCGAAGATCAAACCGGGATATGTAACATCCATTCTTTATATTTGACTTAGTAATTACTCCAACATGCATACATGTATCTGTTCTTTGAGAATTGTATGGACATTAGAATGTCTAAGTTGAGTTTATGTCTAATTTTGATTTTTGAGTTTTGTTAACCTGCATCAAGACCAAACCGGATGTAGCATATGTCCTTTTGTATTTGACTTAGTAATTACTCCATGCATAAGTATCTTCTTTTGAAAATTTTGCATGGACATTAAGATGTCTAAGTTAAAATTTATATGTCAAATTTTGATTTTTTGAGTTTTGTTAACTTCGGACCCGTCAAGAAGACAACCGGGATATGTAACATCTCCTTTTGTATTTGACTTAGTAATTACTTCATGCATGTAATTCTGTTCTTTAAAATTTTGCATGGACATTAAGATATTTAAGTTGAAGTTTATATGTCAAATTTTGATTTTTTTTGAGTTTTGTTAACCCAGACCCGGTCCGAAGACAAAATCGGGATATGTAACATCTATCCTTTTGTATTTGACTTAGTAATTACTTCAACATGCATGTAAGTATCTATTCTTTTAAAAATTTTGCATGGTCATTAAATGTCTAAATTGAAGTTTATATGCCAAATTTTGATTTTTTTGAGTTTTGTTAACTTGAAGACCAAAGGATATATAACATCTGTATATTTTATCTTGCATTTGGATTACATGTCTTTCTAGATATTTGATCTATTGAACTTCAACACACATACAAGTATCTATTCTTTTAAAGTATTGCATGGACATATGAATGTCTAAGTTGAAGTAATTGAATTTGACATGATGTAATGCAAGCATGAGTTTTGATACGAGATTTTTAGGTTTTGTTAACTCGGACTCGGTCTGAAGACCAAATAGGGATGGTGTATATATGAGATAGAGATTGATATTCATCTAGGGGTATAACATGAACATTATTTAGGCTCGAACACCCTTAAATTAGTAATAGGGTGGCTGAATACTTTAAGCCCTTTTGATCAAGTAAAATGTTGTTGAAAAAAGATAAATATTGTCATTTATCTGAGAGTATGTTATGAATCCCATATAGGCCAAATACTCTTTTTTTATGCAACAAATCAACAAGGGATATGAGCTGAAATAAATTATGTTGGAAGCATATTTGATCAAATGTAAGGTAATAGACCAAACATAGACTTAAGCCTTTTCATTGGAAATATGATATGCATATTATTTTGGCCAAAAACTCCCCTTTTATGTCACAAAATCAAGGGATATGAAATAAATTATGTTGGAAGCCTATTTGATCAAATGTAAGGTAATAGACCAAACATAGAGTTAAGCCTTTTCATTGGAAATATGATATGCATATTATTTTGGCCAAAAACTACCCTTTTATGTCACAAATGAGCAAGGGTATAGGACTGAAATAAATTATTTTGGAAGCCTATTTGATCAATTGTAAGGTAATAGACCAAACATAGACTTAAGCCTTTTCATTGAAATATGATATGCATATTATTTTGGCCAAAACCCCTTTATGACACAAATCGCAAGGGTATAGGGCTGAAATAAATTATGTTGGAAGCCTATTTGATCAAATGTAAAGTAATAGACCAAACATAGACTTAAGCCTTTTCATTGGAAATATGATATGCATATTATTTTGGCCAAAACCCCCATTTTATGTCACAAATCAGCAAGGGTATTGGGCTGAAATAAATTATGTTGGAATCCTATTTGATCAATCATGAAGTAATGGGCCTAAAATGAACTTAGGCACTTGATTTGGGCTAAGAACCCTTTCTCTATGTGACAAATCAACAAACATAAAGGGGCTGAAAGAAATCATTTTTGAAGGCCCATATGATCAATCATCCATAGCCCATGTTTCTCTTGATAAGGGGGAGGAGAAGACAAAAAATATGAGTAGATGTCATATGTCATTTAAGAGACAAGTGGATTAATTAAAATCCACCTCCTTCACATGCAAGCTCATGACAAATGGGGCACAAGTACCCATTAAATTTTTATTAAGAAGATATAGCAAAAAGAATTTATTTTCCCTTTAAATCCACTCCTCTCCTTTTTTTATGACATTAAGGGAAGTGATGATGATGCACAAGGGCATGCCACATGTCCATGCATGTTCATGTGATATGACAAATGACATGAATTTAGATGATTTCTTTGCATGCAACTTATGATAAGGCATATATGTGATGCCATATGATAGATGATAAGAGGAGAGGCTAGGGAAGCCTATAAATAAGAGGGGATTTTCCTTTCACAAAATCCTATATTTCCTACTCTCCTTTTCTCCCATATATCACAAGTTTAAGTTCTTTCAATCTTGCAAAAGGGTTAAGTTGTGCCACATAGACTTGTAAGTTCTCTTTCTAACTTGACAATTTTCTATTTTGATATCTTCATGATAGGTGTCAGGTCATATGGTAGATTTAATTTATTCCATATGTGTTTGCTTCATGTTTTCACTATATCTCATGGATGTATGTAAATCATGGTGGGAATGACAAGTAAAGTAGGACGGTAATTATGTTTGAACACATGTCTAATGTGTATTTCATAACATGTCAACGAGTAGAATCTAAGGTGAGCATTATGCATGTCATAATGGCCAAATAAGAAAATAATGATATGAAATTCAACACATAAGCATTTATATTAACCACTTTATGTCATACTTGCTACAAATAGGATAACTTTCATGATATAGAGATTGAAGCATAAGTATTCATATATGACATAAAGAAAATTTTAAACAACATGACAACTTAAGCATTTCATCTCTTTCTTTCTATCTCTCTTTTTTTTTATAAATTTTGACCTCACTGGCGTCATCCCTCAAAAGGGGATACTTGGGACTAGGTCTTCCACGCCAAAGAAAGATGTATGGTGTATGTGAAGACAATGACCAAATATGTTGCACCACGCCAAGAAAGGCATATGGGTTAGCATAGCATATAACAAGTTTCCTACCATGTTGGAGAAACATGAGTAGTACTTATAGTAATAAATTTAAAGCTTGCATTTGTATATAAACATGCTTAAGCAGAAAATAAATCTTTCCTCCTTTTTTAAAACAAAATTTCTGATAGCTCCGACACCCCATTATATGGGGTTGCCATGAGAGGCTGACTACCATGCCAAGAAAGGCATGTATGGGTGGATGTCGTGAGACCACCGTAAATTTTATTTGCCCACCAAGAAAGTGTATGGGTTAGCATAACATAAGACAAGTTTCTACCATGTTGGAGAAACATAAGTAGGTACTTATAGTAATAAATTTAAAGCTTGCATTTGCATAAAAAAAGAAAGTTGCTTGCATGTATATTTAATTAAGAGCATAATAATCAAAATTTATAATAGCCTCCCGGCTCTCCCCACATGTGGGGGTTGCCATGAGAGACTGGGCCTGCCCACCATGCCAAGAAAGGTATGTATGGGTGGATGTCGTGAGACACCATGGCCGAATTTTTGATAGCATAGCATAACATTTTCCTACCATGTTGGAGAAACATGAGTAGGTACTTATAGTAATAAATTTAAAGCATGTATTTGCATAATAATAAAAGAAAGCTGCTTGCATATATATTTAATTTAGAGCATAATAATCAAAATCTACAATACAATACTCTCCCCACATGTGGGGTTGCCATGAGAGGCTGACTTGCCAAGAAAGACATGTATGGGTGGATGTCGAGACACCACTGAAATTTTGATAGCATAACATTTCCTATTAACAAGATATGTAATAATGGAAACAGCAAATATGCAAGAATGAAACCCATAGGAAGTAAACAATTTCAGGTTTTGGGTTTGATTTTGGGATTTCACAACACCCAAGCATGCTTTTAAATTTCAGATTTCATCCCTTTCTTTTCGTAGGTAAGAAAGACAATTTCAGCAAACATTAACTCCTCCATATGATAAGACCATAGGGTTGAGGATAGGAAATACTTGCATTTAGCTTAGGAATTCTATTTTCTGTCCCAAGCAGAATTATTTTCAGCAAGATAAAAGTATAGATATCCATAGGAAACAAACAACTTGACATTAAGGCACATTTAAGCCATGCAATATTTGAAAATCCCTCTTTCTAATTTAGATTTGATTTGTATATGAAAGAGGCATGATACTTATAATTTCTACCATAGGAAATTCATTGAAGCATGATAAAAAAACATGAAATTTATAGAAGAACAGCAAATAGTATGATATTTAAGCCATACATCCTTCCTTATTAGATTTTCAAACTTTCGGCTCAAATAAAAGAAATTTTCAGCAAGCATCACATCTTTAGATAGCAAACTAATTGATTTCCCCTTAGATAAAATAAATTTCAGCAAGCATTCCCTTTGATAAAGATAATTTCCAGCAAGCACCACACTCACTTACTAGTAAGACAATGTAATTTCTTCTAGATAAAAGAAATTTCAGCAAGTTTTATGCCTTTAGGGATAAGAAATATTTGCATAAATTTCATTTTTACCATATCCAAAAATTTTTCAGCAAAGGAAACAAATAGGGGTCCATAAAAAATAGCAAACGACATAATATTTGGGCCATACATCATCCCAAATTATTTTCCAAAGCTTAGCATCACATAAATCCATGAATAATTACAATAAAAATGAGATTTGGGCCATACATCATCCCAAATCTCTAAAGAAACTTTAACACAATCCCAAGCATAAGATATAGCATTTTAACAAAACCCTAGTTTCCAAAATACCCAAACATAGGAAAATAAGCTTAGGGTTAGAAAGACGACCAAGTGTTGATTGCTAAAGGGAAGAACCCTGGTTGAAGCTAGGTTTCAAACCGAAGGTAATCGAATGAACATGAGGAAAGAAAGTCGAGAGAGCAAAAGACCAGAGAGATCATGGCAGAGGAAATCATAAGACCAAGGCAAGAGGGAATCGAGCTCAGAATACTCGAGAGGGACGAACAATCCTTGACTCGAGAGGGACGGATGATCCAAGCGATCGAGGAAGGTAAAGCGACTCTTTGTTTACCTGAGATAGTCGAGAGAGATGAGCTTCAATGAAAGCCGAGAACGAGAGGGAGAGTCAAAGGAGATAGTGTGAATGAGGTCAACGTCCGTGAGAGAGGAAGAGAGCTTTAGGGCCACTGATTGGTTGTCATTTATTGATAGGGATTGATGCTTTTTTTATTGGGCAGATGGGTGGCAGGGGTTAGGTAAAGATTAAGAGGGACTTCGATTAATTGATAATTATACCTTAATCATATAAATTTTTATGAGTCATCCCAATAATAAACTCCAACAATATGGGTGTCAATTTTAGGTATTTTCATTATGCCGAACGCAACGGCGTGATCGATTTCACGATCGGAGGCCGTTTGAGCAAAGTCGATGGTGATAGAAGTGAAATTAGGTCTAAATTGTGCGACGTCGTGCTCAAATTGCTCAACACTCGCGCATACTTTTTTGAATCGATCGCGGAAGGCATTGTTTGATAGAATTTGATGTTTCGATGATAACGACGCGAATAATTTCTTGAATGGAGGTCGTTCGGACATCATCGGGGCTTCCCGACTTCGATATACATGTAATTTCATTAAAAATTGATTTTAATTATTTAATTGGTCATTAATTGATTCGATATTTTCTATTTTAATTAATTTTGATGCTTTCGACGCATTATGAAGTCGAATTTAATTGATTTCGATCACGATTAGGGGGGTTTTAATCTCTACTTCATTTATTTAATTTCAAGTGGCATATAATTCTAGGTCAACACCAATGTCAAATCAAGTCTTCTACTATGTTCACTCTCAATTAATCTCTTGCCAATAAGGATGTGGCATGTGTCCTCGGCGTGTGGCAGCGGTAGGCTCCACAGATGAAGCGATTCTGTGAGTCCTTTGATTGGGTGGTTTATAGTCGCTCCATTATATTATAATCACGACCGTAGCCTGTATGCTCCCCAATGACTCTGCCCTTTGAGTTGTGATCATAGGGTATACTTGATAGGAAAATAACTCTCTGTCAGTTAAGGTAGACTTAAGCCTATCTCCTTAGACAAACACTACCCAAGGTCTATAAAGATTTCTTGGACGACGTAACCCATGTGTTGCTGATGAGGATCTTTACATCGTTGGGTTACTACTCGTTTGTAGTAGACCAGGGACCAGCCCGGATACCGGAACCATGGGATCTAGATTGAGCACGTCATCATTGTCCCAACCATCCGATTTAAGATATAATGATGAATTTCATATCTTAAATTCTGAAACTCTACATGTTCTTTCTTATATACACATTCAACGACTAATGACTAGCCTTGTCGAAAGTTCTCTCACTTATTGAGAGGGTAATTTCTTATGGACTTGCTTTATAGGAAACCCGGAACCGGATCTAAAGTTCTCACCAAATGAGGATGAAATCTCTGGGTAGTGTCTTATCTACTATTCCATCTGCCTTCTAAAAATTACACCGACACATTTAAACTACTATTTTCATCAAAGAGGTCGGTGGTAAATTTTTGGAGCCCACAAATTTCATCTAGGGGAGCGACATCTAATGGATGTTGACTTACTCAGTATGCCCTCATGAGTGTAGGGAGCAATGTATTGCGACACCACAACCAGTTTTTCATCTCATCACACCCTCATGAGTACGACGAGACCTTCAAACCTGCAAAGAAACACAAGCATATATATATATATATATATATATATATATATATATATATATATATATATATATATATATATATATATATATATATCCATATTTATAAATCCCACATGTTAGACTCATTTTTCGTAAAGATCTAAAGAGATAGGGTTGGATATGCCATAAACCAGAGAAGAACTCTTGACAGTGTTTCTTCTCACATGCTGAGAATTTGAAGAGGTAATGCAAGGAATATGACATCAAAAATTGAAAGAAGAACCCGCCTCTTGACTGTGTTCTTCTCCCGATTGCAGCGAAGTGAAGATTGGAAGGGTGATTTAAGGAGGGCGACGCCAGAAACCGAAAAAAGAATCCATTTCTTGACGGTATTGCTTCCTCCAATTGCGGTGAAGCGAATTTGAAGAGGTAATGCAAGAAATGATATGCTGGAAATTGAAAGAAGAACCTGCCTCTTGATGGTGTTGCTTCTCCTGATTGCGACGAAGCGAAGATTGGAAGGGTGATGTAAGGAGGGCGACATCGAAAGAAGAACCGCCTCTTTGGTGTTACTTCTCGATTGCGTGAAATTGGATTAGGAAAATGGGTGGGTGAAAATTGATTTTCAGTTTTGGAAATGAGGAAAACAAAGGTGGATTTTCGGTTTTTATGAAAAATGAGGGGAAAACAAGGGTAGATTTTAAGTTTTGATGAAAATTGAGGAAAAATATGGGCGGATTTTTGATTTTGGAGAAAAATGAGGGAAAATAATGGTGGATTTTTGGTTTTGATGAGAAAAGAGGGAAAAATAAGGGTGAATTTTTGGTTTTGGAGAGGGATGAGGGAAAAACAAGGGTGGATTTTTGGTTTTGGAGAGGGAAGGAAATGGGGAAAAAAGAAGAAAAGAAGAACTTGCCTTTTTATTTGGAGGAGGAAGTGGAAGAGAGGTCGGAGCTCTTGCGTTTTGTTTTGGATAGAGGAATGGAAGTCCACACATGAGAGGGCGTTTGTCTTGTGGAGAAACAACCGGGAGGCATGAGGGGAGACATCCGTGTCGCTCATGAAGGGAGGCGTCACTTCCTCTCACGCATGAAGTGGGGATCGGTGAGGAGGGTGCCGGCACGGATAGGGTCGAACCGAGCAAGTTCATTTAGGCTTAGGATTAGGTTTTAGATTTTTTAATTTGATTTTAAGTTAATTAATCGACTTAAATGTGAACTTTACGCCGATAAAATCACATGGTCAATATATATTATTTTAAGGTTATTCCATTATTTTGAATGCACGTGCGGTCAGTTTTGATGGAATCGTTTGGTTAATTGGTCAAATTGAGTCAATTTCAATTCAAAATACGCATCGCCTCTTTCGACATCTCTACATTCGTGAAAACTTGTATGAATTTGGTGCAAATAGTCTCACTTAATAGATTTTGATGTTTTGAAGCTAACGACGTAATAAATTTTACAACTAGAGGTCGTTTGGTTTATGTCGGCACCTCCTGACCTAGATATGCGTGCAAGCACATTGATGACTCGAGCGCTTGATCAGTTGGTCATCAAGTTGCGCAATATTTATATCCTGACCAGTTTCAACGTTCTAAATGCGATTGCGAAGTCCGTTCATTGATCAGACATCATTTGGGTTGATTTTGGCGACGTCTAGTACATTTCAGCCTCTATTTGCGCGCTATCACTTCAAATCATTCAACATTTGCATAGACTCATTTGGATAGTCTCATTTGATAGTTTTCAATGTTTCAAGCTACAACATAATCAATTTCATGAGCGGTTGTTTTGGACATTGTCACTTCCGACTCAATATGCGTCGACATTGGCTTCGGTCGCTTGATCAGTCGATCTTTAGATTATGAAATATTTATATTCTAATTGGTTTCGATGTTCTAAATGCAATGGCGAGTCCATTCATCGATCGAAGATCATTTAGATTTGATGACGTCAGTGCATTTTGAGCCTTAATTTGCGTACTTTCACCTCTGAAGTCTGTCGAATTTGACTTGTATGCTTGACTTGACTTATGACGCATATGTGGAGGTCAACAATCCTTTGTCTTCATTGTGTCATATTATGTGTCAAATTCTCATTTAATTCAAGTATACTAAGGTCATTTTTTATACATCTTAACCAAGTCTTTTTAGGTTTACCTCTACCTTTCTTAACATAAGAAAAATTCAATGCATATATTCTCTTAACTAAGTCATCAGATGACCGACTCTTTATGTGGTCAAACCATCTAAGGTGACTCTCTCTAATCTTATTTTCCACTGGAGCTAATCCAGCTTTTTTTAAAGACATTTGAACGAATTTAATTGCAAACTCACATACACAATGCGTGTATGCGAGGACTGAACCAAGACCTCTTGGTTGAAAGACAACTCTCAACCCAGGCTAAGGTCCAACTTTTTCCCGATCATGCTCATTTCACATTTTATCTCTATGAGTAAAGCCACTCATCTACTCGAGCATCCTCATCTTTGCAACACTTAACTTAATCTTATGCTTCACTTTTGTGGCCAACATTCTGCACCATAAATCATTGTAGGTCTTATCACCATCTTATAAAATTTTTCCTTGAGTTTAAGAGGTACTATCAATATTTTACTTATTAATTTATCAATATGTTATTCACAAATATAAAATTTATTTTAAAATATTTGTTATATTATAAAAAATTCATCAAATTAGATATGTTAATCTAAATTTTTTAAAATAAAATTAAAAACATTTTGAACTTCAATTTCAATATATATTATTATTACAATGTTTCCATCAAATGAATTCAATAACACTAAAAATATCTTAATTCATGTCTAAACAATCTAAAACAAACACTTTAAAAGATATAATTATAAATTTCATGTACTCTTTGAGAAATTAAATAATCATTCAACATGCTCAAAGTTAAAATAAACATCTCTATGAGAAAAATTTAACTAACATAGCATCGCTAAATTATGACAACATTATGACACTTAAATACTAAAATATCTCATAATTAATGGAATCAAAATAAGCTGCATAATTTTTTTTTCAATTTTGATTAAAATAGCTAAGATATAACCTTTAAAAAACTATAAATAAATCCTCTTATACATATGAGGGGATGGGAGATAGAATAGAAGAGAACTTAGAGATAATGAGAATCCTATAATTCTGCCTAACATTCAACAACACTGATCATCGCCAATAACTTGTCATATGACTGCCATCTCTCGATACTTATTATCATCAATAATGTTAATACACTATCAACACCAATTTTTTCTTACACAATTTCCACAATGGTCAACGTCTTCAATCAAAATCAACCATAACACCTAGCATTGCTAATATCCCTGTTGTCACAAATAATGGTAATGCATACTATCGCAACCAATGACTACACACACTATCACCAACAAGGTCATCGCTTGTCGTTGATATTAACATTACAAGGTTGATAAATGTCATTGACACACAAACAAAGTTGATTCTTGTGGTAGATATTAATCTTGACTCATGTCATTATCAATGAGGCTAATATACACCATCAACACTAATATTTCTATACCATCAATAATAATGCCAACAATTATCATTGGTATAAATCTCGATAACTATTGTTATCAACAAGATTAATGCATGTCATTAACATTAACATCAATATGTGTTGTCACTAATAATACTAATGTTCATCATCAACATCAACTCTAATGCCTGATCTCACTAACTAGACTAATGCATGACTTCATCAATATCATCAATACACACAATCACTGATTAGGATAGTGCTAGCTATTGTTGTAAACATATATTCCAACTATTGCCAAACAAAACATAAAATTGGGTGTCACAATCAATTTTGATGCTTGTTATTGTTTGTAAAATCATTGCACTGTATTGTATTATCATTAATGCTAATACCAACAAAAATATGAATGATGACATCTGACATGAACATCAAGACATATCCACATTTTGTTTGGTTGTTTGCACCTTCCCTTTTAAAGAAAAATGATAAGTTGCTAATAATATTTTGAAGATAGCTCCAATAATTTTGGGCTCTTTTAACTTTTCTCATAAACTATTATTGAACTAAACTTGTTCAAATAAGATATTATTAGTATATGAATCATTAAATATACAAGCTAATTATAGAGTTAAATATGATATAGGTAAAAATAAAGCATTTTTTATTTTGTAATCTTTGTAAAAAATAATATTTGACTTATTAATTTGTGATCATTTAAAAATGAGCAATTGCAAAGTTGAGGCTAATTTGAGATTGAATACTATCACAAATATATAAATTGTGTAGATTTTATAATTAATTCTAGTCACAAATCAATCACAAAAAAGTTTTCAGATTGCCCATACTATTGGCTTAATAGAAATAACTTCCAAATAATATAATAACCTCTCAAATGGAATTAGCTTCAACAAAATATAAATAATATGTATATTACATATATATAATCCTTAGTTTTTCGGCTGATTAAATAAAGATTTATAATTACATAAAACTAAGGTATATAATTTCATTGAACAAGTTCAATGTAGAAAAAAATTTCAAATTTAATTTTTAAAAAATATATTTTTTAAAAAAAATTAACTAAACTAAATAGCGTCGCCTACTATAACATATTTTGAAGCTGAGAAAAAATCAACATGATCACTCTGATGACGGAGACATAATTTAATTATATTATTTGAACATGGATTAAATATTTTCTATTAAGAATATTAAAATTTGATGTATATATATATATATATATATATATATATATATATATATATATATATATATATATATATATATATACTCATTTTGTATCAAAATTTTGAAATTAAATATCTATAGTTACAAGACATATTACATATATTCAAAATTATAAGACAATTAATTTTTTTCAAGACAAAATTAGTTAATGGGACTAATTTTGTTTTAATTTAAATGTCATATAATTTTACCACATATCTTATAATTTTGAAATTTTAATATTTAATTTAAAATGTGTAAAATATTTAAATATGATTTTTATATTAGACAAATTTTAAATTTTAGAGCGACACGTGCCTCCGAAATCACCATTGTTTCTGAGATTGATTTCAGGGCCTTCTTTTAGCAACAGAGAAAGTCAATCCAATCCGCACCAACTAGGCAACTACTGACGCGCTAAAGTACGGTACAATTTATGCCTGCAAATAATTTGTTCAAAAGCCAGTTTTTTGCCAGCAACCTTTCCAAATAAATAAAGCAATCATACGTCCGTTACTTATACCCAGGCCCAGCACCTTAATAAATCCTTCCATCTCATTATCGCTAACGCCCTTCGGCCCCTTCCCCTTTCACAGAAGCCAAACATGGCCGGACTTGCATCAGAGATCGCCGTTTTCATCCCCTTCCTCATCGTCCTTCTCCTCCTTCCTTCGCTGTCGTCCGGCCAAGAAGTTGGTAAGCAAGCTCCCTGTTTTGCTTTCCATTATAAAGATTCATTTGGAACAATAATTTTTTTTTTTTGGATCACATTAGCTTTATACTACACAGAGCTATTAAAATTCCTTTCACGCGATCATAAACATGATAATTATAAAATAAAATTAATTATTTTCTTAAACTCCCTTACAGAGGATGAGAAGGAGTTCAGCTACCAGGTAGCGAGAACGGGCCGGAGAAGTGGGGGCAAATCCATGAAGACTGGGCAGTTTGCGGCGTCGGAAAGCTTCAGTCTCCCATCGACCTGACAAATGAGCGGGTCGAGGTGGTGGAATTGCTCGGCCTTCTCCGGCCAACTTATCGGCCAACTCCGGCCGTCATGAAAAACCGAGGGCATGATATCATGGTAATGATTTAGTGACTTTGATCTTATTAGTTAACAAAGTTTTAGTCTTTTTTTTAATATTCTTTTGTGTAGTTTTGAGGAAATCCATCTAGTAAATATTGATCAGTGTTTTAACAGTTGAAATGGGAGGAGGACGCTGGAGGTTTGTGGATTAATGCACGGAGTATAAGCTTAAGCAACTCCGCTGGCATTCTTCTTCGGCAAAATTTTTAGATTAAGTTTAATCCTAATCTTAATTAGATTAACAATTTAGGCATGAAAAAATTTTATTTAACAAAATAGGCATAGTCGTCCATACGACGGACGACTGGTGCCTACATGGATGCCACGTCGAGCGTCGTCGTCAAGCGTCGACGGCGCCTAATCCGTCCACTAGCGCCGTCGTCAAATGACGGCCCGGCTTTATTTTATTTTTTTAAAAATATGTAGCGGTTCGTATTTTATGTAGTCATCGATTGCCGAATTAACTTTATATCGTTGAATCGTAACAAAATTCTCTACAAGTTTCATGTTGGTCAAAATTTGATTGCGACCCAAAATGCAGATTTTGCAATCTTGTGCAAGCGTGGAGTGAAAGTTCAAAGCAGCAATCATATTTTGCGCTTATCAGAGTCATACGGTATTGAAATTAAGCAAACTTTATATCGTTGGAATTGTAACGAAATTCTTTACAAGTTATTTTGCAAATCACGCATCAGAAGTTTGGAAAAGAATAATCATATTTTGCTATCTGAGTCATAAGTGCTCGAATTGGAACTTTGTATCGTCGGAATCATAACAAAATTATCTACAACTTTTATGTTGTTTGAAATTTATGATTGTGGTCGATGCGATTTTGTAAAGTCGAAAGCGAGTCAAAAATTTGAAAAGAATCTTATTTGTTTAAAGTGTATTACAAGCTGAAACTCTAACGATTGCATATACCACAGACATCTTGTGTATGTATTTCTAATCTGAAAAAGTGTATTACAAGTCGCTCGCACCACTACTTTCTTCTCAATTTGGTTGCAATGAACTCTATATCACAATCATCTCAAAAAAATTCGATAGAACTCATCAAGATCAAATTTGAATCATAATACCCCCACTCGAACTTTTTTCCTCTAAATCAAAAATAAGTACACATACAACAAAATGTAATCCCGTAGATGGAAAATAATAAATGCAGACTATCTCCGACGATGTTTGCGATGCGTATCGCGCTAGGTGTGTAATGGTGGTGGTCATGGTGGTGATCTCGAAGATGATGCTCCATTCTTTGGTCCTCATTGACTGCTCGGATGGTTGTTGCGGTAGCGAGGTGTGTAGCTAGGAACATCAATTAAAGGCTGTTTGAAGCGAAACCATGATACGATTACGGGTGTCATATGTAATGAGGGAGGCCCATATGGATGGCGGTTGCCAAGGGTGTATCTGTGATCACATAGCTCCCTATGAATCGTGGTGGCGTGTGTATGTATGTAGAGATGCGACCACTAGTGGAGATGATGGACCAATATCCATTACCGGCTCATCCGGCTGCACTGATAATGAAGTACCTGGAATGCTAGTGTCCCCGTACCGGCTATCAGAAATATACATGTTGCATTGTAAGTCCCTCCACAACCCCTCATACTCGTTGATTGATTGTTGAACCTCTGTGTCCTCCACCCTCCCGAAATAGCGCCGAAATATGTCCTCGATATTCAATATGTGCTCACGCTGCGTTAACAGAACTCGAATTATGATGAAATTAGTAAAAAAATTATTATTACAGTTGGAGAAATGCTGGCTTACCATGAGTCGATCTCCAGGAGCTCGGGGGTAATAAGTGTCTGGGTATTGTAGGTGCCTTGACATATAGTAGCGATACCGCTGTATCGATTAATGGTACTCGCCTGGGTAGAGTCACCACCAATCAATGCCTCTCCCACGCATATATGCGGTGGTCGACCCGTCCATCGGCTTTCCCTCGACCATCCACTCGCATGAACGAAGAATCTACTGGTGCAACCTCAGTCGTAGGTGGAAGGCCGAACTGCCTGAGCACACGATCGGGCAGGTGTCACTCAACTCGTTTCCAACTGATCAAGGGTACTCTAGCCAGCCATATGTTGTCCCCATGTAAGCATATATCTGTGACACGTGTACGGATTTGAACTCCATATGGCTCCCAGATCACCTGTGTTGCTTGAAATGATTATTAGCTATGCTATCTACATACAAAAATGGGCCCAAAAAATACACTTACAAAAAAATATACCTGACTCTGCAGTAGGCCATCTAGCTCGTCTCTGTAAACTCTGATATGGGCTGGCATCACCTCTCGAACAAACCCTTCATTCCAGTGACAACCCACACTCATATTTATATACGCCGGTATGGAATATGTAAAGTTGGTCTTAGACATGAACATGCTCATACCATTACCAAAGTAACTATAAGCAACCAACAATATTCGTCCGTTGCGGCTTCGTTGCCTCATGAAGCTCCCTGTTCAAATGAGCAAGCACGCTCCTAATGAGAACTCCCTGAATGTGTCAAGATCCTCCAATAGGGGCAGATACTGCAGATGGATCTCCAAACATGACGTATCGGCATAAGGAAACAACCAATAGCAAAAAGTATGTAAGCTCTGACATGCATGCTAAATTGAAGCTCTGATAGATCTAAGTAAGAATTCACGTAATGTCGAACCGCTAGTAAGGAAAAGCAGTTGTGCGTCGCTTGCCCCATTTTGAACTCTGATGTGATATGAGGGTTGAATCGTGGTAGGCGAGTGCGCTCACGGATGTGCTCTATCAACTCATCATCCATAATATGGCCGAAGCCCGCCGCCCCACCAACAACATTACGCCAATAATGGGACCATCTATCGAACAGGGATCATAGCAACATCCTACAATGTGACTTTATCTCAATGGAAAAATGGAATGAATTTGTCTTGAAAACCAAGCGTTCCACTGTTGTGAGAAGGTGGTGATCTATCGAATGTATCGCATGGGACAATCCAATCCAATTGCTCGTAAGGTGGTCATCAATCTAGGACAGTTCACTGGCCACTCTTTGAACATAAGTACATAAGATGACATATCCAGAACAGAAACTTACACATTGTGAAATTATAGTTCAGTAAACTAAAATATAAGAAAAATTCATACACACAACTTGGCTTAAAAAATCTTACCAAGTCGATGTGTGCCGCGATCATGTAGTGCCGCTATGCTAGGGTGAACTTCATGGGGCAATCTCTCTGCGTCTTAGCCTCTGCGTCAGCAGCTTCTTGCGGACATCCTACCTACAACAAAGACAAATCAATTGAATTCAAACCAATTAACATGAAAGCTTGGCTCATATAAAGCTTTGAAATAATCATCCCGACTTAAGATCGATTGCTTCAGCACAAACATGGAGAACAAATTATATAAACATTCTTGTATCACATAACATTTATGGTAAAAGAGCAAAAGCCCTTGGAGCCACTTTGTGGTAAAAGAACAAAAAATCTTTACAGAGAAAATGTAGTACAACATTTGGAAGGATCAATTGCCTTTTTCCCCATCTTCCATGTCTTGCCATTACTAGAGAAACCAACATGTACACAACTATACTAACAAACTTTATTTGGAATGAAAGTAAAAAAGAAAGAAAATATATTTATCTCATAGTTACATGCACAACTATACTAAGCGGCCTTTAAATGGTATATCACATTTGTAACAATTTAACAAGACTTGTAAGGAATGAATTAGGTAGCAAAACAATGCTTTACAATGCAAAACAATGCTTTAAAGCTAATTTGAATGTGACATTACAAAAAAAATATTAAAGCATGATTCTTATTGATTCTTATTGACAGCCATAGCAATATAATAAGAAAAAATAATAATATTAATCCTTCATAAATTATTGTCTTCTTATTGGCCCGATTAATAACATCTTACACCTCGACATACTTGGTGGTTAGACAGTCTGCAGAAAACTATTTCATATCGGCGTCAGCGATCATATTTAGCACGTATCAACGTCAAACGATGTCAAAATGGAACGAGATTTATTTTTTCGGAATCGTAACAAAATTTTCTAAGACTTTTCATTGGTCAAAACTCGTATGGCGCGGCGATTTTATGTGTGCAAAAAACTCTATCTGAAAATGTGATGCGATCGTATTGCCGCGTGCCATCAACGGTGTCGAGAATGGAACAAAATTCATATCATCGGAATCATAACAAAATTTTCTACGACTTTCCTATTGTTCAAAACTCGTGAAGCGCCTTTGCATGTCAAAGGGCCTATCGAAAAATGATGACGATCGTGTCGACATCAACGGTGTCGGAATGGAACGAAATTCATATCGTCAGAATTGTAACAAAATTTCAACAAGTCTAAATAAGGAACCGACCTGAAAATTTCTTATACAGTCCTTATAAAAAATTTTCATGCATTCAAATGCTACATAAGTCTAAATAAGGAACCTGCCTAAAAATCAAAGCCAACTCACGAACAAGTACATAAAGAAAAGAGTGTCAATAAGAACATAAATGAAGCTATATCAACAACTTATTTAATATTCAGCAAAGCAACCTTACCAATGAAGCTTTTAGATAACACAATCCTTTAGGAAACAGATGAACAGATGACTTCAAAATTCTTCAAAAGACTAGGGAAGAAAAAACTCTAATCTCACCTTCACAAGCAATTAAAGCGATTAATAGCGGCATGTATTGCTTAATTAACCACTAGGCTAAGGTGCCAACTTAAGATGTTTTAGAACTGCAAAAACTACATATGCAAATATATAAAATTTATGTTGTATGTATGTAAATCCCATGAGTATAAATTGTCCATCCTAATAACATTAACGGACTCACGAGAACCAACAACCCAAGCCATCCTAATAACATTAGCACAAATTCCTAAGAACCAACAACCCAAGCCTAAGAAAATATTCATGTGCATCGTAGAGAGAGAGAGAGAGAGAGAGAGAGAGAGAGAGACCTAGGATGTTTTAGAACTACAAAAGCTAAATATGCAAATATACAAAATTTATGTTGTGTATGTAAATCCCATGAGTATAAATTGTCCATCCTAATAACATTAGCATGGTCTGAGAACCAACAACGAAAGTAGAAAATTATCTACCTATGAATCATCATCGACTCTCTTTAAGACAAAATTTCTAATTTGTCCATGCTGCACGATTAGCTCACACTGCGCCGATCTTGTGGGTATGGCCAACATTTTTACATACGCTACAAATCATATTACTTCTTGTAGTATTTTCATCCATAGTATTTCTGAATCTATTTGAACGTGGTCAACTTGACTTCCTCTTAATATTTGGTGGGGTGTACTCTGCGAAGTTCCTAGCAGTGATGTGTTCTGACCACTCATCACGATCAGGGATGACATGAAATGTTCCCTCATAGGTTTTGCAGTAGTAGTCCAAGGTGTAGTAGTAGATATGTCGAACATGGCTTATATGTCACTTAACACAAAATGATGTGGGAACATGGCATGTGATAAGCTTGTGTGTCGCTTGTACACCATCGATTTTCATACGCTCTACCTTGTATATTCTGCATCAAAACTTGGTACATTCTTTGTTAATTCGTCGGCTCGAAATCTCCTTGCCTCATGTTCACTACTGAATGCCGAGTGGGGAAGAACATAGAGTCATCGGTTCCTTCTTGAGTCAGGTGTTTTATGAACATAGCGACTATGTTATAATATATTGCAGAGACTAGTGCCTGAATTGGCAAGCCACGTGCCCACTTAAGTACACCGTTGAAGCATTCAGCTGCATTTATGGTCATGGTGTCATACACGCATCATCATGGGTAGAGACCAGCGATGTACATCCCTTATCTGAGAATGTCGTAGGCCTCCTGTGTGATGTTCTTGATCAGTCATATACCTTTTAAAAATACATATATCATCATATACTACATATATTTTTGGCATATGAAGTCAAGCGTCTCCTGTTGTCTAACTATTTTTAAAGTTCTCCTGGATGTCTCGAGCAAAATCAATGTGCAGGGTAATATCTCCCTGCGGCCGTCTTAACCAGCATGCTTATTAGAAATGATGCGCCGTCACCTCTGATACGGATAAATGGAATTAAGCTTTGGTCTAGTGAAACCACACCATATTTCGATACTTTCGATTCTACTACTGCGGTAGGTGAAAATTCGGTGTTGGCATCAATTTCAACTGAGAGTAAAGTCTCCCCTACTTACCTGGAGGAAAGTCTCATCCGACATAGAAGCTGAAGATTGCCAACCAGTAATTGAAGGCTCGAATGACCAAAATAATCGTTGAAATATGTATGACTCACAGCACTCTGATCACAATTCGAGCATATAGACATGAATCTCTCCAACGATCGATAAGATTCATCCCAAAAATAACCTTTGATGCGCATCCCAAGCTTTCATGTAGGACACTGTATGTTAAATTTTTGACTCAATGCGATTATAATCTCTGGGCTTTAAATCCAGTTGATGCTAATATAGGTTGAATGAAATAAGCGATAAAGCTGTGTTGTATATTACTGTTGTTGACGACCGAATGATATGTATGTTTTTACATTTGTCAATTCTCCATGCACCCCCAATCTCTTACTTGAATTTGCATGTAAGCACCACGTAGCATGGTTCATGTTGAGTGCATGATCTGATGAACCTAGATTTGTTTGAAGCGTAGATCATGTAATGACATTGTTAATGATAGACTAACCACGAGCGAAAACAACATGCTTCTTCTTTCAAGAAAGCACATACCTTCTAGCAGTTCATCTGGAATGCAACTTTTAAGTTCAAAAGTTGACTCATCTGAAGGCCCATCAAATATTTGCTCTTCATCCCATTCTCTAGTTGTTTGAGCATGATGCATATTCTCATTGTTAGACAGTAAGTGCTCCTCTGTTTGACTTGTTCTAATTAAGTAGTCCCTAAGCTCTCACCTATGATGAATAAAAAAATCTACTACATCACTATCATCCCATCATCATCATCGATACTTGTTGCATAAGGCATGGTTTTATACCCATCACCTACATCACCTTCATCACCCTTAAAACCGAACTTGTCCATACATTAGCGCTTTAGCACAGCAGAGCTTCCTGTTGGCGGTTTCTTGAATCAAGTGTGATAAATTCGGTACTAATTGAAGCTTTGTGATGCTCCTCATTACTGGCAACATCTCTTCCCTTACAATGTAATTCCTGAACTTCAACATAAATTACTACGTATAGTCGTTGATGATTCACACACTTCATCAATAATATGAGTCACGATAAATGAGCCCCAATAGGAAAATGACCTACAAGATTAACACATGACTTTGCATAATTCAATGATGATCATGATTCGTTTTGGTAACCCCAGTTAATCTTTCATGGGATCATTGATTTTTTTTACCAATGTAGGTTGGAAAGAAATTATCAACAACATTGATTTATCATAATAAAGAACTATGGGATAGAACTCATATTCAACTAACAATTGCAAGAGTAGAATCCTTCCTCCCCATCACGAAAGAAAAACATTTCAAAAAATACAATTGCCCATTTCAGGTTGGAGATTTATGAAACTCATAAAATGAAGGGAGTAGATTCTAATGGTAGCTTTCATAAAGATGAATAATATCGTATATAATTGCACTAAACCACTAAGAAGAATTGCATCTCATTAATCCAAAGATGAATGAACACTTACAAACAATAAACAAATAATTTCATAGCTACATGAATATTTTTTAGCCTCCATGTGAAGCTCATGAGTTTATATTTGGCTTTCTGCACACCTTCTCATTTACTAAAAATAAGTGACATATTTATATCCTTAAAAAATGCCTAAATACTACAAAAGGAAATAAGCAAATAGCTCCAACAAATATGTGTAAGTATCTATATTGATACACCACCTAGACCTACAATTAACCATTCAACATATCTAAATTAAAAAAAAAAAAAAAAAAATTCAAAATAAGCATCCATGTAAAGCAAATCATACAACACAAATGTCCGGCAAATCTAGCTAAATAACACAAGGAAATAAGCAAATCATGCAACACAAAGCAAGATATATCACAAATTAAGCATTTAGGAAAAATTTACCTTGTCGGCGAAATGAAGAAATAACCCGTCGGTGGTGGCCTCGGCATGTGGCGAGCTCTCCTTGGCGGCGTGGCGTGTCTTGAAATCCGGCGGTGGAACGGAGGAGCGACGAATGGGAGGAAAGGAAAGCAGATCGTGCGATCTTGGCTCACGGGTTTTTTTCCCGAAATAGGGATGCGCTACGTGGACGCCACGTTGGAGCCAGTCATCCGTCAAACGGACGGAGCTCGGCGTCATCCGTGAGCACCGTCATCCGAATGGACGACTAGACCTATTTTGTTAAATAAAATTTTTCATGCCTAAACTATTAAGATTAATTAAGCCTAATCTAAAATTTTGCCATTCTTCTTCCAGCATCTCAATGAGCAGGTAAGAATCCTTTTCTCTGGCTAAGCCTTGCGGAGGATGAAGCTTTGGTGAATAGATCATGTCTTTCATCCATTTGTTTTGGAAAGTCCTCAGTCATTTACTCGTGCAGAATTTTGATTTTATTTATTATTTATAGAGTTAAATCTTGTTATTTACAATATCATCACTCAAATCATTAAAGCTCAAATAAAATATCACCTTGATAGTGGTAAATTTGCTGTTTTTTTTAGTGATGTTTGGAGCTATTTTTATGATTAAAAAGGATTCGAAAATATGTTCCTTTACATAAGTAAATTCACAACAAAATTCATATCCTATTAACCCGCCACTCCTAGTATAGTTTTTTTTAGGACATTTGAGCGAATTTAATTACAAACTCATACACAAATAAGATACTGGTTGAATGTTAACTTCATGAAATTTAAGTGCCTTTAAATCACTCAGCATAGTTGATGCGACACATTCAAAATCAGCCAAAAGTAGCTGAGATTAATCTGATTCAGTGCTTCTTGCATATAAATTGAACGATCAAATCAATAAAGGAATAGCTTAATTATGGGCGATACGATCTATTTAATTAAAATATATTATTGTTTAAAGTTAAAATTGCTCATGTATAAACTTAATTTATGTCATAGGGGCACATGTGAACCTATTGAATTTAATAATGTTAATATTATTATTCGTAGCTCATAGTTTTCCAGAACACGTGATGAAAGGGATGACAATTTTTATATATAAAAAAAGAAAATTAGTGGAGGAAAGAAGAACAAAGCGCCTAACCCATTTGCAAAGGAACACTATTTATAAATAAAAAAATAATATAAAGGTATCGTTGGTCTTTTTGGACTAGTTCTCTCATGGCCTTTTCAACTGATTCTTCCAAGAACTTTACTTACTTGGAGATGTTGCTGCTGAGTCTATATGAGAATTTTATGGCAAATGGATACTTTTGGGTCTGCTTTAAAATTAATTTTCGTTGTGATTGGTTTTTAGATAAGTTAATAGTGTTTTCTCTCCAACTAAGATCTAAGTTCAAATCACCTCTCACCATTAATTTGTAACTAAATTGTCATGAGGACTAAACATGCAAAAAAAATACATTTATATTTTGTTCGACATCTCATTTCGTTGTCGGTTTAGCTCATTTGTTCAATTAAGAACGGACTGGATGCATCATTTCAGGCTTGAATGATGACTCATTTGAGATTTAGGTAGCCATTATTAATTATGATTAGGGGTGTTCGAGCCGATTTGAGCCATAGTCGCTCAATCCGAAAATTGAAATTTCGGCTCGAGTTTCAGATCGAAGTCGGATCGAATAGCTCGAGCTCGATCCGCTCGAATGTGATTTCGAGCCGCCAATCGATTTGCCCGCGTCGGATCGAAATCAATCAGGCAAATACAAACGGCCGTGGTTTGGCTCAAAATAAAATCCATTTAAACTTCTGCTCCTGTTTTTACTTAAGATGACTTACATTTTTCATTCTTTTTAGATTTATAAAGGAAAAAAATTGATATACACCTATATTCAAATTAGTTTGATCAAGAAGACAAGAACAAACAAATATTATTCGGTAAACATTAACATTTTAACAAATAATTTGCTAAAAAGAAAATAAAATAACAATATAATAATAAACTTAATTACTTTGATAATTTCACCAATCACCAGACAATATACATTATTATTAAAATAGCCAACAAACAAAAGAATAAATAAAACTTTTCTTATTAATAGCAAGTTAATTTTAAATTTTACAAATATTTTTCTTGACAAATCACAAATAATAATAGCAAGTTAATTATAAAATAATCATCTTCATTGTCTAATAATTAAATTATTGATTTAAATAAAATTTTCTACACTTGAAAAGATGTATATTACTTTTTTCATTTTAAGTACAATACAACCGAATTGTAAGGTAGCTTTATAGCATCAAACGATTAGATACTTAAAAGCATTTTCATACATGAATACATGAGCTCTTTTTTTAAATTAAAACTCGGTTGTTTAACTACAATGATATGCATATTTACATCACCTACCCTACCCATTCATCTAACGTTAATTAAGTTTGCCTCCATTACGCCAAAGTCGGATTCATTCGTTGATTCATTCGTAGCAAAAGAAGGATTGACAATTGACAAATGACAAAATAATATTGCATTTTAAGCCGAAAATCTGCTCGATATAAATTTGTTTGTGGACTCAGTCGAAAGTAATATCCATCTTCAAGCATTTAATTAAAATTTGTAATTTTATATTTTACTTCAATAATTGAACTCCAACCTCTAGGTTGCCAAAGCCATCCATTAGAGCCTTAAAGATAGAAAAATAAATCCCTTGCAAAAGTGACAAAACCTCACAAATCAAAATATCATGCATTAATATAATGGAGTCGAAAAGCGGAATAAAGGCTCTAGGTTGCATCCAATGAGGCTTACAAATAATGAAGCAAAACAAATGAATTTACCCAAATTACAAATATATTCTCTTCTCATCATCGAAAATTAAAAAAGCAAAAATTCTTCATGATAAGCCCACTAGATCTCATATCCTCCATGGCTCCACACCACCAAGGCAACAAGGAAACAAAATAACAAAAGCACCAGCCAACACCATGCGCCTAACACCAACACAAAATAACCAAAAGCACACCAACAACCATGCATAAACACAACAGATGAGCAAGTAAGAAGCCAAAGGTTAGAGCCTAAGAGCACAAGTTCAATCGAACCCAATTGAAAGGGCACCGCTAGTTAAACAATAACAACACCGCCAACACATGTTACACATCCACCCATCCAACTCCAAGTGATCCTAATTCCAAAATAGCCAACCAAGTGAACCAATCAACCAACACAGTAAAATAACCAAGGTCCAAGTCCTACTAAATCCAACACAAAGAACAAGGTTAGAGCTGAGGCAAACAAAACAAATGAATTTACCCAAATTACAAATATATTCTCTTCTCATCATCGTTGAAAATTAAAAAAGCAAAATTCTTCATGGCCCTGATCTCATATCCCACACCACCACCAAGGCAACAAGGCAACAAAATAAAAATGCACCAAGCCAACCATCGCCTAACCTGAGCAGCGATGAGGATGAGGAAGCCATCAAGCCAAAGCTAAGAGAGTCACAGTTACATACACCCAACACACCCTACATCCAAGTGATCCAAATTCATAGCCAACCAATTGAACCAATCAACCAACCTCTAAAATAATCCAAACAACACTTACACATACCAATAAATCCAACACACCCAATAAGCAACGTAACTAGCGTAGGCCAAAGGCTAAAAGGAACAACAAGGTTGTCAAGGTTAGAGCCTGAGGCAAACAAAAACTCTCCAAATTCCCAAAGAGTGAAAGAGGCTAGATCGGTCAGATCGTGAGACATACACTACAAAAGGGAAAATGCAAAGACAAGTTAACACAACCATGTAAGAATGTAGAAATCTCCAAGCCAAGACTATCACTATAAGGCCACCAAAAATAAGACAATTAGACAACCATATGAATATATGATCACGATAGTATACCCATGGGAAGCTCAACATAATCTTGAATGAAACTTGGCTAAATCATTTCAATAGTCTCTCCTCAAGAAATCTTATAAATGGTAACCTCATGACTTGTGCCCTCAAAAAGTTGAGTTCTTTATTTTTAGGGTGACTAAGCAAGCAAAATATAGAATGCAAATCATGTAGAATGCATTAGTACATAAAATATTTTGTAAGTTTGTAAAAATTGTAAGTTTGGAAGATGACAAGATGAAGCAAATAGGTTTGTAAAGTCAAAATAAAATTACATTTTATATTATTGCATGCATGGTAGATAAAATATAGTAAGAATGTAGATGAAACAATGTTGTTTATAATGTCAAGCAAAAATTTCAAATCTAGGTGAAACTTACATACAATATCAACTATCAAGTAATATACTATTATGTCACCCCAAACGATGAAATGGCCTCAAAGTTAGATCATCGACCAAATCATTTCACTATTAGTATAAAAATTAATCACGAAAGCCTCCATTAATCAATCTCAGTTCAATTTTATCATTGGGCATCATATCGCCATCTGCCACTATCAGAAAATATTAAAGCACAGAAGCAGCAAACAATATAATGTGATGCTACATAGCCTACATTGCTGAAAGAAAATAGTCTCCAAAATATATACAAACCGAATAGTCACATAAAATGATCAAATAGTCATTTGGTAGAAAAGTCTCCAAAATAAAGAGAGCATAACGAAATGATATCACTTTTCATATATTGTGGATAAGCTGGTACATTTATAACCAAGTTCTCTTCCACAAGAGCATCGAAGTAATTGCAATAGATTAAAAAGAAACTCATATATGAATAGAAGAGACTAGAGAATTGTACTATAAAATAAAAAAAGTAAGATAATATTATCAATGGATCTTTTGATGATTTATATGCGATCCAGTTTCCACCTAAAGCATCTAATGTTCTTGGTGAAATTGAACTTCTATAATAGTACACGACCACCCCAGCGATTGAAGTGGTTCTGGGATGGTAAAAATATCTTTGGCCATCTTTGAGAGAGTTTTATTTCATAGCATTTTCCACCATGTCAAATGTCAATCTGGGCATTTCACACATGCTTCATCAAGGTATATCTCTCGACTTCTATGGTACTAAGAGGCCGCGTAGAATCTATGAAGTCATACAAACCCAAATCATCATGTGAATCATTACCACCTTCAATTGTGTTTCTTTAGATTGAGAGGTGGATGCTTCAGTAGTTTCTTTGCCCGTAGGCTGCATATCAACAGAATAATAAGAGTATAGCTCAAAAAGTTTTTGTTTTACAGTGCCCTTCTTCTCATTCACAATGTGAACATCATAAATTTGGGGTAGTAGTAATTGATAGCAAAAGTTTCATTCTAGGATCTAAAATGCAAGCAATGAAAATAATAATGAACACTCAGACTTATCAAATTTAGCCTTCATGCTACTTTCTTGCCATGTTTGAAATAAAAGCATACTAGATGAGCATTCTCGATCCAATATTCTCTTGATTAGAACTAGATTGGGAAGCAATCTATTCACGTAGGATAGGATGAACGAAAAAATTTGATGCGATGAAAAATCAGCGACTCTTACTCAAAATTAACCCAATCTTCTTAAGGGCAACCATATATAATTAGATCATAAAGCATATTCGAAACACATTCTTATAATAATAAAAGCGGACTAACATCTTGTATGTGGAGTTCGAGTTGGCACATCAATGCAAAGTGCCTTTGATGTGGATAAGCCAATCTGTCTTGCTATCTCTCCAAATTTATAGCGACACGGAGATCTTTTTTTCTTTCTAAAATAGACTCCTTACCCTTTCGGTTATTGAACTGATTTCTTTCATCCATCACCATTAAGTTTAAAATATGAGCTGAACATGGAAGAAATCACCCATCAATAGAAAACCATCTTCTAATGAATAAAGCTTTCAGTTTCGCTACATTATGATGCATTGTCCAAAGTTATGGTACTAACTTTATTCTGACCCCATTGCAACAAACTTTAAATTGCCTAAATCACTATGAGGAGGATCCAAATCAATGAAACTAATTATCCTAGATTGTAATTTTCGTAACTAATGCTGTAAGACACATATAACCAATTGTTTGATTTGAAGTCCAGTCACTAGTAATCAAACTCTCTCAACAACTTTCAAACTTTTTTTCAACTTATCTTTTCGACTTCATAAACTTTCATACACTCCTCTTTGATGCCAAATCTTGAAATTTTATGATAATTTGGATTCATCGATTTCATCAGAATATTGAACCATAGATGTTCAACTATAATAAATGGATATTCATGAACAATAATCATCACAATATTCTTTATTCTAGAATGATCATAGGTAGAAACACATAAACTAGATATTGAACCGGTTTCCTCTAAATCCTCTTCTTGGATCAAATAGTTTTGCTTCTTTCCTGTTATCAACCTTGCTATAGTGATTTGATTTGAAGTGTCTACTTAAGATGTGGTTTTTTTTGTTTCACATATGATTTAACACAATAATTACATTTAAACTTCACCATTTTTCCCTTTTCATTACTAATTTCAGCGGTGTTTTACTTGATTGTTGTCTCTCTTACCCTTGATCTTAATTTATTTCACCACACTCTCATTTTGAGTTGTTGCATTATCATCAATAGGTAGGCTTGCATCACTTGAAAAACTAATAGATTTACTTTGAGGAGGACTTGCCATTGTGTCTATAAGAAATGAAACAAAAGCAATGCATAGAATCACTTAAAACCAACCAAGAAATCTGCTTAAAGATTGGATTATACATAAAAGATCCCCATATATTTACAACCAAGAAATCTGCATCTATCAACATGACAACATTTACCAACAAGGCAACAATCAATAGAACAACTAAGTCACTAAAGCGGGAAAGGCATGTGAACATCATAACATATCCCATGAATGCACAACAGCACCAGAAACAAGTAAACAACCTTCATAGCAACAAATAACCTCCAATAGGCATGAGGCAACAGCAATCAGCAAAGCCAAGTTCCTACTAGGCGGTCGCGAGACGACATTCAAAGAGGCAGATCAGATGAAAACAAATACAATTAGGAAATGAAACAAATACTGGTACGCCACAACATTCACATAGCAAGCAAGTGAGGCAATCGTTACAAACTTACAAACCAGACGGGCGAGCGGCAACAAAACAACTATGGACATGCTATGATGCTTACATAAAATCGTTACAAACCCCATTGCAAGTACCCAGTCCCCAACCAAAAAAACATAGATACGCATGATTGGCATGAATGCTTAAAGAACCAAAAGCTAAACATCCCAAATCCAATAGAACCTCAAATAATGGAATAAGAAACAATTGAAATAACCAACATAATGATTCCATGAAATACTTACAGTCGAAATGAAAGAAAATCGAAAGTATTTCGGAGCAAAGAAACACAGGATGTGCATACTCAAATCGAAACAAATAACACTAACGATCGACGGCGACGATATCTGGCGGCGCCGCACGCCGCCCTTGATCGGCAGAACGAAAGAAGAACGGAGGCCGGTCCAGGAGAAGAGAACCAGAAGGCGAGAAGTGAGAAGAGGTCGGCCTGGGTCGAGTGAAAATTAGAATAGGGATTTTAGTTTTTTAGATCGCCCATCGAATTAATGGTTGTTGTCTCGCGGCTGCCCGCCGTTCGTTTGATCCTCGCTGAAAGCGAAGCCACTCGGCTCAAGTCACCGAAATAAATTTGAGCCATTGCTCGAAAATCGGCTCGTTTGCTTGCCGATCTCGATTCGAGCTCGAGTCGACTTTAGTCACGATCTTCGAGCTAATTTCTCATTATGATCAAGAGTTGGAATAATTTATGGGCACATATCTTCCTTACTAAGCTTGATTCTAGCTAACCATTGAGTAGTAATCAGCCTGAGATTAGGCGATTAAAAGAACCTAGCTTAATGATATTCCAATCTATCTATGGGTGCTTGGTATTGAGAGTATTCTGGGTTTAAAATCTCATGGTTTTGCACTTATTCTCTCCTGCTCTTGAATTAAGTGAAATGATGAAAAAAATAAAAAAAGCTATTTTTTTGTCATCAAAATCTTTGATTTCTGTTTTCAGTTAGATTTTTGGCTTCAAGTCAAGACCCCATTGAAGCTAGCCTCTGGGTTGGCAACTCATTGTTGAATGCTTCTTCATATAAGGACTTGTTCACCTATTTTCCTTCTGTAACATGTCATTAAAGAAAAATAAAATTTTGAATGTAGAATTTTCCTTAACGTCTTTGTCTTCTTTTTTTTTTTTGGTTATCCCATTTTGATATGTAGCCGCTGGCTTGCATGCCAGGCCTAATTCTCGAGACGGGAATTCACAAATGTCGTTCCTAAGCTGCTCAAGCTGTAATGAACCGAATCCTAAATTCTCATAATTCTTACAATATTAGATCTTGCGCAATGCAAAATAAAAGGTCGAATGCATGAAACATAAGATAGATTTTAAGAGTCAGTTGAGATCATTTTTATTTTGAATTTTTTTCAAAATAAAATATATATGATAATTATAATTATTTTAAAAAAACTCTAAACTTTTTTAATATTTTAAAATAATTTGACTTTTTAAAAAATTTAAAAAATTTAAAATATACTGAACAAAATATTTTAAAAAATATCATAAAAATATATAAAATAAAATTAATCCTAAACAAGCCTTATTTAATATATGATGTCTAGGCTTCATTAAAAATCAAGAATAATACACCAAAATGTTAGATGTAGAAAAAAACAATATAAGAGATATATATATTTATATAGTATAGTATTAATCAAGTCTACACCAACATGAGTTCATATGGATCGAGGGCTAGATACAAAACCTGAGTCATACAAATTCTCAAAAAAAATAAAAAATCCTCAATTGTCATTTGTAATGCAAGTCACCTATGGTTAAGAACTTAAACTTCAAAGAGATATTGGGTTCAAACTTTGCACATGCTTGATATGTGAATAATGTAATCAGTTTAACAGAAATATTTCTCTCCCTTGGCATAATCCTGCGGCAAAACATAAATCTTTTCTATGACTCCTCACCAAAACGGGCACTCTATAATCTCCAAATTCCAAAGGATTCAACACCATATAATTTCATCAAGCCAAGATGGTTTAGGGGCTGAATATCAGTGCAAGACCCTGAAACATAGATATTAGTGGATCCACTAAGCATGGAAGTACACACACTATAGAATTTTAATATACTTGAAGTTGTTGTTTCCTTGCTTTGAATCTTCCAACAATAGAATTTGACATCAAGATGGATTGCGTGATATAAAATTGATTCACTCAATCATCACTAGAATACTTTCAACATCTCATGTCTAATTTTATCTCAAAAGTTTTCTTGTAGTCAGGAAGCTCATAGTCTTCTCTTTCTTCAAAATATGATACTGAAATATAGGTGAAGAAATAAATGAAGTAACTTCAAATTTCACCTTGAAACAGATTAAGTTCTCTAAATCTCCTACATTTTATCACAACTAAAAACTCTTACAAACCTTGAGGATCTCAATATATTTAGGAAATGTATCCTGCTCTCGTGAACCATATGCAGCTCCATAAGATACCTACATTTTTTTTTTTTTTGGAACAAATGGTTTTTAGTGTATTGACACATTTCATTTGGGAAAATCATTTTTCTATGTTTCAGGGATTTACAGTATCATAGAATTATTTCACTAAGCTCTTTTGAAGAGAATAAGTTTTATGCAAGAAAGCATTGATTTTTAATTATCTGTGTTGATTCCATGCTGTATCGTGATAAATGTAGGTATCTTATGGAGCTGCATATGGTTCATGGGAGCGCTGATAAAAAGCTTGCTGTGGTGGGCATCTTGTACAAGCTTGGACGTCCTGATTACTTCCTGGCCCAGGTAATTGATCTTGTTTACTTTCTGACAATAAATAGATAATTCATTCGTAAGAACAAGAAAGGAGGTTTATTATATAAATTGTAATTTCTGATTACAATGAGCCAACTGAATTGACCAACTTTACTGTAAATTAACGTCACATTTTCCTCTTATAATCAATGATCAAATTAAAAAAAAAAAAAAAAGGAAAAAAGGTCGTCTTACTAAAATAGTTAATTATTTACAGAGTTTTATAGACTGAGTGGAATGTAGAAAAATATATAATAGATGGATCTATCTGAGTGGTATTAACCATTGATTTATTTTGATCAAAGATGGCGGGATATATCAAGAAATTGACGGATTCGGAAGAAACAGTGGAAGAGAAGGTAGGTTTGGTGGATCCGTGGAACGTGAAATGGGGTAGCAGGAAGTATTACAGGTACATAGGCTCGCTTACAACTCCACCTTGCACCGAAGGCGTTATATGGACAATCATAAAAAAGGTTTGTTGTTTAATTTATTCACACTTCCTCTCTCTCTCTCTCTCTCTCTTCTCTTTAGCTTAATGAAGGACTATTTATAGATGAGAGAGAGAGCATTTTCGTAAATACATGTAAAATTCAAACCACTCCATCGAATGGCTGATGATGATTCACTTGATCATCTTATGTATTTTGTATATTTGAATGCTCAAATGAAGTCGATCAAGACACATTGTTAAATCCATTTCGTCACGCTCGATTTGATCATAAATACTTCATATTTAAGAATTATTTATGGATTTAATTGATATCTCAAAGTCTCAAATGATCTTAATTTATTATATTATTATTTGAATAATACAATTATTTTAACCAGACAACCTTGCCGCCTAATAAATTAATAGATCAATGAGCATAAAAGGCCTATTTTCGGATCTAATGAGTTAAAATATATTTCTTCTGACGAATTTTATTGTCAATCATGTCAAGTAAATTTAATTGACTCTTCAATTCTGGCATGCAGGTGCGGACCGTTTCAAGAGAGCAGGTGAAATTGCTACGAGAGGCAGTTCATGATGTAAGTTTAAGACTTTATAATATATTTTAAAATCGATTTTCCTCTGATTTTTAAATTCTCTATTAAAATTGAAATTTTGATTTACCTGCGAAGTTGCGATATGTTCACCTTCTCATCCTGGCCTCATGACTTGCAGGAATTTGAAGATAATGCGAGACCAACACAACCAACCAACGAAAGAGAGATTTTTATGTACCGTCCGAAGTATAATTAGGATTTATTATTTAGATTAATTGTCTATTCATGTATTAAACTATGATGAATTTTTAACATCAATTTATTTTTATTTTTTTTCATTTTTTTCATTTCTAAATTCAATCTTTTGAAGATAATGCTAGAATAAATCTTGAATCGCTCGATTTTAAGAAGATAAATAAATAGTTATGTTGCGTGCTAGAAAATCAGTTACGGTAGAGTGAAAGTTTACGTCTTGTCTTGTGTAAAGTGCGTATTTAAAGAGTGAAAACTGAATTTTTTACGTGAAAATCTGAAAGAGGGAAAAAAATCTCAAGAAAAACTTATTATATATTTATTTTGGAGTACAAGTTTTTATCTGAGAATACAAAATTATATATGAGAATGACTCACAATGAATTCAAAATCGAGCAACAACCATATAATAATGGTGAATAGGGATCGGCGATTCGATGAGTAAGGTCATGGTGACGGCGAAGATGGTCGAGGATCGGCCGGCGGTGGCGTCGGTGGTCATGATGATGGCGGCGATGGTTGGCGATGGCCCGGCGGCGACGGTGTAATTGGCGGTGGCGACCAATGACGAGATTGACGGCGCAATGATCGTGATGGAGGTGACGGCGGTATGACGGTGTCGAACGGGGTGGTCGGCGACCGTCGAGTGATAGCGCGATTATGCCTGGAGGATTTTAAGCTTTAGAGCTCTCTCTCTCTCAGCCTCACTCATGTGAAGAGGCTATTTATAGATTGGAGGTGGCATTTCGTAAATCATTAAACACATTTACTCCATCTGATGATTCCTGATTCCCTGATATGTATTTTGTGTATTTGAATACTCAGTCGAATTATGAGATCTTGGGCTTATTAGATCCGACTGTGAGACCCTCAATTTTCTCATGTTTGAAACCTATTTAGGGATTTAATTGATATCCCAAAGTTTCCAATGATATTTTAAGTGCTTGATCTCGATTTCAACTTGGATCGCTTTTAACATCAAGATTCATGCTTCGGGTAGAATTTTGGTCATATTTAGACCACGATTTATTAGAAGTTTTCCACGGGTGAATGCGAAAATTGATTGGAGGGCCCAAAGATAGCGTTACATCTTTGAATCGACTTGATCACCATGAATTGGATTAAATGAGTCACTTGTCGAAAATTCACCAGGGACAAGAAGAGTGATTTTCCCCTCGCACATTGCGATTATCAAATCCGTATAATGGTCTTGCAGCGGGCTGGAGCTTTTCCCTAACCAGACCCATGCTAAAAATGTGGAGTAAAATAAGACATCCAACTCCCATTGTATTAATCAAAATTCTCTTAACATTATAGCATGAGTCCGATTCGTGATGACAAGTGGATCTTGATAGAAACATGGACTCCTTCTAAGTCCGTCATTAAAAGTGATGGAATGATCAATACGAGACTTTTTAACTCTTCGAGGTGGTAATGAGAACTTGATTAGATACTACTGGTCCTCCTACGATTGTTTCAATTTTCCCAATTATTTGATGATTATTTTATTATTTTTGTGATGACCGTCTTGGTTGCCCCGGAGGTATGTTTGTTTGATTCGATTGATTCTTTCGATGTAGATATCCTTGTTGAATGAGCCTCGTGATTTCTTCTTTGAGTTGATTGCATGCCTCAGTAGTATGTCCACGACTTCGATGGAAGTGACAATATTGCTCCTGATTTCCTGAATTTGGTTTCAGTGGATGCGGTTACTTGATGTTTTCTTCATCTCGAATAGCCATCAGGAGGTTGACACGAGATGTGTTCAGCGGCGTGTATTCTTTTTTTGTTCGCGGTTCACGTCGTTGATATCGGGGCCGTGGAGGGAGATCACGGTTGCCTTGTTGCTTCTTTTGATGGGGACGCATTCCGCGACACTTACATTTTCACATAGATTGTTCAAATTATTTGCGATGGGCATTAATAGCCTCATCGATAGAGATTTATGCATCCATATGATGAACTAAGTCGCGCGTGTCTTGCATTAGTGATGAGTAAAAGGCCGGGTCCTTAAACTCCTCGGTTGGGGCTCGTATTTGGCGAGCTTAGGAGAACCTTTAGAAGTATTCCTTAAGTGATTCACCCTCATTTTGACGAATGCTGGAGAGATGGGAGGAATCTTTAATGATCCTCCTATTTGCAATGAACTGTTCCACAAAAATCTTGGCGAGTTCGTCAAAGGTACGGATGGATCCCCTTAGAAGGGAGTAGAACCAAGTGTGAGCTTGCCCCTTGAGGGTGACCGGAAAGACCTGACAAAGCAGTGTGTCAGGAGCTCGTTGGATATGCATGATAGTCCTGTAATGATCGATGTGTTCATATGGGTCAGTCACCCCATCATAGGAATCAATGCTCGGAAGCTTGAAACTCACGAGAATAGAATGTTGAAGAATAGCGTCAGCTAAAGGTGAGGATTCCTCATAGTGAGGGGAAGATGATGATTTGCTTTGAAGGTGAAATTTTTCTTGCATTAAGCATCGTAATTATAACATGATACATGATAGTGGGGTCAAGGATGAGAATGTGTCAAGCTATCGAATAATTTATGGATTAGTAGTCGGTTGGCACGTGATGGATGAGTAGAATTAGCGTGTAGATCACATCACGGTCTACATAGAGGAACTTCGGTCAAGGAGATTAGCATTTTGAACTCCCATGGATAACTCGATCTTGGAGGAGATGTGCTTTCATGGTAGTGGCATTGTGTTTCCAAAAGGATCATCTCCTTTTGAGACTCTTCCATTACATGATCTTCTAAAGAGATTCCTATCGCCCCACGCAGTCACGCTATAGAGTGAAGCTTAGCATCCTTGGTTCAAGGATTAGTTTTGAGAGTGGCGAGTTGGCGGAGGCTCCAAGTATTGCCTATTACAGGGTGTTCAAAAATTGTGATTGAAGGGGTCTCTTCCCACAGACGGTGCCAAGCTAATCCGAAGTTGAAACTGGTCGAAGCACTTAAAATACTACCGGTCTTGATGTTAAATGCTGGATCCGAAGTTGAAAGCGGTCGAGATCAAGCACTTAAAATATCCTTAGAAAATTTGGGATATTAGTTAAACCCCTAAATAGCTCTCAACATAGTGTTTATAGTCAAATCGAGCATCTCGATGAGCGGATCTAATGAGCCCAAGATCTCAAAATTTTGACTTCATTTGAGCATTCAAATACTTAAAATACATCAAATGATCAAGGGAATCATCATGAGCCGTCCGATGGAGTGGAGTGGTACGAGTTTCACATGTATTTACAGTAAAAAGTTTCCACTATATATTTGTTTTGGAGTACAAGTTTTCCTGATAACGGGATTACCTAATTGTATATGAGAAGGGCTGACAATGGGAATTCCAAAATCAGACAACAACAACCATATAGTCCGTTCAAGTTATGCTTGCTAGTGGTAGCGATGATGGTGAAACGGGAAGCATGGCGATGAAGGTCATCATGATGGAGACTGACGGAGATTGACAACGGCAAGGATCATGATGACGACGGCGGAGGTTGACAACCGTCGAGTGGTGGCACGATTGTGTTTGGAGGATTTTCAAACTTTAGAGCTCTCTCCTCTCTCCTGCTTGGGCCCCCCTCATATGAAGAATGAGGGGCTATTTATAGATTTCCAAGGGGATCCATCCGTACCTTTGACGAACTCGTCAAGATTTTTGTAGAATAGTCATTGCAAGGATCATTAAAGATTCTCCCATCTCTCAGGCATTCATCAAAATGAGGGTGAATCATTTAAAGAATACTTCCAAAGATTCTCCTCGGCTTCGCCAAATACACAGGTAGACCACAGATTCGAGAGGACTTTTTCTTGGAGGGCTCCGTCCTGGGCCTTTCTACTTGTCACTAATGTGAGATACGGTCCGCTCATATGCCAACTTGGTTCACCGTGTGGAAGCGCAAATTTCTGCTGATGAGGCTATTAATTCCCATCGAAAATAATTTGAACAATCCACAGGAAAACATAAGAGTGCTCTAGGAAACACAGATCAACAATCCTATCAGAAGAAGCAACAAGGAAGTCATGATCTCCCTCCACGCCCCATATCGATTCAAAGCAATACCACCAACACATCTCGTGTTAACGTCTTGTTGGCCATTCGAGATGAAGAGACCATTAAGTGGCCATATCCACTGAAACCAAATTCGAGAAATCATGAGCAATATTATCACATCCATCGAAGTCATGGACATACTACAGAGGCTTGTAAATAACTTAAAGAAGAGATTGACAGTCTCATTCAACAGGGATATCTACATCAATTTGTGCAAAACCAACCAACTCAAGCAAACATAGCTCCAACTTGGGGCAACCGACAATCATCACAGAAACAACATAATAGGCGCCAAATAGTTGGAGAAATTGAAATGATTGCAAGTGGGCCACTACTATCTAATCAAGTCTTCATCACCACCTTTGAAGAGTCGGAGTTAAAAAAATCTTGTGTTAATCATCTCATGACTTTTAATGACTCAGACTTGGAAGGAGTCTAAGTTCCACATCAAGATCCTCTTATCATCAGTGCGAGAATTGGTGACCCCTATATGTTGTTAAGAGAATTTTGATTGATAATGGGAGTTCCATTGATATTTTATTTTACTCCACCTTTCTTAGCATGAGTCTGGTTAAGGAAAAACTTCAACCTGTTGCAGGATCGTTATATGGGTTTGATAATTGCCCTATACGAGTGGAGGGGTCAATCACCCTTCCCGTTGTTCTCGGAGAACTTCCTCAATAAGTCACTCACTTAGTTCAATTCATAGTGGTCAAGTCAAATTCAGCATACAACGCTATCTTTGGAAGACCCCTCCAATCAATCTTCGGTGCTGTCACGTCGGTACCTCTTCTTAAGATGAAATTTCAAACTCCTATTGGGGTTGGAGTGGTCTGTGGAAACCAACAAATAACATAATCATGTTACCTCACACAAGCTCAATCACGCCCTTCGATCTTCAACATCGAATTTTAATCTTCAAGATAAAGAAGTACCTCGGAGGGCTTTGCTAGTAAAAAGACTCCTCACTTCATTATCGGATGACCAACCGTCTAAGCTATGACCAAAGATCCAGAGGAAAAAATCTTCCCTAAAACTTGGAACATGGAGGGTCTCTGAAAAGTGTTATATATAATCCTTGGTGCATAAATATTGTAGCCTTTAATTTACCCCGCATTCCCACAGACGGTGCCAAACTGTTGCGTACTAGAAATCCAGTTGCGGTAGAGTGAAAGTTTATGCTTTAGCTTTGTTGTGAAATCTAGCACACTATTTAAAGAGTGAACAAGAAAACTTCAAAATTTTTTATGTGAAAAATCTTGAAAAGAGGGAAAAATCCAGCTAGATAAAATCTTCCACTATGTATCTATTTGAGTACAAAATCTTTCCGATAACGGGATTACGGAATTGTATATGAGAAGGAAACAACAGCTATGTAGTCATGTTCAGGTGGTAACAATTGCTAGTGGTAGAAGATGATGGAGAACGGCGGGGATCAACGACGACAAGGATTAGCGGTGGCGGCTGACGGTGGCGACCGGCGGCGTTGGTTGATAACCAACGGGGGTGGTCAGCGATCGTCAAGTGGTGGCTCGATTATGCTTGGAGGATCTTCAAGCTTTAGAGCTCTCTCCTCTCTCCTCCCTCCTCCTTCGGCTCCCCACATATGAAGAATGAGGGGTTATTTATAGATTGGAGGTGGCGTCTCATGAAAATCACCACTCCTCTCCATGGACGGCTCAAATGATTTCTTTGATCATTTGATGTATTTTAAGTATTTGAATGCTCAAATGAAGTCAGAATTATGAGATCTTGGGCTCGTTAGATTCGGCTCATCAAGACGCTTGATTTGACTATAAACACTCCATGTTTGAGAGCTATTTAGGGATTTAACTGATATCCCAAAGTTTCTAAGGATATTTTAAGTGCTTGATCTCGACCAGTTTCAACTTCGGATTAGTTTGCTTTTAGCATCAAGATTCGTGCTTCGACTAGTAGTATTTTAAGTGTCATATCAGTTGTCCCCTATTTTTGGATGACATTATTTCAATCATCCAAAAATATATACGTCAAATACTTGAAAATAACACATTCTTCAATGAAATCGGGTCCATCAACCATTCATTTTAAGAGAATAGATCTTCATAGAACGAGATTATGATCGGAAGCGAAGCATGAATGTATGTGGATATCTGTGGGCCTACTCGGCAGGCAGTGTTAGTCCGCGTGGAGCAGGGCTGAGGCCAGTGAAACGGGATGGCCTTGCAGTCAATGTCTTCGATCGTGGAAGAAAGTCCTGGTTCTTATTCACGGGGAGTTTGGTCGTTGAAATGGGGAACGGGTGGGTGCAGCAATGTGTGGCCGTGGCGGAGAAGGACCACGCCGGGGTGCGCCCATAAGGGTTTTTTGTTTGTTTTTGCCCATTTTCATCTGTTTTGGGCAATTTTGAGAGGGTTTTTGCAGTTTTTGGCAATTTTGACCTTTTGCCTGTAGGGGTCTTTAAAATCCCCCTAGGGGCCAAGGGAGAATGCACACTCTTCATATGCTTAAGTGTCCCTCTTCTTCTTAAGATAAGGTGGCTCTGGATTTAGTTTTCTCAACGCAAAAATTGCGTCCATACTTCCAAGCTCACAGTATTAGCGTTTACACTCATTTACTATTAAGGGCCATCCTACAGAAATTAGAAGCATCTGGGAGGTTAATCAAATGATCTGTAGAATTGGGAGAGTTTGATATAAATTTTCTACCGTGGCCTGCTATAAAGTCTCAAGTACTCGCAGACTTTATGGTGGAATGCACCGCCCCAACTCCAGAGGAGCTATCTGCTACATTCCTTTCATCTCCTCAATGGACCCTCTATGTTGGTGGAGCTTCAGGAAGTACTAGTGCTGCTGCGAGAATCTTACTTATTTTCCCCCAGCAGAATACCTTAGTATGGACTTCGCCTAAAATTTCCTGCAACTAATAATATGGCTGAATATGAGGCTCTCATCGGGTTGAGACTCACCATTGACGTGAAGCTCAAGACTTAGTGATCCACACTCTCAATTTGTCACCTCCCAAGTTGAGGGAAACTTTGATACTCATAATCCTCAGCTGGCATAATACCTCCACTTGGTAAAGTCTCTTCTTGCCCATTTCAAGACACATCAAATCATTCACATACTGCGAGAGAAGAATACTCGAGCTGACGCTCTCTCTAAGCTTGCTACATCTGCTACTAGGGATCTATTTAAGAGAATGCATGTTGAAGAAATACATTTTCCTAGTATCCAAGGGTCATGGGTAATTCAAGCAATTAATGAGATAAAGGAATATTCATGAATGAACCCCATCCTGTCTTTTCTACAAGAATGAACCCTTCTTGAAGACCCAACTTCTGCAACTCGTCTCCGAAGACAAGCTTCAAACTTTACTATTATCGAAGGTGAACTATACAAATGAGCTTTCTCTGGACCGTACCTCAAATGCCTCTCACCTTTATAGGCTGATTACGCATTAAGAGAGGTTCACTCAAGGATATGTGGAGAACACCTAGGAGGAAGGGCGCTAACCCTTAAAATTATAAGGCAAGGGTTCTATTGGCCTACAATGAAACAAGATGCCTTGGAGTTCACAAAAAATGTTGGTTGGGTTGCACTCTAACCTCCCTCACATGCCGCATACAAAGCTCTCATCCATTCAAAGCCCGTAGCCTTTTGCTTAGTGGGGGATTGATATTATGGGGCCTTTTTTTATTGCATCAGGGCAACAAAAGTTTATCATTTTAGTCTTCGACTACTTCACTAAATGGGTGGAAGCCGAACCACTCGCTAAAATCACGTAGGAAAATGCTAAAAAATTTATTTGGAAAAATATAGTATGTCGATTGGTCTTCGCAAAGATCATCACGACAACGAACCCAATTCTTGGAAAAGTCTTTACGTCCTTTTGTAAAGATCTTCACATTAATTTCTTGCATCTGGCACATGCACATCCTCAAACTAACGGGAAAATTGAAGCTACCAACAGGACTATACTCAAAAGACTAAAAATACATCTTGAGAAGGCTAGGGGCAATGGGTTGATGAGCTTTCTAATGTTCTTTGGGCTTATGCTAGCTCACCGGTGAGACACCATATAACTTGTGTTTGACGAAAGCTATTATACCGGTATATGTCGGGTTCAAGTCCAGAGTTCAATTATTCGATCATGTGGTAATGAAGAAAAACTCCAGGAACACGGACTACTCCCGAGCTTCGTGACATGGCACCCCGGCTTCCTATCACCAAGGGTAGCTCGTCCTTCAACAGAAGAGTAAAAATCTCATCCCATATTTTTTGACTTGGTCCTAATAAGTCTCAAGTGCAACAAAGGCCCTCAACGCAATAAACTCTCACCTCTTTGGGATGACCCATATGTGGTTATAACTATGGTAAAGCCAGGAACATTCAAGCTCAAGAATCTAGAGGGAAAAATTTTACCTCGAACTTGGAACAATGAGAATCTCCGAAAATATTATCAGTAATTCCTACTGCATAATTATTGCAACTTTTATTTTGTCTCATTTGTCATTTTCTCTTCATGTAGCTGACCCCACTTAATGTGATAAAGAATTATTATTGTTGTTGTCATTTCTTCTTGAAACTCATATCCATGTTAAAATCGTCTTATGATTGTATCACCAAACTTATCAGAGTAATGAATTTATTGCTTTTTCTTATAAGCTTATTTCTTCTTCATTTAATCCTCCCACTTGAGAAATATATAACTCGTTGTATCTCAGAGGCATAATCAATCCCAAGTGGACTTGATCGACCTCTATCTGTAAGAAGTCAAGTAACACTTTGGATGATACTAGATAGTCAAAAGGTCCTTGGGACAACCTCTTCCACAGTTAAAGTCAAGTAACACTTTGGTCGATAAGGATAGGTCAAAAGGTCCTTGGTGGACATCCCCGACCTCTCTTCCATATAGGTTAACGTCATTAAGTAACACTTTGACAAACAACCTCGGATTGGTCAAAAATTCTCAGTGGATTCAATTCAACCTCATCCAGGGTTAGCATCATCGAATAATATTCCACCAATTCCCCGGATAGCTAAAAAAAATAAGAGTATCATCTAAAAAAATTGACAACATTAATATGATGATATAAGAAAGAATCAAGATTGATACACACTAATAATACATAGATAAAAAAATGCATCCTCAAGTGATGCTACATCATTGGTGATATCAACTTCCTCTTCACCACTAGGAGATGCTCCTTGGACTCACTCTCAACTCCTTCATCTCCTCAATCGATGAAGAGTCTTTATACTTGGTGGAGATAGATCCTCCTGCCTGATGTACTAAGCGATTCCTTTTAGGAACCCTCTGGATGAATCCCTCCTCTAAACATTGGTCCAAATCCTTTTCAACATCAAGAATATGATTACGAAGCTTGTACATGGTCTTCGATTGTACCGATAATCCAAGAAGTTCTTAAAGTCTTCCACTGCCTTCAAAGAGATTTCATTTGCTTCCGCTTCTAACATTATATTCTCCTTCTAAAGATGATCTTGTAATGCTTTCATCTCCAAGAGCTCTCTTCTCCGCTGTAAGTGACTTGAGTCTTTTCTCTTTCTAGCGAGTCTCTATCCTCACCTCAATCTCAGAGCGCTCCACCTCCCGACACTGGAGAGAGAAGATATGTCGCTAGCTCAGTTCACTGGTTAGCTGATCCTCCAAAGTCGCCACTTCTTTGACCTTAACACTCATCTTTCTGTCATACTCGCCTTGCAGATATTTTACCTTCACAAATTTAGTATTCCACTCATCTAAAGAGACACCCAAATGAGCCATCAGCCCTAATGTTTGAGTTACCTATAAAAAAACTATCATAAATATTACACAAAAGAAAAGAAGGAGGAAAAGAAGAAAAGAAGAAAGAAGGGAAGACACCGTACCAATTCCGTTGGACGCATATGTGATTTAACATCTTCGTGAATGTGGCTTCAAGAAATGAACTCCCCATCATGAGTTGAAAATAAACTCGTGAGGTCAACTGGGGCAACATCTTCTTCGTAGATATCTGACGTAGTCACTTCAGCACATGTCTTCTTTTTCTTTAGGGAAGAAATATTGCCACCACCTTGATTTTGTGACGGGCTTCTTGAAAGAACCCTATGAATATGAGGAGACTTTTCATCACCTTTACTTGACCTCATTAGTGGAAAAGAATGAGATCTCCCTGCCTAGATGGAAAGGCCAACATTCAACATTCTATCTTCAACTATATATACAATGTTGTAATGAACTCATGCGTAAGCTTTCTATCAGAATATGAAGAGTTGCCAAGATCTCATCTTCAATCGAATGGATGGAAGGTCATTCAATCTTTCCATCTCTCGTGAAGGCCCCACTTATTTTTCACAAAAAGAATCCAGAACCAATTTTAGAGGGATCCGTCAAGATTCTATCCAATTCTTTATCCGAAGAAATACGCCCTTGAGTATCACATGTGAATCTACACATTCGCACAAGTATTTGATGTTCAAAGTAACACACGCTCTTTAAAGAAGATAGTCAAACCAACGATGACCACTAAAGCTCGAAATGAAAATGACAAATACATATTTTGAAGATCTCAACTCGGGAGCCAAAGGGAATCGTAGTCCCGCACAAAGAATCATCTCAGAAATAGTAAAGTACCTTGGTGGAGGTGAACAGGCTCGATCAGACTTTTTAGCAACAATGGCCACCAACTCATTAGGAAGTAAAATTTTCAAGGAACACCATTAAACTATCGATGTGATAATGATATATCGTCTGTAGTCACATTAGGTTTTCTTCGCCATCACCTGAAAATACATGATAAATAAAGAGGAAGAAATGACAAAATCTGGAAATTTTGTGAAGTAGCTTACTTACCTCAATACTTAGGCATATCCTCTCTTTTGACTATCTCGCTCACAGATAGCTTGGGATAAAATTTTTCGCCTATGATCTGACAAAAGATACACATACATATGAGAAAAGAGAGAGAGAGAGAGAGAGAGAGAGAGAGAGAGAGAGAGAGAGAAGATACTCCCTCAATGCTAAAAAATTACCCGCCAAACTGAGTCAACGATGGTTCCTATTAACGCTTCTCCGCCATTGGCGGTTATCAACAACCATCCATTGAAGTTTCAAGAAATCCAATTTCCTACAAGAGGAGTAGGAACTACGAGCTTTGTCGCCAACCGACCAATCTCAGTCCATCATGATGAGCTTCATCGGTCGTTCCCTCACCGTTCACCATCATCTGCTACCACTAACAACGCTACAACAACGACTATATTGTTGTCCGATTTTAGATTTGTCGCTCTTCTCATATACAATTATATAATCCCGCTATCGGAAAACTTGTACTCAAAACAAATATATAAAGCTTTTTACGCCAGCCTGTGATTTTTTCCTCTTTCGAGATTTTCCACGTAAAATTTCTTAGTTTTCTTATTCTTTAAATACGCGTGATTTCACAAGGCTAAGGCGTAAACTTTCACTCTACCGTAATTGGTTTTCTAGCAACAAGTTATAATTTTCTCAATTAGATAATAATCATTGGAGATAATAGGAATTTATGACTCTCACTATTAATGGCATGCTAATAATTATTTTAATTTAAATTATGATGTTTTCTTGATGATGTTAGCATATATGTTTAGTGCTATTTATGTTGTGATACTAGAGCGTCTTTAAGAACAAGTAGCGTCTAGTAAAGATCACATAAATTCTGGTTTATTTAATATAATTAATTATTTATATAAATATCTTTAATTGAATTCCTGAGGAAGATATATATTCCGTCTCTCAAGATAACGCATTTCTCTGCCTGACTTTTCTTTCAAAGTCCGAGCAATTAGAAGTACACGCTTTTAACAATAAAGGCTAAATATTTAAATTAAGCATAATTAAAAATATAATTAGCGAAACATACATAAAAAAAAATTTTAACTAGCAGTCTTGTTAAGCGACGGCCTAAAACTTTTTTAAAAAAAAGAACCGAGATCGTGAGGATCCAAATTTCTTCCGATCACCCCTCCTTGAGACGCCACCCTACCATCCGGTTGAAATCGTCGATTCCACCGAGACAGCCGCCGCTCTCCGCGAAACCACCATTCCCGGCAAACTGTTTTGAGGAAGTTTTAGGTTTTTTTTTTATCTCCTTTTTTAAATGAAAAATATGCAAATGTGATGTTGTTTTTTTGTGTTTTATGATATTATTTCCTAGTATATTATGTGATTAGCTAGTTTTATGATTAAGGTAAAGTTTGTAGTGAGTTTTTTTAGACATTTTTTGGAACTCTTTTTTATTTAAGTTTGACTTTATGTGGATTTTATGTGATGTTAATTTTAGGCAAATGTAATGTTGATTTCGTGTGTTGTAACATTTGATTATTTAGTTTATCATGTGATTAGCTAGTTTTAGGTTTACACATTTGTTGGTGGATTTGATATTTTAAAGAACGTAAATTTTGCAAAAAAAATGAGGAACGCGTTTTAGATTTTGAAATGTACATCTGATAATTTAGGGGAAATATAAATTTTGCAAAGAAATGTAAGTTTTAGTTTTAGGGATGTGTTGTTGGATTTGGTATTTTAGAGGAAATGTACATCTGATAATTTTAAGTAATATTTTTTGTGTATTTATGTGCATTTTATGTGTATTTTAAGTAATTATTTTGTGTTCTAAATATTGAATATGATTGTATGTTTAGGTATGTGTTGTTTTGTGCTCATGGATGATTGAGAGAATTATTTTAAGTAATTTTTGGGTTTATGAATGTGTTGTTGGATATGTATATTTAGGAATGTATTTTATGTTGTGAATAAATTGATTTGATGTCAAAAATAGAAAATAAGATTTGGGGTTTGAAATTCTAGGTTGTATTCATTTTGATACTTCAAATTAATTAAATCCTACGATCCATACATTCTTATGAATCGATTGATTTAAATAAGTGTGCTATTCAACATTCCTATCTCCAATACATATTTTAGATTCAAATATGAGTTCAAACATAGTTTGTTTAGTATTATATTACGACAACCATATTAGTGATGATTTCTTCCCTACACCGGTGAAAAAAAATCATCCTATACAAGTTTCACGATGAGCGATTTTACAAGCATATAGAATCAATGAGGTCACTGAAAGTTGATTTGACACGTTTTAGAATTAATCTCATATGTATATTTCCTGTTGGTGCCAGTTTCATTGCTACTCCATTAAATGACGACGAAGTATGTGAGTCAATCATTAATGTAGCAAGTATACAACCTATAATTGTATACATCAAAATTGAGTTGAAATAAACAGATGGTAATGAAGTTCATAATTTCACTGGAGTTGAATTTCATCCAATTGAAGCTGTCCACAACACTATACTATCACAAGAATCATGACTCGACCTCAATGAAGGTTTTGTAGTACATACTCAAGTCATTATCTAATTAATCTTTTCATTTTAATCTTATACAGCATTATAATGCGATGATGAGAGATGTTCTGCATCTCCTATTCATGTTCATCATATTGCCTCAACTTCGCAAGTATGGATGAATACCATAGAATCAAAAGCACCTTTACCGACTGAATATGAGGGCTACGAAATAATGCCTAGCGCAACAAGTTCGGACATAGTTGATAATGAAGGTGACATTGGAGAAGAATAATGTCCAAACTCTGGGAATGATCATTTGCTAAGAGATTACTCTAACAAAATAACAGTGCTGAAGAACATATGTTCAGTAGCAATGATTACATTCGAGCTACAAACACAAGAATGGGATGAACAAGCGAACTCGATGACCTTAGATTCTATTTTTCTAGAAGAGAATTTCATTCTGACTTAAATAAGGGGATGTGTTTCCATGACAAAAGGCACCTTAAATTTACTGTTCATGGTTGGTCCATAACAAATAACGTGAAATACATAACATGTGACTCTAACAAGATGAGGTTCACCAGTCTTGCATATATAGCAGTCATTCCAATAGGCCATGTATGTGGCATCTACATGCTCGGGCACAATGACCACTAACGCATCAGAGTGTTTCAATGGTGTGTTGAAGAGGGCATGTGGCTAGCCGATACAAGCTCTAATTACATCAATTTATTACAATTTTGTATCAATTTTTACCAAATACCTAGAGACAGCTTCTGATTTGATCAGGCAAAATGATTCGATATTCGCACCACATGTCAAGGCAGCAATAGAATGAGCATAAAGCTAGGAGATGCCCGTGAGCCCACAAGAATAAATTTAAATGAATTTTTAGGATTTTGCTATGTCCTCAATGTCATTTAAGGTTGAACCAAGAACAAGATAGTTGTAGTTGTGTGCTCAGCATTTCACATTCCATGTTCTCATGTCTGTTGTTAGGGCAACATCATTTGAGTCATTCATAGTACGTGTCTCGCTATTACACACGCAACTACTACACGCATTAAGCTCAATTCCATGCCATTCTTGATCGCGACCGACCATCATTTTGACGGGTCATCATTGAAACTAGCACCACCAATATCGGGCTTAACCGACAGCCTAGGACACGATGATATACCAAAATAATGGATAATAATGTGCACCAAAGTAATAGAATATGTGAACTTTGTAAAAATGCGAGCATAATAGAGCTTTGTCCACAAAATTGTCTACGTAGACTTAGTGTGTTGCGGTAGACTGCTATTTTGTCCTACTTATGTTGTGATGAATATGTTAGTTCTTATTACTGTGTATGTCTGCACTTTAGTTTTCTCAGTACTGTTGTTACTCATGTATGTTTATTGTTGATGTATTTTACTCTACATTGTAGGGTGTGTTTTCCTAGAAGTTGGTTGTTCTTCATTGCTTAATGTAAGTTGTACATTGTTAGACTATTTTTTTTCCGTCGTATGCATCCGTAGACATGTATTTGTTGTACCTGTGTATGTTGGACCTCATTACTGTGTGCATGAACAGTTTACTTATGTGCTTGCCTAGACTGTGTTTATCCTATTATTTTATGTTACTGTCCACACTATTGCACTGCACTTCTGATGGCTTATGTTTTGGTGTTGACATGCACTTTTAGAAGTTGTTTGCTGGACAGGTGAAATGGCATCTGAGGAAGGAGGAGCATGTAGACATTGGCGTAGAAGCCGCACCAAGGAGCCTCAGACTGGCTGACTCACCGAGGTCCACCGAGAGCATTGCATCGTTGCATGGTAGACGTGGACCGCACAGACCGGTAAGTTTTGTTACTTGTCAAGGCTACTATACCCTAAATGCCATTTTGATAAAATCATCAATTCATATTGTGCAGGAGACAGTTCTTGAGGTAGCATCACACCTATTGATGTTCAGGGAATGGCCAGTGAACTGCCCCAGATTTATGGATGGATAGCGTGATGCTGGCTTAGACTGCGTTTCACAGCTGCAGTATATCAGGCTTGACCACCACCAACTTACAGCTTTAGTTAAGCCTTGGTCACCACAGACAAACACTTTTCATTTCGCAGTTTGTGAGATGACAATTACGCCGCAGACGCCTATGATTCTAGGAGTATGCGATTGACCTCTTATCGACCTATAGTGATTTGGGAGGGGAGACGATGACTATCTTGGCCTGATTGTTGTGATGAGCTCATTGGGAGACATCCAGAGCCCGATGTGATATACCACGATCCAGTACAACCACATGTACATCCACATTTCATGATACAGGCACATGCACGAACCTGGTTACCTTTACGTTGGTGGACATTTTAAAGGGATTCAAACTTGGATCTGATTGACTTTCGATGCACCTTAGAGCTTACATTTTGTTCACTATTGGTCTTCCTTCTACCGATACATCTGTCCGAGGTACATTTACAATACTTAACGCCTTGGATGATTTGAGCTTGTTCGTTCCATTAGAGTGGTTGTGTTAGCACACTTGTACAAGGAGTTGAATGAGGTCAAGGCCAAAGCGACCAACATGTGATGTCCACACTACTTCGTGTTTGGTCGTGAGAGCATCATGTTGCATATACATGCATGTACCCTTCTCGCGAGTTGAATGGTTGTTGAGCATTGGTTGCAGGTGGAATGTGGGTTACCTGCGAGAGATTACACCTACCCATGTTAGAGTGTATAGAGATGAGCTTGATGTACTACAGTGCATGACTAAGAGCACAATTTGTTCTTATGATCACCTCTATAATTCTATGTATGACATAATTTTTCTTTCATGTTGTAGGTGATATGGGAGCGCACATGGCACGATGAGAGTAGTTGTTGTCTGCTTGGCTAGACAGGCTATTTGTCTCATTAGGGTATCGTTGATCAACTGGAAAAGAATTGAGTTCCCGATCGTGTGACAATTTTGCCTATCAGCTAAAGTGGACATGGCGACTATAGATCTTTCATTTCAGTGAGTTGATGGTGAGAAGGCGATGTTGACTAGGTTGAGTATCACCGGTTTACATATCATAGTGGGAGGCCGACATGATTCAATTGTTGTCGCCGATGATTTTACATCCCTGACCCTACGTCACATGAGGTGGTCGGCCCGCTTCCTTGTACATATTGAGGGCTCACCATTCTTCCTACCACCTACTATCCTCGAGCTCCGGAGAGATCTTGATGGTAAGCACTAAAAAATTGTATGATAATCAAATATTTATCTATGTATAATTACATACTTGCTCTACAACATATATTTTTTACCCTTATTTTGAGAGACGACACCGATTTTCGCATTCAATCAACACTTATGAGGAGTTATGTAGGGAACTATAGATAAATATACATACAGATACAGGGATACATATGAAGCCAGTAGATCTTCTGTAGCACCTTCGTCTTCTCAGCCACATACTGTAAAATTTGATGCAGGTCCATCATCTATACCAGATATCGGTCCATACAGTTACCCATTTGGCACCGCCTTATTTGAAGCCATGTTTAGTCCATTTCGGCCATGGCGCGAGCTCCTATGTATCCTCACCCACTGCCGTTTTGCACGAGTGTTCCCCACTATCCCCTTCCGCCGGACCATCACAGAGATACCCGATGTTACATCTAATCAATTCGAGAGCGAAGCAACATCGAAAACACCATTTAGACCGTCTCACACCGCGTTTAGTATACTTCGTGGAGTGACGACTTCCACCCACACACACCATTAGATGTCCTCAATTGTCATCTTTAGTTGTAGATCATCTAATAGCTTGATGTACACTATTTTGTCAATGTTTTATATTTTCTATGTACACGTATATAAAGACACCATTTATCTATGTTATATATTTTCATTCTAAGTAATTTGCATTTTTTCCTGGAATATCAGAGATATCTATTAAACTCAGATTTAGAAATTTTGGAGAAGTAGATAAGAGCTATGAATTTGTCATGCTGAGTAGATGTTTCAACTTGCAAATTGTCAAATTTCACATGCTAAGTAAATCCATCCACTATTGTTATTTTGAATCCACACATATCCACAAAACCGATGGTTTCAGCTCGAGTAACACTTCCCCAGTAAATGGCCCCATTAGCCTTGTTGTCGAGCACCCAACCCAACCCGACAACAATCCCGACGGCTAGATGACTCGCAACGAAAGCCATAGTTCCTCCTCTAGAATTATTAAAAAGGCCGTCTTCTCCACCTTAATTGATACTGAAATGAAAAGTACATGCAAAAGCTCTAGCTTAAGTATTATGCAGGAGGGTATAACTCCACGTATGTTTAAAACAATTAATGCTGCTAGTCATCCCGAATTTTTAAGTATGAGAGAACAGGATGCTTTGAAATTAATTTTGCATCTTCTTGACCAAGTTGAGCATGCACATACTGGAAAGCCAAAATTAGATCCCTCACAAAGTTTTAAATTCTTTATTGAAGAGCATCTCCAACATCCATCTGGAAAAGTCGCTTATAATAGAAGAGTGGATTATATTCCTTCTTTGAATATTCCACTCTCTAAAGCTACTAGTAAAGAGCAATTGGAGGCAAATAACAAGATGAAGACATATATGTCTTGAACTGAGGAACAGCCAATGAATCAAGAAATTGTACGACCAAGAATCCCTTTGTAAGCATGCCTTAAATGTTTTTCAGAACAAGAGGAGGTGCATGATTTTTATAGCACTGCACTTAATAAAAAGATAACATAAATCAAGTCTGAAGACCTCATCATTCTCATTAGGGCGTGACGAGATGAAAATCGGCTGTAGTGTCATAAGACACCGCTATGCTCATCAGGGCGTACTGAGTAAGCATACCATTGATAAAGATATATGCTGAAAATGCCGCAAAAGAGGCAAGGAAGGTGTTTTAAATGCTTGAAAGAAAATGATTGTATATGTATGTGTTTGTCTTTATGCAGTTTGAAGACCTCGTCATGCTCATTAGATGAGATGAAACCGGCCAGTGTCACAAGACACCGCCACTATGCTCATAAGGGCAGAGTAAGCTAAAATCATCGATGTGGCACCCCTATGCTAAAATCAATTTGGACTATTTGTATTTATATTTGCTTTTATGGGGAGATTGAAGGCCTCTTTATGCTCATCGGCATAACGAGTGATTGAAAGTCGCTTCAAACAACCGCCATGCTCATCAAAGCGCGGTGCCAAAATAGTATATGTAGCTATGGGACGACGCCGAGTTCTAAAATTAAGAATATATGCATATATATTTGCTTTTGTAGGTGATTGAAGGCCTCGTTCATCATAACGAGCTTGAAATTGGTGAGATGCTTCAAAACATCAACAAATATGCTCATCAAGGCTGACGGTAGCACCTCGATGCACTCACGATCATGTGGGCTACCAAAATTAGCCAAATCTTTTGACTTAAAAAAAGGAGAATAAAATGAATTGACTTAAGAATGTTAAGCAAGGAAACATAAAACTAAAATTCAAATTAAAACCCAAACAACAAAAGGGGAGGGAAAATAACATACAACAAACACAAAAGTAAAAAAAAGAGGGGAAAATGAAAGTCACTGAGGAGTACATCTTCTTTTAAAATAAAAACTAAATAATCTTTTGAACCTATAGTTCAAACGCCTTCTTAATCAAAGAACTCATAAGGCATGTATGACATACTAAGCTAAAATTTACAAAATCATGGAGCTTTCCTTCAATGCAAAAATTAAGAAATTTTATTCTAATTATGATTTTAAAATTAATGATTTCATTAATTAGTTGAAATTATCTAAGCTATAAACACTTTAAAAGAGAATGACATACCAAGCTAGTAGAGAACTAGGGCGATCGAACTACTACAAGATGCCGACTAAAGCCACTCTTATTTATTAGTATTTGAACCCAGCTTCTTCCACTGTTGAGTTTCCTTCATTTCAAGTAGCCATCCAATCAACTAAAGATCAAAATGCTCATCGAGAATGGTGGAACTTCGATGCTTGATGAAGTTAGATTGCAAGCTCATCAAAATCTAGAAGTCTATCGAAAAGATGTCGTGCTTTTGACCATATGGTGCGCCGACATTCCAAAAAGGAGAATTGGTTCTGGTGCTGAGAAGACCAATTGTCCCTAATCCAAAATTTGGTGGCAAATTTGAGCCTAATTGGGAAGGCCTTTTTATCATTGAAAAAGTATACCAAAGAGGGGCATACCAACTCATCGACTTAAAGGGTGAAAGACCAATGCTGCCAATTAATGATCGATTCTTGAAAAAGTATTATACTTGACAACCACATTCTTGATGTACAATATAAATCCTCTTATAAGAGGGTATTTTTTAGTATATCTATTTAGGTTGACATCGCTTCATGAGATCCCTAAATAAACATACTCCAGATGAAGAACTTTTTCATGAAAATTCCCCAGTTACATAGGGGGAATTTTTATATTTTGATATACAGATGAAATCAATGTTGTATATTAAAATCTCCTTTAGAGTACATCAATTCAAATATGGATATATTTATATATTTTCATCTTGAAAATTCTCCTAAATGTACTTTAAAAATTCTCCTGCAAGACAGGGGGCATTTTTTAGTTTATCTTAAGTTTATTTGAGTTGACATCGTGACGTAAGATGAGATGCTAAAATATATTCTGATTTAGGTTGACATCGCGTTATGCAAAATCCGAATATATTTATAATTATCATTATCATTGCATGTTCTGTAAATAAAAGAATCTATTTCTACGCATGAAAAGACAACCCTAAATGTCAATAAAATTTATATCCCAGATTTGCCAAATTTTGGAGATCACGAAGAACTCCTGATTTCTGAAGCTTCAATCAACTGAGTTGGAGAAACATCAACCTCTATATCTCAAGTCAGGATACGGATGGGTTCTAAAGGTCAACAAGCTCACAAATGGTGTTCGACGCCTCTCACTCAACAAGCAAGAAAAGGTCGCAGATGAAAGAGCCCCGTCACGCCGATGACAAAATCACAAACCCACTACAGCTTAAGTCGAAGACTCGAGTAGATTCTAAAGGTTGAACTCAACAAGCCCAAATATGGCTGAGTTGTTGACGCTCTCCTTACTCAACAAGCCGTAAGAAAAGGCAGCAGTGAAAGAGCCCCTACTCGTTAGTTCAATGATGATAGCTGTTCAATCTTAAACCAGATCTAGCTTAGTGATTACAAGCAACCAAGATTCAAGAAATATTTCTACTTGATCGATAGATCAAGATAATCTGAAAATTCTCAATTCAATTTCAAATCAATCTATATGTTGCGCATGGTGATATCTCAATATATTCTCAAATGATTTGATCAAGCACATATTAAATCCAATCGCCTCATTAAGTTCATCAAAGCAAAAAGCATAGGACCGAGGAAGCAATTCCATAGTTCATAGCAAAATAACTAAAAGAATTTTATGGTTATTCGCCTATTAAAGCACGTTGTTAGACTAATAACTCAACATTGACCTACATAAGCCGAAGGCGGGTCATCTATATGTATCCTTCAACTAATCCACAAGCAAAGAAGTACGTGGTTTATGCACATACACTTCATGACAAGTCAATATGGATAAATCAGTCACTTCATCAACCACATGCTCAAAGGAGAAGGAATTTCAACCGACCACACGGATAAATCGATTCCCTGGAGTCCTTCATCAAAATAAGCAGACTAATTCCTCCATCAAACCCAATTAAGCATGAAGCTGGAGGTCAAATCAAAGCATAAAAAAAAGAAAAAATCTTCAGCAAAGCCATTGAAGAAGATAATAGATGGTGTAAGAACTCTTATCAATCTGAAAAGTCGATTCTCAAAAGCTCGCCATTTAGCATTTTCGAATAAGACAAAGATACTAATGACAAATCTAAAAGTCGTATTGCAATCAAAGCTAAAATGATCCAAGCTCTATGGCCACAAATGGTCAATTTTTAACAAATGTGACTCACTCCATGCATGAATCACATTTGTAGGGGGGCATTTGTTGACCTCCATATGTGTGTCATAAGTCAAGACAAGCCCACAAGTCAAATTCGACGATTTAGAGGTCAAGCACAATTGAGGATCAAAATGCAATGGATGTCATTGAAAAGGTTGAAATGACCTCAGATCGATGAACGACTTTGCCGTTGTCGTTCAGAACATCGAAATTGATCAGAATATAAATATTGTAAAATCTAACGAGCAATTTATTAAGCGCTTGAGCTATCAATGTGTCGACGCATATCAGAGTTGGGAAGCTACAATGATGTCTGGACGATCTCCATTCATAAATTGATCATTCCATTAGCCGAACATTGAAAGCTATCAAATGAGACTATTCACGCTTAATTCGGACAAGTCTGTGCCAATGTCGAATAATCAGCAGTGGCAAATCGAGGCTGAAATGCATTGGACTTCTCCAAAATGGAAAAACAACCTCCGATTGACGAACGGACTTCTTCATCACGCTCGTAACATCAAAATTTATTTGGGTATAAATATCACACAACTTATGATCGATCAACCGATCAAGCGCCGAGCCAATGGCATGCATGCATATCGAGGTCGAGACACTAACCTAAATCAAATGACCTCCATTTGTAAAATTGAATACGCTTTGAAATGTCGAAATTTATCAAATGAGACTTTCGACTCAATTCAGATTATTCTGGTGAAAATGGGGTCGAAAGCGGCGATACATTTTGAGAAATGACTACTGACGCCACAACCAAACAATCTCGATCTCGACTTTGCCGTTGTGTTCAAAACATCAAAATAACCTTGAATCAACATATATATTGACCATATAATGATGTCAGCACAAAATTCATTGTAAAATTGATTAATATTTGAAAAATTAATTAAAAAAATCTATTAATTCCAGATAACTCAAATCGGTCCTGATCTCAATGTGCAAAGCCACTGACCTCACTCCTCCTCCATGCACGGTTCGCATGCAACCGCTCCTGCTCTTCTGTTCAAATGGTCAAACTCGTTCCCTCCCACTCACGTTCAATTTTCGGAAACTGCCATAAAGAGATGAACGACTCTTCTCCTCCATTGAAGCACTCCAAAACGGCAAGTCCTTTGCCCCTCTCGTCAAAAGGGCATTCTCTCTCCATTCTCCGATCACCTTAAGCAGTGAACGGCTCTTCTCCCGTCCATCTTCATTCAAACCTTCGCACGCACGGTTCCTTCCCTTTCTTCCTCATCAAACCGTGAAGGTAGGAAGGTCACGAGTGGAAGTCACCCTTGACGGCGGCAAGAGCTGGAGAATCTGCGCCGTCAACCACCCAGAAAACCCAACAAGTACGGAAAATACTAGTGCTGGTGCTTCTGGTCCCCGATATTGACCTCCTCCACCTCCTCTCCGTCAAGTATATCGCCGTCCACGCCTTGGATCAATCCTTTAACGCCCAGCCGGAAAAGCTCACTTGGAACGTAATGGAGATGATGAACAATTACTGGTTTCATGTTCGAGTAACAGCTTCCCGCCAGTCAAATGGCGCCATTAGCCTTGCTGTCGAGCACCCAACCCAGCCCGACAACAATCCCGGCGGTTGGATGACTCGCAACGAAAGCCATAGTTCCTCCTCCAGAAAAAGGTCGTCTTCTCCACCTGAATTGAGACTGAAATGACAATTACATGCAAAAGCTCTAGCTTAAGTATTATGTAGGAGGGTATACCTCCACGTATGTTTAAAACAGTTAATGCTGTTAGTCATCCCGAAATTTCAAGTATGAGACAACGGGATGCTTTGAAATTATTTTTGCATCTTCTTGACCAAGTTGAGCGTGCACATACTGGAAAGCCAGAATTAGATCCCTCACAAAGTTTTAAATTCTTTATTGAAGAGCGTCTCCAATGTCCATCTGGAAAAGTTCTTATAATAGAAGAGCGAATTATATTCCTTCTTTGAATATTTCACTCTCTAAAGCTACTGATAAAGAGCAATTGAGGCAATAACAAGATGAAGACATAAATGTCTTCAACCGAGGAGCAGCCAATGAATCAAGAACTTGTACGGCCAAGAATCCCTTTGTAAGCATACCTTTAAATGTTTTTCAGAATCAGAGGAGGTGCATGATTTTTATAGCACTGCACTTAATAAAAAGACAACATCAATCAAGTCTGAAGACCTCATCATGCTCATCGAGCGAATAAACGAATGACCTGTGTCAGAAGACACCGCTTCTCTATGCTCATCGAGCATACCGAGTAATCGCTGATAAAGATATATGCTGAAAATGTTGCTGCAAAAGAGGCAAGGAAGGTATTTGACAAATGCTTGAAAGAAAAAAGATTGTATATGAATGTCTTTACGCAGGTTTGAAGACTCATTCATCGTGGCATGATGATGAACTGATGTACGTGGTGTCACAAGACACCGCCACTATGCTCATCGGGCATAGGTAAGCCAAAACCATCGATGTGACACCCTATAAATTAGAATTTGGACTATTTGCATATATATTTGCTTTGTGATTGAAGGTCTATGCTCACGGGGCGTAATGAGTGATTAAAGTTATCGAGATGCTTCAAAATACAACGCCACGCATCGTGGTGTGATGAGTAGGCCAAATAGTATGATTTCTATCTGGACGACACGAAATGCCAAAATGCTATCAAAATTAAGAATATCTGCATATATATTTGCTTTTTTGCAGGTGATTGAAGCCTCTTTATGCTCATGGCATAACGAGATTGAAATTCTCGAGATCCTTCAAAACACCAACAAATATGTCATCACTCGACGGCAGCTAAAATACCCTCGTGCCTCTACGGGGATGACGGAGGTAAAAATTGTATCAAATATTTTGACTTAAAAAATAGGAGAATAAAATGAATCGACTTAAGAATGTTAAGCAAGGAAACCTAAAGCTAAAATTCAAATTAAAAACTCCAAACAATAAAAGGGGGAGGGAAAATAACATACAACAAAAAAAGAGAGGGAAATTGAAAGTCACTCTGAGGAGTACATCTTCTTTTAAAATAACAAATTAAATTATCTTTTGAACCTATAGCTCCGAAACGCCTTCTTCGCCATTGAATCAACTCAAAGCAAGTATGAAGACATTTAAGCCAAAATTTACAAAATCATGAGCTTTCCTTCAATACAAAAATTAAAGAATTTCATTCTAATTATGACTTTCAAAATTAATAATTTCATTAATTAGATGAAATTATCTAAGCTATAAACACCTACATGTGCTCAGATTTCAAGTGCAAATTTTAATGTCTAAAAAGGCAACGTAGGCTAAATTGGAATAAAAAAAATGAAACTACAAAATCAATCTCATAATTCAAACATAAAATTACCTAAATTATAATACACCCGGATGTGCCCCGACACTATGGTGAATGCTGAAATTCAAGTATTTGAGGATGTCAGGGTTGCTTTCCGCTTAGTCTTAGACCTGGTTTAACAAAACTTAAAACCTAGAATATGAGTTTCAAATCAATAAAATATCTAAAAAAATTGATTCACAGCATAGATCTAATCCTCTAGAGCGAGTTGTGATCTAAAATTCGTAAACATATTCAAATTAATCAATTTTTCAAATAAACTTTTAAATATCAATCTAAAACTATTCAAATGAAACTCTATCACTAAAAACTTAAACCAAACTCAATCTATCCACCTTCCGCAATTATTTATCGGGGGTGACAATCTAAGAAAACTTTAGCTCACAAAAGAGTCAATGTTCAATCAAGTGTTCTACTATGTTCAATTAATCTCTTCCCAATAAGGACGTATGTCCTTGACTGCGGCCAAGACTTAGATGAAGTAGTTATGACCGAGTCCTCGACGGGTGGTTTGGCCAGCCCATTATATTATGATCATGATCGCATGTTCCTCTAATGGCTCTCTTTGAGTTGTGAATCATAAGGTATACTTGATAGGAAAAATAACCCTCTGGTAGACTTAAACCAATCTCCTTAGATAAACACCACCCCAGGTCTACAAGGATTTTTTGGACGACGTAACCCATGTGTTGCTGATGAGGATCTTTCTGTCAGGTTGGGTCGACTACCTCCTCTGACTATGTAGACTGAGGATCGCGACTGCCTGAGATGACGGATCCATGGGATCTAGATCGGGCACGTCATCATTCTCCCAACCATCGATTTAAATATGATGAATTTCATATCTTAAATTGAAACTCTACATCTACTATACGCCACACGCATTCAATGACTAAATTTTTAATTGAAAGTTCTCTCACTTATTGAGAGGGTAATTAACTATAGGGGCTTGCTATAAGAAACCCGGAACGATCTAAAGTCCTCACCAAATGAGGATGAAATCTCAGTGTCTTATCTACTATTCCATCTTCCTTCAAAAATTACACACATTTAAACTACTCTTTTCATCAAAGAGGTGGTGAATTTTGAGCCCACACATTTTGTCTGGGAGCACATCTAACGGATGTTGGCTTACTCAATTTGTCCTCATGAGTGTAGCGAACGGTGTCTTGCGACACCACAGCTAGTTTTTCATCTCGTCAGGCCCTCATGAGTATGACGAGACCTTCGAACCTGCAAAGAAACATAGGCATGCATATATATCCACATTTACAGATCCCACATGTTCTGACTCATTTTTCACTAAAGATCGAAGAGATAGAGTTGGATATCGGAAACCAAGAGAAGAACGCCTTGACAAGATTCTGTCTAGGAGAATTTGAAGAGGTAATGCAAGGAATGCGACGCCAGAAACTGAAAGAAGAACCCGCCTCTTGATGGTGTTGCTTCTCCCGACTGCGGCGAAGCAAAGTGAAGATTGGAAGGGTGATAAAGAGGGCAACGCCGAAACCGAAAGAAGAACGCTTGACTTGGTGTTGTTTCCAATTGGTGAAGCAAATTTGAAGAGGTAAGGAATGTGATGCCAAAATCGAAGAAGAACCCTCTTGAGGTTGCTTCTCCGATTGTGAGGAAGATTGAAAGGGTGATGTAAGGAGGAGAAAAACCGAAGAAGAACCCGCCTTGACTGTTGCTTCCTCCGATTGCGGTGAAATTAGGATTAGGAAAATGGGTGAATTTGAAAATTGATTTTCGGTTTTGGTAGAAATGAGGGAAAAACAAAGGTGGATTTTTGGTTTTTATGAAAAATGAGAGAAAAACAAGTGTGGATTTTCGGTTTTGATGAAAAATGAGGAAAAAATATGGGTGGATTTTCGATTTTGATGAAAAATGAGAGAAAATAATGGTGGATATTTGGTTTTGATGAAAAATGAGGGGAAAATAAGGGTGGATTTTCAGTTTGGAGAGGGATGAGAGAAAAACAAGGGTGGATTTTCGGTTTTGGAGAGGGAATGGAAATAGGAAAAAAGAGGGGAAGAAAGAGGAAGAGGAAGAAGAAGAAGAAGGAAGCACTTGCCTTTTTTGATTTGGAGGGAGGAAGTGGAAGAGAGGCCTAAGTTTTTCATTTTGGACGAGAGGAATGGAAGTCCTTTTTCGAGAGAGATCTTGTGAGGTTGGGAAGAAGAAAAAAGGGGAATGATTGGCTTGTGTGGGAGAGAGCAACAAACCGAGAGGCCGCTGTGAGGGGAGAGACGGCGCCGACGTACGCTGGAAGGAGACCGATGTTTCCTTCCTTGCGCAAATGGGCGGATCGGGTGAGGGAGGGGTGCCGGCGATGGGATAGGGTCGAACCGGGCCGAACCGAGTTCATTTAGGGCTGAGGATTAGGTTTTGGATTTTTTTAATTTGATTTTTAAGTTAACTAATCGACTTAAATGTGAACTTTATGCCGATAAAATCACATGGTCAATATATATATATATATATATATATATATATATATATATATATATATATATATATATATATATATATATATATATATATATATATATATATATATATATATATATTAATCTAAGATTATTACGTTCTCAATGCAAAAATTGATCTTCCGCTTTGGTCAAGTCTGTCAAATTGAGTCAATTTCAATTCAAAATGCATCGCCGATCTTTTACAAGTGCACTCGTCCAATTGTAATAGTCTCACTTAATAGATTTCATGGAACCTAACGAATTTTAATGGTTTTGAATATGTGTCGCGGTATGCTCTATCTCATTCACTAAATATGCATTTTTATCATTTACGCTTTTCGACATTGGTCATCATTGTCAATATTTGCCTCACCTCATATTCCTAAATACTGACAAGTCCGCTGATCGACCGATTTATTTTGGTTGATTTTCAGCATTCTTTATTTATGCGCCATCATTCAAATCATTCGACATTTTGGCTGATCGTATTTTCATGTTTTCGTTAACCAACATGATCGCAAGATTTGTGACATCATTACAGCCTTACTGAGATAGCCATACATATGTGGAGGTCAACAATCCTTTGTCTTCCAGGTCATATGTGTCAAATTCTTATTTAATTCAAGTATACTAAGGTCATGTTTTATACGTCTTCACCAAGTCTTTTTAAGTCTACCTCTATCTTTCTTAACATAAGACAAATTCAATGCATATATTCTCTTAACTAGGTAATCAGATGACCGACGCTTTATGTGGTCAAACTATATAAGGCGACTCTCTCTAATCTTATTTGCCACTGGAGCTACTCCAACTTTTTTTTTTAGACATTTGAGCGAATTTAATTGCAAACTCATACACACAACGCATGTGCAAGGACCTGAACCTAAGACCTCTTGATTGATAGTCAAAACTCTCAATCACTAGGCTAAGGTCCAACTTTTTCCCGAGCATGCTCATTTCACATTTTATCTCTACGAGTAAAGCCACTCATCTACTCGAGCATCCTCATCTTGCAACACTTAACTTAGTCTTATGCTTCACTTTATTGGCCAACATTCTGCACCATAAATCATTGTAGGTCTTATCACCATCTTATAAAATTTTTCTTTGAGTTTAAGCGGTATTATCAATATTTTACTTATTAATTTACCAATATGTTATTCACAAATATAAAATTTATTTTAAAATATTTGTTATATTATAAAATATTCATCAAATTAGATATGTTAATCTAAAAATTTTTAAAATAAAATTAAAAACTTTTTTAACTTCAATTTCAATATATATTATTATTACAATGTTTCCATCAAATGAATCCAATAACACTAAAAATATCTTAATTCATGTCTAAACAATCTAAAACAAACACTTTAAAAAGAACTTTACTTACTTGGAGGATGTAGTTTTGGTGAATAGATCATCTCTTTCATCCATTTGTTTTGGAAAAGTCCTCGGTTATTTACTCGTGCAGAATTTTGATTTTATTTATTATTTATAGAGTTAAATCTTGTTATTTGCAATATCATCACTCAAATCATTAAAACTCAAATAAAATATCACCTTGACAGTGGTAAATTTGTTGTTTTTTAGTCATGTTTGGAGCTATTTTTATGATTAAAAAGGATTCGAAAATATATTCCTTTACACAAGTAAATTCACAACCTATTGAATTTAATAATGTTAATATTATTATTCGTAGCTCATAGTTTTTCAGAACACGTGATGAAAGGGATGACGATTTTTTATATATAAAAAAGAAAATTAGTGGAGGAAAGAAGAACAAAGCGCCTAACCCATTTGCAAAGGAACACTATTATATAAATAAAAAATAATATAAAGGTATCGTTGGTCTTTTTGGACTAATATAAAGGTATCGTTGTTCGAATTAAGAATGGATTGGATGCATCATTTCAGGCTTGAATGATGACTCATTTGAGATTTAGGTATAATATTTTATGGGCACATATCTTCCTTATTGAGCTTGATTCTAGCTAACCGTAGTAATAAGCCTGAGATTAGCCGATTAATTGAACCTAGCTTAATGATATTCAGGCAATCTATCTGAGTGATGCTTGGTATTCAGAGAGTATTCGTTGCTCGGTTCAAAATCTCATGGTTTTACACTTACTCTCCTGCTCTTGAATTAAGTGAGAAATGATGAAAAATAATAAAAAAGCTATTTTTTTGTCATCAAAATCTTTACGTCAGCTGTCTTGGATTTTGGCTTGAAGTCAAGACCCCATTGTTTGAACTCATTGTTGAATGCTTCAACGCAAATATACTTGTTCACTGTTTATTTTCCCTTCCTGTAACATGTCATTAAAGAAAAATAAAATTTTGAATGTAGAATTTTCCTTAACGTCTTTGTCTTCTTTTTTTTTTTTTTGGTTATCCCATTTTGATATGTAGCTGGCTTGCCTAATTCGAGAGAATTCACAAATGTCTTTCCTAAGTCACAAGTGAATGAACCTAATCCTAAATTCTCATAATTCTACAATATTAGATCTTGCAATGCAAAATAAAAGGTCCTACAATGCATGAAACATAAGATAGATTTTAAGAGTTAGTTGAGATCATTTTTATTTTGAATTTTTTTATTCAAAAATAAAATATAATGATAATTATAATTACTTTTAAAAAACTCTAAACTTTTTTTAATATTTTAAAATAATTTGACTTTTTAAAAAATTTAAAAAATTTAAAATATACTGAACAAAAATATTTTAAAAAATAGCATAAAATATATAAAATAAAATTAATCCTAAACAAGCCTTATTTAATATATGATGTCTAGCTTCATTAAAAATCGAGAATAATACACCAAAATATTAGACGTAGAAAAATACAATATAAGAGAGATATATATATTTATATGGTATAGTATTAATCAAGTCTACCAACATGAGTTCATATGATGGCTAGATACAAAAACTGAGTCATGCAAATTCTCAAAAAAAATAAAAAAATCCTCAATTGTCATTTGTAATGCAAGTCACCTTAGCCTATGGTTAACTTAAGCTTTCAACCAAGAGATATTGGGTTCAAACTTTGCACATGCTTGATATGTGAATAATGTAATCAGTTTAACAGAAATATTTCTCTCCCTTAGCATAATCCTGCGGCAAAACATAAATCTTTTCTATGACTCCTCACCAAAACGGGCACTCTATAATCTCCAAATTCCGAAGGATTCAACACCATATAATTTCATCAAGCCAAGATGGTTTAGGGGCTGAATATCAGTGCAAGACCCTGAAACATAGATATTAGTGGATCCACTAAGCATGGAAGTACACACACTATAGAATTTTAATATACTTGAAGTTGTTGTTTCCTCGCTTTGAATCTTCCAACAATAGAATTTGACATCAAGATGGATTGCGTGATATAAAATTGATTCACTCAATCATCACTAGAATACTTTCAACATCTCATGTCTAATTTTATCTCAAAAGTTTTCTTGTAGACAGGAAGCTCATAGTCTTCTCTTTCTTCAAAATACGATACTGAAATATAGGTGAAGAAATAAATGAACTTCAAATTTCACCTTGTAACAGATTAAGTTCTCTAAATCTCCTACATTTTATCACAACTAAAAAACTCTTACAAACCTTGAGGATCTCAATATATTTAGAAATGTATCCTGCTTCTGAACCATATGCAGCTCCATAAGATACCTACATTTTTTTTTTTGGAACAAATGGTTTTTAGTGTATTAACACATTTCGTTTGGGAAAATCATTTTTCTATGTTTCAGGGGATTTACAGTATCATAGAATTATTTCACTAAGCTCTTTTGAAGAGAATAAGTTTTATGCAAGAAAGCATTGATTTTTAATTATCTGTGTTGATTCCATGCTGTATCGTGATAAATGTAGGTATCTTATGGAGCTGCATATGGTTCATGAGAGCGCTGATAAAAGCTGTGGTGGGCATCTTGTACAAGCTTGGACGTCCTGATTACTTCCTGGCCCAGGTAATTGATCTTGTTTACTTTCTGACAATAAATAGATAATTCATTCGTAAGAACAAGAAAGGAGGTTTATTATATATATTGTAATTCGTAATTTCTGATTACAATGAGCCAACTGAATTGACACACTTTACTGTAAATTAACGTCACATTTTCCTCTTATAATCAATGATCAAAATTCCAAAAAAAAAAAAAGGAAAATGGTCGTCTTACTAAAATAGTTAATTATTTACAGAGTTTTATAGACTGAGTGCAATGTAGAAAATATATATAATAGATGGATCTATCTGAGTGGTATTAACCATTGATTTATTTTGAACAAAGATGGCGGGATATATCAAGAAATTGACGGATTCGGAAGAAACAGTGGAAGAGAAGGTAGGTTTGGTGGATCCGTGGAACGTGAAATGGGGTAGCAGGAAGTATTACAGGTACATAGGCTCGCTTACAACTCCACCTTGCACCGAAGGCGTTATATGGACAATCATAAAAAGGTTTGTTGTTTAATTTATTCACACTCTCTCTCTCTCTCTCTCTCTCTCTCTCTCTCTCTCTCTCTCTCTCTCCCCTTATAATGAAGAATACATTTATAGATTAGAGAGACATTTTCAGAATACATACGCAAAATTCAAACCACATCGAATAATGATTTAATGATCATCTTATCATATTTTATGTATTTGAATACTCAAACGAAGTCTAATCAAGAGATCTGCGCCATAACCGTCCAAGACGATTTGATCATAAAACTATATTTAAGAATTATTTATGATTTAATTGATATCTCAAAGTCTCAAATGATCTTAATTTATTATATTATTATTTGAATAATACAATTATTTTAACCAGACAACCTTTCCGCTACCTAATAAATTAATAGATCAATGAGCATAAAAGGCCTATTTTCGGATCTAATGAGTTAAAATATATTTCTTCTGACGAATTTTATTGTCAATCATGTCAAGTAAATTTAATTGACTCTGCAATTCTGGCATGCAGGTGCGGACCGTTTCAAGAGAGCAGGTGAAATTGCTACGAGAGGCAGTTCATGATGTAAGTTTAAGACTTTATAATATATTTTAAAAATCGATTTTCCTCTGATTTTTAAATTCTCTATTAAAAATTGAAATTTTGATTTACCTGCGAAGTTGCGATATGTTCACCTTCTCATCCTGGCCTCATGACTTGCAGGAATTTGAAGATAATGCGAGACCAACACAACCAACCAACGAAAGAGAGATTTTTATGTACCGTCCGAAGTATAATTAGGATTTATTATTTAGATTAATTGTCTATTCATGTATTAAACTATGATGAATTTTAACATCAATCAATTTATTTTTTTCATTTTTTCATTTCTAAATTCAATCTTTTGAAGATAATGCTAGAATAAATCTTGAATTGCTCGATTTTAAGAAGATAAATAAATAGTTATGTTACAAGAAAATCACTAGAGTGAAAGTTTACGCTTACTTGTTATGAATCCAAAGATATGATTTAAAGAGTAAAAGAAAACGTAATTTTACGTGAAAAACTAAAGAGGGAAAACTACGGCCAAAAAAAGCTTATATATTTATTTTGAGTACAAGTTTTTCCGACACGAATACAAAATTATATGAGAAGGACTCACAATGGAATTCCAAAGCAACAATGCCCATATAATAATGGTGAATACGGGATCCGATGACGATGAAGGTCCGGATGGGACCAAGATAATGGTCCGAGGATCTGGCTGGACCGTCTGCGATGATGACCGGCGATGACGATGACCATGACCCAAATGCGATGGATGAAGATTGAAGACGACGAATGATCACGGTAATACGACCAAACTACGCGTGGTCTAAGGTCACCATTATGGAAGATGATTTTGAGGATTTTAAGCTTTAGAGCTCTCTCCTCTGCTTGGCCTCCCTAAGAAGAATGCTTTTATATCGGAGGAGTCGCTTCAAATACATGCAAAACCCGTACCACTCCACTCCATCTGACGATCATGATGATTCTTGATCATACGATATATTTGTGTATTTGAATACTCAAATGAATTATGGAATTAGAGATCTTGGGCTTATTAGATCCACCGAGACCCTCAATTTTCTATAAACACTCCATGAAACCTATTTAGGATTTAATTGATATCCCAAAGTTTCAATGATATTTTAAGTGCTCGATCACCACAATTTCAACTGGATCGCCTTGCTTTTAACATCAAGATTCATTTTCGTCATATTAGTAGACCCTGATTTATTAAGAGGAGTTTTCCCTGGAGTGAATGCACCGAAAATTGATTGGAGGGGCCTTCCAAAGATAGCGTTACATGCTGAATCTGACTTGACCACCATGAATTGGATTAAATGAGTCACTTGTCGAGGAAATTCACCAAGGACAACAGAAGAGTGATTGTCCCTCTACCGCATATGACATTATCAACCAGATAATGGTCCTACTGTCGGAGCTTTTCCTCACCCATGCTAAGAAATGTGGAGTAAAACAAGACATCAATGTAACTGTCAATCAAAATTCTCTTAACATTATAAAGATGAGTCTATGTCACGATGAAGTGGATCTTGATGAGAAACATGTACTCTTCTAAGTCAGTCATTAAAAGTGATGGAATGATCAATGAGACTTCTTTAACTCGCCTTCTGAGGTGGTAATGAGAACTTGATTAGATAGACTCCCTCCTGCATTGTTTCAATTTTCCCAATTATTTGATGATTATTTTATTATTTTTGTGATGACCGTCTTGGTTGCCCCCCAGTTGGAGGTATGTTTATTTGATTCGATTGATTCTTCACAAATCGACGTAGATATCCTTGTTGAATGAGCCTCGCGATTTCTTCTTTGAGTTGATTGCATGCCTCAGTAGTATGTCCACGACTTCGATGGAAGTGACAATATTGCTCGATTTCGAATTTGGGTTTTTACTTGATGTTTTCTTCATCTCGAATGAGGTTGACACGAGATGTGTTCGGGCGCGTATTTTTTTTTTTGTTCCGGTTCACGCTTGATACGGGCCGTGGAGGGAGATCACGGTTGCCTTGTTGCTTTTTTTAATGGGACAGCCAGTCCGCATTCCCTGGGGCGCTCTTACGTTTTCCTGTAGATTGTTCAAATTATTTGTGATGGGCATTAATAGCCTCATCGATAGAGATTTATGCATCCATATGATGAACTAAGTCAGCATATGAGCGGACCGTGTCTTGCATTAGTGATGAGGAAAAAGGCCCCGGACGGAGTCCTTCAGGGAAAACTCCTCTTAATAGTCTACTCTGTATTTGGCGAGCTTCTGAGAACCGGAAGTATTCCTTAAGTGATTCACCCTCCCCGAATAATTTAGAGATGGGAGGAATCTTTAATGATCCTCCAATCCGCAATGAACTGCTCCACAAAAATCTTGGCGAGTTCGTCAAAGGTATTGATGGATCCCTTTGGAAGGGAGTAGAACCAAGGCGCTTGCCCTCGAGGGTGACGAAAGACGACAAAGCAAGGTGTGAGCTCGCTGGATATGCATGTAATGGTCGACATATGGTTACCACCATCATAGGAATCAATGCTCGGAAGCTTGAAACCCACGAGAATAGGATGTTGAAGAATAGCGTCAGCTAAAGGTGAGGATTCCTCATAGCCATGGTGAGGGGGAAGATGATTTCTGTTTTGAAGGTGAAATTTGTCTTGCATTAAGCATCGTAATTCTGCACGTATAACATGATGAGTGGGGTCAACAGGATGAGAATGTGTCAAGCTATCAGCAATAATTTGTGGATTGGGTTGAGCGACGTGATGGATGAGTAGAACTAAGTGTCAAGGAGATCAAGATCACGGTCTCATAGAGAGGAACTTCGTCAAGGAGATTAGCATTTTGAACTCCCATGGATAACGATCGATCTTGGGGGAGATGTGCTTTCCGCGGTAGTGGCTGTTGTGTTCCTCGCAAAAGTCGGATCATCTCCTTTTGAGACTCTTCCATTCGGCAGACATGATCTTCTAAAGAGATTCCTATCGCGCCTTCACCGACAGGGTCACGCCTATCAGGGGGGAGTGAGGCAGAAGCTTAGCATCCTTGGTTCAAGGATAGGTTTTGAGAGTGACAGGAGTTGGAGCGGGAGGCTCCGTTGTTACGAGTGTTGCGCCTATTGGCCATAACAAGGGTGTTCACAAAAATTGTGATTGAAGGGGTCTCCCACGACGCTAATCAAGTTGAAACCGGTCGAAGCACTTAAAATACTACTAGTCGAAGCATGAATCTTGATGCTAAATGCAAGCTGATCCGAAGTTGAAACTGGTCGAGATCAAGCACTTAAAATATCCTTAGAAAATTTGGGATATTAGTTAAACCCCTAAATAGCTCTCAAACATGGAGTGTTTATAGTCAAATCGAGCATCTCGATGAGCCGGATCTAATGAGCCCAAGATCTCAAAATTTTGACTCCATTTGAGCATTCAAATACTTAAAATACATCAAATGATCAAGGGAATCATCATGAGCATCGATGGAGTGGAGTGGTACGAAGATGTATTTACAAAGAAAACCTTCACTATATATTTGTTTTGGAGTAAGTTTTCCCGATAACGGATTACCTAATTGTATATGAGAAGGGTCGACAATGGAATTCCAAAATCGACAACAACAACAACAACCATATAGTCACGTTGTAACAATTGCTAGGTAGATGATGGTGAACGGGAACAATCATCGACGATGAAGGTCATCAGGAGATGAGATTGACAATGGCAAGGATCAACGACGACAGCGGTGGTTGAAAATCATCGAGTGGTGGCACAATTGTGTTTGGAGGATTTTCAAACTTCAGAGCTCTCTCCTCTCTCCTGCTTGGGCCCCCCTCATATGAAGAATGAGGGGCTATTTATAGATTTCCAAGGGGATCCATCCGTACCTTTGACTAACTCGCCAAGATTTTTGTGAAATAGTCATTGCAAACCGGAGGATCATTAAAGATTCCTCCCATCTCTCCGGCATTCATCAAAATGAGGGTGAATCATTTAAAGAATACTTCCAGAGATTCTCCTCAGAAGCTCGCCAAATACCTGGAGTAGATCCTGAATTACTGAGAGGACTTTTCTTGGAGGGCTCCGTCCTGGGCCTTTCTACTTGTCACTAATGCGAGATACGGTCCGCTCATATGCCGACTTGGTTCACCATGTGGAAGCGCAAATTTTTGCTGATGAGGCTATTAATGCCCATCAAAAATAATTTGAACAATCCACAGGAAAACGTAAGAGTGCTCTAGAAACACGATCAACAATCCTATCGGAAGCAACAAGGAAGTCATGATCTCTCCTCCCCCACATCAACGCAACCATGAATCGAATACACGCCATCAACACATCTCGTTAACGCTTGTTGGCCATTCGAGATGAAGAGACCATTAAGTGGCCATATCCACTGAAACCAAATTCGAGAAATCATGAGCAATATTGTCACATCCATCGAAGTCATGGACATACTACATAAGCATGTAAATAACTTAAAGAAGAGATTGACAGTCTCATTCAACAGGGATGTCTACATCAATTTGTGAAAAACCAACCAACTCAAGCAAACATAGCTCCAACTTGGGGCAACCAGACAATCATCACAAAAATAACATAATAGGCCAAATAGTTGGAGAAATTGAAATGATTGCAAGTGAGCCACTACTATCTAATCAAGTCTTCATCGCCACCTTTGAAGAGTCGGAGTTAAAAAAATCTTGTGTTAATCCTCATGACTTTTAATGACTCAGACTTGGAAGGAGTCTAAGTTCCACATCAAGATCCTCCTAGAATTGTGACCCTATATGTTGTTAAGAGAATTTTGATTGATAATGGGAGTTCCATTGATATTTTATTTTACTCCACCTTTCTTAGCATGAGTCCGTTAAGGAAAAACTTCAACCCCAGTAGACTATATGGGTTTGATAATTGCCCACGAGTGGAGGGGACAATCACCCTTCCCGTTGTTCTCGAGAACTTCCTCAATAAGTCACCCAATTCATAGTGGTTCAAAGATACAACGCTATCTTTGGAAGACCCTCCAATCAATCTTCGGTGCTGTCACGTCGGTACCTCATCTTAAGATGAAATTTCAAACTCCTATTGGGGTTGGAGTGGTCTGTGGAAACCAACAAATAACACAATCATGTTACCTCACACAAGCTCAATCACGCCCTTCGGTGATCTTCAACATCGAGAATTTTAATCTTCAAGATAAAGAAGTACCTCAGAGGGCTTTGCTAGTAAAAGACTCGCTCCTCACTTCATTATCAGATGACCAACCGTCAAGCTATGACCAAAGATCCAGAGGAAAAAATCTTCCCTAAAACTTGGAACATGGAGGGTCTCTGAAAAGTGTTATATGTAATCCTTGGTGCATAAATATTATAGCCTTTAATTTACCCCACATTCCCACAGACGGTGCCAAACTATTGCGTGCTAGAAATCCAATTGCGGTAGAGTGAAAGTTTATGCTTTAGCTTTGTTGTGAAATCTAGCACACACACATGTATTTAAAGAGTGAACAAAAAAAACTTCAATTTTATGTGAAAAATCTTGAAAAGAGGGAAACCACCATGGGGCCTGGCCCAGTAAAAATCTTCCACTATGTATCTATTTCAGAGTACAAAATCTTCCCGATAACGGGATTATAATTGTATGAGAAGGAAACAACACCTATGTATGCTCAGTGGTAACAATTGCTAGTGGTAGAGATGATGAGAACGGGGATCAACGACAAGGATTAGCGGTGGCTGGCGGCGAGATTGGTTGACACCAACGGGTGGTGGCCATCGCCAAGTGGTGGCTTGATTATGCTTGGAGGATCTCTTCTCTCTCCTCCCTCCTCCTTCGGCTCCCCTCATATGAAGAATGAGGGGCTATTTATAGATTGGAGGAGTGGTGTCTTTGTAAATACATGAAAAATCTGAACCACTCCTCTCCATCGGGCGGCTCAAATGATTTCTTTGATCATTTGATGTATTTTAAGTATTTGAATGCTCAAATGAAGTCAAAATTATGAGATCTTGGGCTCGTTAGATCTGGCTCGTCGAGACGCTTGATTTGACTATAAACACTCCATGTTTGAGAGCTATTTAGGGATTTAACTGATATCCCAAAGTTTCTAAGGATATTTTAAGTGCTTGATCTCGACCAGTTTCAACTTCGGATTAGTTTGCTTTTAACATCTAGATTCGTGCTTCGACTAGTAGTATTTTAAGTTTCATATCAGTTGTCCCCCTATTTTTGGATGGCATTATTTCAATCATCCAAAAATATATACATCAAATACTTCAAAATAGCACATTCTTCAATGAAATCTGCGGGTCCATCAACCATTCATTTTGAGAGAATAGATCTTCATAGGAGCACGAGATTATGATCACGGAAGCGGGCGCAGGGCTGTGAATGTATGTGGATATGCGCTACTGCGGCAGTGTGTTCCCAATGGAATGGCGGAGGGCCGGAGGCGGCCGAACGGATGGCTGTCACGTGGTGCGATCATGGACCGAAAGTCACCGTTCTTATTCACGGCCGGAGTTGGGTCGCCAAATGGCTGAACGTGGGTCAGCGGAAACGGGCGGACGCGGAGTCAGAAGGAAAGGGACCACGCTGCGAGGTGAGCGGGCCCATAAGGGTTTTTTGTCTGTTTTTGCCCATTTTCGTCTGTTTTGGGCAATTTTGAGAGGGTTTTTACAGTTTTTGGTGATTTTTGACCTTTTTACCCCTGTAGGGGTCTTTAAAAACCCCCTAGGCCAAGGGAGAATGCACACTCTTCATATGCTTAAGTGTCCCTCTTCTTCTTAAGATAAGGTGGCTCTGGATTTAGTTTTCTCAACACAAAAATTGCGTCCATACTTCCAAGCTCACAGTATTAGTGTTTACACTCATTTACTATTATGGGCCATCCTACAGAAACTAAAGCATCTAGGAGGTTAATCAAATGGTCTGTAGAATTGGGAGAGTTTGATATAAATTTTCTACCATGGCCTGCTATAAAGTCTCAAGTACTCGCAGACTTTATGGTGGAATGCACCGCCCCAACTCCAGAGGAGCTATCTGCTACATTTCTTTCATCTCCTCAATGGACCCTCTATGTTAGTGGAGCTTCAAGAAGTACTGGTGCTGGTGCGAGAATCTTACTTATTTTCCCCCAGCAGAATACCTTAGTATGGACTTCTAAAATTTCGAACTAATAATATGGTGAATATGAGGCTCTCATCACGGTTGAGACTCGCCATTGAAAGCTCAAGACTTAGTGATCACTGACTCTCAATTTGTCGCCTCCCAAGTTGAGGGAAATTTTGATACTCATAATCCTCAGCTGGCATAATACCTCCACTTGGTAAAGTCTCTTCTTGCCCATTTCAAGACACATGAAATCATTCACATACTGTGAGAGAAGAATACTCGAGCTGACGCTCTCTCTAAGCTTGCTACATCTGCTACTAGGGATCTATTTAAGAGAATGCATGTTGAAGAAATACATTTTCCTATCCAAGGGTCATGTAATTCAAGCAATTAATGAGATAAAGAATATTCGTGAATGAACCCCATCCTGTCTTTTCTACAAGAATGAACCCTTCTTGAAGACCCAACTTCTGCAACTCGTCTCGAAGACAAGCTTCAAACTTTACTATTATCGGAGGTGAACTATACAAATGAGCTTTCTCTGGACCGTACCTCAAATGCCTCTCACCTTTATAGGCTGATTACTCATTAAGAGAGGTTCACTCAAGGATATGTGGAGAACACCTAGGAGGAAGGGTGCTAACCCTTAAAATTATAAGGCAAGGGTTCTATTGGCCTACAATGAAACAAGATGCCTTGGAGTTCACAAAAAATGTGCTAGTTGTCAGTTGCACTCTAACCTCCCTCACATGTCGCATACAAAGCTCTCATCCATTCAAAGCCCGTAGCCTTTTGCTTAGTGGGGGATTGATATTATGGGGCCTTTTTTGATAGCATCAGGGCAACAAAAGTTTATCATTTTAGCCTTCGACTACTTCACTAAATGGGTGGAAGCCGAACCACTCGCTAAAATCCCGTTGGAAAATGCTAACAAATTTATTTGAAAAATATAGTATGTCGATTCGGTCTTCCTGCAAAGATCATCACTGACAACGGAACCCAATTTACTGGAAAAGTCTTTACGTCCTTTTGTAAAGATCTTCACATTGAAGCTGCATACACCGTTGCACATCCTCAAACTAACGGAAAATTGAAGCTACCAAGACTATACTCAAAAGACTAAAATACATCTTGACAAGGCTCAATGGGTTGATGAGCTTTCTAATGTTCTTTGGGCTTACCGCACTACATCGCACACCGGTGAAACATATAACTTGTGTTTCGCATAAGCTATTATACCGATATATCGGGTATCAAGTCCAAGAGTTCAATTATTCGATCATGACGGTAATGAAGAAAACTCGACAACACGGACCTACTCCCAAACTCGTGACATGGCCCTACTAAGCCTCTATCACCAAAGGGTAGCTCATCACTTCAAATGTAAGAGTAAAATCTCATCCCATATTTTCGATGACTTGGTCCTACGAAGTCTCGAAGGTGCAGACAAAGGCCCTCAATGCAATAAACTCTCACCTCTTTGGGATGACCCATATGTGGTTATAACTATGGTAAAGCCAGGAACAATCAAGCTCAAGAATCTAGAGAAAAATTTTACCTCGAACTTGGAACACTGAGAATCTCCGAAAATATTATCAGTAATTCCTACTGCATAATTATTGCAACTTTTATTTTATCTCATTTGTCATTTCCTCTTCATGTAGCTGACCCCACTTAATGTGATAAAGAATTATTATTGTTGTTGTCATTTCTTCTTGAAACTCATATCCATGTTAAAATCCTTGATTGTATCACCAAACTTATCGAGTAATGAATTTATTGCTTTTTTTCTTATAAGCTTATTTCTTCTTCATTTAATCCTCCCACTTGAGAAATATATAACTCACGTTGTATCTCAATCGAGGCATAATCAATCTCAAGTGGACTTGATCGGACCTCTTCTATACATGTAAGAAGTCAAGTAACACTTTGGATGATACTTAGGATAGGTCAAAAGGTCCTTGGTGGACATCTCGCGACCTCTTCCATACAGGTTAAAGTCATCAAGTAACACTTTGGATGATACCTAGGATAGGTCAAAAGGTCCTTGGTGGACATTCCGCGACCTCTTCCATATAGGTTAACGTCATCAAATAACACTTTGACAAACAACCTCAGATTGGTCAAAAATCCTCAGTGGATTCAATTCAACCTCATTCGTACAGGTTAGCGTCATCGAATAATATTCTGACCAATTACCCCGGATAGCTAAAAAAAAATAAGAGCGTATCATCTAAAAAAAAATTCATTGATAGCATTAACATGATGATATAAGAAAGAATCAAGATTTTGATACACACTAATAACAATACATAGATAAAAAAATGCATCCTCAAGTGATGCTACATCATATCAGTTGGTGATATCAACTTCCTCTTCACCACTAGGAGATGCTCCCTTGGACTCACTCTCAACTCCTTCATCTCCTGAATTTGATGAAGAGTCTTCAGATACTTGGCTGGGAGATAGATCCTCAATACTACCTCCGGTCTTGTGATGTACTAAGCGGATTCCTTTTAGGAACCCTCGGATGAATCCCTCCTCTAAACATTGGTGCTCCAAATCCTTCACTTCAACATCAAGAATATGATTACGAGCTTCTTGTACATGGTCTTGATAGCGATAATCCAAGAAGTTCTTAAAGTCTTCCACCGCTTCTTCAAGGAGATTTTATTTGCTTAACATTATATTCTCCTTCTCATAAAGATGATCTTGTAATGCTTTCATCTCTCGCTTTGAGCTCTCTTCTCCACTGCAAGTGACTTGAGTCTTTTCTCTTTCTAGCGAGTCTCTATCCTCACTTCAATCAACTCATCATGAGAGCGCTCCACCTCCTAACACTGGAGAGAAAGAGAAGTCAACATGTTCGCTAGCTCAGTTCTGCACCCGATTAGCTGATCCTCCAAAGTCGTCACTTCTTTGACCTTAACACTCATCTTTCTGTCATACTCGCCTTGCAGATATTTTACCTTCATAAATTCAATATTCCACTCATCTAAAGAGACACCCAAATGAGCCATCAGCCCTAATATTTGAGTTACGTATAAAAAAACCATCATAAATATTACACAAAAAGAAGGAGGAAAAGAAGAAAAGAAGAAAGAAGGGAAGACAACATACCAATTCATCTGCTCGTTGACGCCCAGTGCATATGTGATTTAACACATCTTCAGGAATGTGCGGCTTCAAGAAACGAACTCCCCCATCATGAGTTGAAACAGCTAAACTCTGGAGGCCAAGGGGCGAACATCTTCAGATATCCGTAGTCACTTGACATGTCTTCTTTTTCTTTAAGGAAGAAATATTGCCACCACCTTGATTTTGTGACGGGCTTCTTGAAAGAACCCTATGAATATGAGGAGACTTTTCATCACCTTTACTTGACCTCTTTAGTGGAAAAGAATGAGATCTCCCTGCCTAGATGGAAAGGCCAACATTCAACATTCTATCTTCAACTATATATTTGCTAATGTGACGTAACTCATGCTGTAAGCTTTCTATATCAGGAACATTAAGAGTTGCCAAGATCTCATTCTCTTCAATCAGCAATGGATCTGGAAGGTCATTCAATCTTTCCATCTCTCAAGAAGGCCTCACTCATTTTTCACAAAAAAGAATCCAGACCAATTTTAGGGGATCCGAAGATTCTATCTTTATATAAGAAATACATTCTTGAGTATCACATGTGAATCTACACATTCGGCACAAGTATTTGATGTTCAAAGTAACTTCACGCTCTCTAAAGAAGATAGTCAAACTAACAATGACCACTAAAGCTCGAAATAAAAATTGTGACAAAGCTACGCCACATATTTTGAAGATCTCAACCAATTCGGGAGCCAAAGAGAATCGTAGTCCTGCATAAAGAATCATCTCAGAAATAGTAAAGTACCCTGGTGGAGGTGAACGGGCTTGATCAGACTTTTTAGCAACAATGGCCACCAACTCATTAGAGAAGTAAAATTTTCTCATTACACCATTAAACGATGTGATAGTGAATGATATATCGTCTGTAGCCGTCACATTATAGGTTTTCTTCTGGCCATCACCCTGTGAAAATACATGATAAATAAAGAGGAAGAAATAACAAAAATCTGGAAATTTTGTGAAGTAGCTTACTTACCCCAATACTTAAGCATATCCTCTTTTGACTATCTCGCTCACAGATAGCTTGGGATAAAATTTTTCGCCTATGATCTGACAAAAAAGATACACATACATATGAGAAAAGAGAGAGAGAGAGAGAGAGAGAGAGAGAGAGAGAGAGAGAGAAAAGATACTCCCCTCTAATGATGCTAAAAAATTACCTGCCAAACTTTCGATTCGAACGATGGTTCCTAGCTAACGCTTCTCACCACCTTGGCGGTTATCAACTGCTGAACCATCCATTGAAGTTTCAAGAAATCCAATTTCCTACAAGAAGGAGTAGGAACTACGAGCTTTGTTCCGCCTTCAATCACGCCAATCCGCTCCATCATGATGAGCTTCATCATCGTTCGCTCTCACTGTTCACCATCATCTCGCTACCACTAACAACAACAACTGTGACTATATATTGTTGTCTGATTTTAGGATTTCCATTATCGCCTTCTCATATACAATTATATAATCCGTTATCGGAAAACTTGTACCCAAAATAAATATATAGTGGAAGCTTTTTACTGGGCCAGGCCTCGTGATTTTTTCTCTCTTTTCGAGATTTTCCACGTTAAAATTTCTGGAGTTTTCTTATTCACTCTTTAAATATATGTGTATGTGCTGGATTTCACAACAAGGCTAAGGCGTAAACTTTCACTCTACCGTAATTGGTTTTCTAACAACAAGTTTTTTCAATTAGATAATAATCATTGGAGATAATAGGAATTTATGACTCTCACTATTAATGGCATGCTAATAATTATTTTAATTTAAATTATGATGTTTTCTTGATGATGTTATGTTTAGTGCTATTTATGTTGTGATACTAGAGCGTCTTTAAGAACAAGTAGCGTCTAGTAAAGATCACATAAATTTTGGTTTATTTAATATAATTAATTATTTATATAAATATCTTTAATTGAATTCTGAGGAAGATATATATTCCGCCTCTCAAGATAACGCATTTCTCTGCGACTTTTCTTTCAAAGTCAGCAATTAAGTACACACTTTTAACAATAAAGGTTAAATATTTAAATTAAGCATAATTAAAAATATAATTAAAACATACATAAAAAAATTTTAAACTAGACACGCCTGCTAAACCGATCGCCTAAAACTTTTTTTTTAAAAAAAACTGAACTGAGATCGGGGCAGAGCCCGATCCCAAAATTTCTTCCCGATCACCCCTCCTTGAGACGCCACCCTACCATCCGTTTTGCCCATGAAATCGTCGTCGAAGCTCTCGCCAAGACTACGCCGCTCTCTCCGTAAAACCAACCACCCATTCCAAGAAACTTGAGGTATTTTTAGGTTTTTTTTGGATCACCTTTTTTTAAATGAAAAATATGCAAATGTGATGTTGTTTTTTTTGTGTTTTATGATATTATTTCCTAGTATATTATGTGATTAGCTAGTTTTATGATTAAGGTAAAGTTTGTAGTGATTTTTTTAGACATTTTTTGGAACTCTTTTTATTTAAGTTTGACTTTATGTGGATTTTATGTGATGTTAATTTTAGGCAAATGTAATGTTGATTTTGTGTGTTGTAACATTTGATTATTTAGTTTATCATGTGATTAGCTAGTTTTAGGTTTACACATTTATTGGTGGATTTGATATTTTAAAGAAACTGTAAATTTTGCAAAAAAAATGAGGAACGCATTTTTAGATTTTGAAATGTACATCTGATAATTTAGGGGAAATATAAACAAGCTTGAATTGACCTACTATCACAAGTGAGTTCTCAAACTTATGAAGAAAATCTCAAATATCATTATGACTCGAGTCTCCAGAGCTAGGAATAGCAAAGCAGACTACTTAGCTAAGTTAGCTAAAGAAATGGCGAGTATGGACGTTGACGATTATATACTAATCAGTGTTTGCACCCATCGAGTCCTAGAGCCAATAAGTTTAAAATCCTCGCTGGAAGAGGGGTCATCAAACACAAATTAACAAGGTGCTGCTCATGTTGCTCCTTACACTCCCTTACAAATTACTTCTCAAAGTTAACAAGACAAGCCTCAAGCCATTCAAGAAGAAAAGCTCTAACTTGGGGAAGTGCCAAAACCACACAATGAAATTATTATAGTAAAAAAAAGGAAGACTGGAGACAGCCCTTCGTGGACTACTTCAAGGAAGGCAAATTGTCAAGTAATAAGTCGATAGCTGCACAACTTGAGAAAAGGCTTCGACTATATGCTTATGTTGGCTCAGTATCAGATCCTTCGGCGATGTGTTTGGGAATAGAAAACCAAAGTAATTGTTGAAATCCATCAAGGACTTTGTGGTGCACACCAATCAGGTCCTAAAATGGCTTTCAAAATTAAAAGAATTGGATACTATTGGTCATCTATGATAAAATATTGTATCAATCATGCCAAGAGATGCCATGAATGCTAGGTCCACGGTAATATAATTCACCAACCTCTGAATCTTGCACCCAACGATAGCATCTTGGCTATTTGAGTGTTGGGGGATAGATGTAATTGGACCAATTGATCCATCATCATTAGCTGGTCCTCGCTTCATCTTAGCAGCCACTGATTACTTTTCTAAGTGGGCTGAAGCTGCACCATTTAAAAAAGTTACAGCTGAACAAGTGACCCACTTCTTTACCCATAATATTGTCTATAGATTTCGTGTACCACGCCGAATCATTTTAGATAACGAATCAGCTTTTAAAAGTACTAAAGTTTATAAATTTGTTAATCGACATAAGATTGATTGGCGATATTCGTCAATTTATAATCCGAGAGCAAATGGCTTAGCTGAGGCCTTTAATAAAATACTATACATTCTAAAATTCTCACAAGAAATAAAAGAGAGTGGCATACCAAACTTGTGGAAGCGCTATGGGCTTACCGTACCACTTACCAAAGTCCTACAAAGTCTACTCCCTATGCATTGGTGTTTGGGGCTGAAATGATTTTTCCACTCGAAGTTGAACTACCTTCGCTCCGAGTAGCCATTCAACAAAATCTTACCCAAGATGAGAATGCTCGTCTATGAATGGAAGAGCTTGATGCGCTTGATGAGGTTAGGCTCCAAGCTCAGCAAAATCTAGTAGTCTATCGGGCGAGGATGTTTAGAGCATTCGATCATACAGTATGTCCTTGAGCTTTTCAGGAAGGAGAATTGATCTGCCGAAGACCAATCATCCCTCATCACGTCATGTAAATTTGAACCTAATTGGGAAGGACCTTTGTTATTGAAAATGTATATCAAGGAGGAGCTTTTCACTGTGGACTTTAAAGGTGAAAGACCAACGCCAATCAACGTCGATATTTAAAGAAATATTACACATGAAAGTGTGATTGGACAAATCGTGATTTGAAAATCTTTATTGTCAAACGCTTATGAAAATTTTATTGGAAATTCTCTAACACAAGAATGCATTTCAAAATAAAATAAAAATCCTCTCTAGACATTTTTTAGTTTTATAGTTAAATGTCGGCTCGGTGAGACATTTTCTTTCTCTTTGGTTGACATCGCTAGTGTCGAGATCCCTACATACATACTCAAAATTATATGTTCAAATGCTAAAATTTAAAAATCAATTAAAGAAGAAAATTTTTAAGTCTCAGAACTTCAACAAACCAAGTTGGATATACATTTATGATCCCACTTCAAATCTAAAGGCTCGAAGTTGGTGTATAAGTTCGACTCAACATGCCCAACACGTCGATCGTCAGTCCGCTTACTCAACATGCCATAAAGGCCGTAGTAAGAGATCCCCATCTCTAGGGATAAAATCTTTCATCAATTGCTCAAGTCCATGACTCAAGTTGGTGTATAGGTCGACTCAACACAAAATATGGCAAGTCACAGACTGCTTACTCAACACGCCACAAAGGCCGTAGTAAGGGATCCTCCTACTTCATTAATTCGAAGACAAGAGCATCCAAATCCCCAAATCTCTCCAACTTGGTGAGTTCAAGTGACCAGACTGGGAAATCATCCCTATTGATCATAAAATCATTTTCAAAATGACAACAAAAAAATCCTGACTCAAAAGGCATTAAGCCGAGTTAGGAATCAAATATAAATGTGAAATCTCAACTCCTTCAATAAGTCTATCAAAGCAGAAAGCTAGGGCAGAAGGTAATTTCGAATCGCCTGACAAATCTCCAAGATAATTTAGGACTTTCCTTCATCAAATTCGTCAAGGCATGAAGCCAGGATAAAAGGAAGCATAAGATATGAATCCTTGAGATGAAATCTTCAACAAGTCTGCCAAAGCACAAAGTATAGGACCGAAGACATTTCTATCTCATAAACTCCATTGTCCACTAAGGCTTGAAGCCAGGACAGGAGGAAAATGCAAATCCCAAAGTTTGAGATGGAATCTTCAACAAGTCCGTCAAAGCACAAAGCACAGGACCGAAGACATTATCATCTCGCCAACAAATCATCAACTCCATCAAGTCCGTCAAGGCACAAAGCCAGGACAGGAGAAAAATACAAATCCCAAATTTCAAGATGAAATCTTCAATAATTCTATCAAAGTAGAGAGCACAGGACCGAGGACGTTCTCATCTCACCGACTCCATCAAGTCCACCAAGGCATAGAGCCAAGACAGGAGGAAAATACAAACTTCAAATTTCGAGATGGAATCTTCAACAAGTCTGTCAAAGCACAAAGCACAAGACCGAAGATGTTCTTATCTTAGCAACAAACCATCCACTCCATCAAATCTGCTAAGGCACAAAGCTAGGACAGGGAGAAAATATAAATTTCAAACTCTCAGGAGGAAGTCTTCAACAAGTCCGCCAAAGCACAAAACATAGGGTTGAAGATGCACCAAACTCTCTTGACAAGTTGATGATGACAAGTCAAAGCTCTCTTTCATCTAGTCAATCAAGCACAAAGCATTGGACTAATGACAACAAATACTAGTTCAACGAGCTATTACAGTCGAACCGATGAAATTTAAATGTTTGCCCAACCTGCGTGTTATACTCACTTCCATCAAAGGGTGGCGATCAAGTATTATTAAAAGTTGTAGAAAGTACAACTTAAGCGTGACATCTAAGCAAATCTCTTGGAGATCCGCAAGGTCAACTAGTGTGCAACAAACATGGTCCGCTCCATGCGCGCACCATGTTTGTTGGGGGGAATTTGTTGACCTACAATTATATGCCACTTGAAATTAAATAAATGAAGTAGAGATTAAAACCCCCTAATCACGATCGAAATCAATTAAATTTGATTTGATTTGAAAATTTGACTTCATAATACGTCGAAAGCATCAAAATTAATTAAAATAGAAAATATCGAATCAATTAATGACCAATTAAATAATTAAAATCAATTTTAATGAAATTACATATCGGTCGAAGCCTCGGCGACATCCGAATCCACTCCATTCGGAAATTGACGATGCTTGTCGCCAAACGTCAAATTCTATCAAACAATGCCTTCCATTCAGCAAAGTATGAGCGAGCATCGAGCAATTTGAGCGCGACGTCGCACAATTTAGACCTAATTTCACTTTGATCGCCGTTGACTTTGCTCAAACGGCCTCTGATCGTGAAATCGATCACGTCGTTGTGTTCGGCACAACGAAAATACCTAAAATTGACACCCATATTATAGGAGTTTATTATTGGGATGACTCATAAAAATTTATATGATTAAGGGCTAATTATCTTAATTACTGAGCTAATTAATCTAAGTAATCCCTCTTAATCCTTACCTTAATCTCGAATAAAAGCTCATCATATCCTATCATACCAAATGCCAATCAGCAGTGGTCTAAAGGCGACTCTCCTCTCTCATGGGTTGACTCATTCACGCTATTCCTTCGACTCTCCTCTCATTCTCATTTTCGTGGCTCACGCTTCTCTCGTTCAACTCCCATCTGTAAACTGAAGAGTCGCTCTACCTTCCTCGTGACTTCCTTGTTGATCGTCTTCTTCGAGTCAGATCGTCTTCCTCTCACAGTATTCGAGCTGATTCCTTTGATCGATGAGATTTCCTCTTTGCCATGATCTCTCTCTCGTTTTCTGCTCCTCTCGACTTTCTTTCCTCACGTTTCTAAGCTGATTAACTTGGTTAAACCCTATGCCTAATAGGTTCTTCTCCTTCTTCCCTTTAGCAATCAACACTTCAGATTGTCTCTTTCTAACCCTAAGCTTATTTTCCTATGTTATTTTGGAAATTAGGGTTTTGTTAAAAATGCTATATCTTATGCTTGGGATTGTGTTAAAAGTTTCCTTTAGAGATTTGGGATGATGTATGGCCCAAATCTCATTTTTTTATTGCAATTATTCATGGATTTATGTGATGCTAAGCTTGCTAAAAATAATTTGGGATGATGTATGGCCCAAATATTGTGTCGTTTGCTATTTTTTATGGACCCCTATGTGTTTCCTTTGCTGAAAAATTTCTGGATATGGTAAAAACAAAATTTATGCAAATATTTCTTATCCCTAAAGGCATAAAGCTTGCTGAAATTTCTTTTATCTAGAAGAAATTACATTGTCTTACTAGTAAGTGAGTGTGGTGCTTGCTAGAAATTATCTTTATCAAAGGGAATGCTTGCTGAAATTTATTTTATCTAAGGGAAAATCAATTAGTTTGCTATCTAAAGATGTGATGCTTGCTGAAAATTTCTTTTATTTGAGCCGAAAGTTTGAAAATCTAATAAGGAAGGATGTATGGCCTAAATATCATACTATTTGCTGTTCTTCTATAAATTCCATGTTTTTTTGTCATGCTTCAATGAATTTCCTATGGTAGAAATTATAAGTATCATGCCTCTTTCATATACAAATCGAAATCTGAAATTATAAAGAGGGATTTTCAAATATTGCATGGCTTAAATCCTAGGCCTTAATGTCAAGTTGCTTGTTGTTTCTTATGGATATATATACTTTTATCTTGCTGAAAATAGTTCCTGCTTAGGATAGAAAATAGAATTCCTAAGCTAAATGAAAGTATTTTCTATCCTCAACCCTATGTTCTTGTCATATGGAGGAGTATTTTGTAAAGACCCAACACTTGATTGATGACGAGTTGAGAATCGCCATAAATTTGCAAATTCTGGACTCCCGTGGAAATGATTTCCTCTAAACATGCCACCAACGCTTCATATTCTGCTTCGTTGTTGGTTTGAGGTTGAGTTAATTTATAATAATGTCTCATTATACCACCTTCAGGTGTGATCAGGATGAGACCGATATCAGCTCGAGCCTTTGAGAGATTTGAGGGTTGAGTGTATTTAATGGATGAAACTCCATCAAAATATAATTCCCACATTTGTTGTCTTTCTTTTTCATATATGTGCATAATTTGCTCATCAGGAAGATCATTGTTAAGCAATGAATTTGCTGGATGGGATGAGCAGCAAGAAAATTTGCTAGAATTTGCCCCTTCACCGCTTTCTGGGGAACATATGTAATATCAAATTGTAGTAGAAGGACAACCCATTGTCCCAAGCGACCTGTCAACATTGGTCTTGTCATCAAGAACTTCAACGGATCGATCCTTGAGATAATGGTAATTTTATGAGATAGCATGTAATGACATTTTTTTAGCAAAAAATTCGCCAAACAATGCTTCTCAATTGATAATGCCGCTCCTATTAGTCTTCTAATAATATACGAGTGTTCCTTTCCTTCCTCATTATATTATACCAACAAAGCACCTAGATTCCTCCAGGTCCTGTACAATGAGAGGCTTTCCTAAGATTAGAGCTGTAAGAATGGGTGGTTTCAACAAATATTTATTGATACTGTCGAAGGCCTTTGACATTCTTCATCCCACTTGAAAGGAGTATCTTTCTTCATTAATTTTGCAAAAGGTCGACATCCGCCTGATAGATTTGATATAAATCTTCTAATGAATGCGAGATGTCCCTGTATGGAGCGAAGTTAACGAAGACTTATTGGAGGAGGCATTTTGACAATCGCTTTGATTTTGTTGGGATCGATTTCAATCCCTCCACGACACACAACATATCCAAGGAACTTTCTCAAAGAGACTCCAAAGGCGCACATATCCAAGGAACTTTCCCGAAGAGACTCCAAAGGCACACTTGAGAGGATTCATCTTGAGATCATATTTTTTGATTCTTTCAAGGACAATCCTTAAATCATGGAGATGATCTTTGCGATCTATACTCTTGACAATGAGGTCATCAACATAGACTCTACTTTTGATGAATCAACTGCCAAAGATTCATGTCATAGCCTTTGGTATGTAGCTCCAAAGATTCTTCAAGCCGAAGGGCATGACCGTAACAATATATGCCTGGCATCCCAATGAGTATGCTTCTCATCTTCGTGAGCCATCTTGATTTGATTATAACGATGATCCGTCCATAAATGAGAACATGTCGGTTTGAAGTGTTATCCACTCGCCTAACAGTGAAGGAAAGTCATCCTTGACATGCTTTGTTTAAATCAAGTTGATACATATAATCACATTCTTCTTTTCACGGGACAATATTAGCTATCCAAAGTATTTTTTTCTTCGAATAAACCAGCCTTCAATGAGCTTCTTTCGTAATTACCTATTCTTCAACCTCCAATCTCATTCGCCAGAGGCTTGCTTGATTGGTCATCCGCTTAATTGCTAGTTTGAACCGCTATATCGGGGATAAGCCCTGCATTTCAAAGATATGTCCAAGCAAGCCCCTCAATTCACAGAGTAAGGTTTTTAATTCTTCCACTTTATCTTCAGGAAGTAGAACACTGATGAACGCGAGGATCCTCCTCAGTTCCCAAATTAATTTCTTTAAGTTCATCCATAGTGCAGCCCCACCATCTTCAAGCTCTTCAGCCGACCGCTTCTACTTCTTCATTATTTGTGAGAACATTAAGAATGACATTCTCATCTTCATAATCACTCTACTTCTATTTCTATAGCTGCAATGTGTATATTCTGTGACCGTTGTCTTGGATGAAACCAAGGCCTTTGGTAGTGTTTATTTCTTACCAATGGTTTGAGAACCTTGGTACATCATTTCAAAGAGCATAGTCCTTTGCTTACTTGCTCACTTGGACCCCATGTTTGTGCATTAAGTTTTGCATCTTTGAGAGTAATATTTTGGCATCCTTGTGGGCATAGCTTCTTCTTCTTCGATAGTTGCATTACCCAATCAGATCCTCTTCTTGACACCCCTGATTTATAAAAAAGCTTCGCCGTGTTTTCCGTGGAGAGGAGGTACATAGAAGGTCACCGCCTCGACTTGTGAGTTTCTAGGGGTGATTTCTTTAAAATGTTGGGAGGAATGGGAGTGACTACGAGTGTAGTCTCTCACCGATGGATCTATGATTATTTTAAAGTAGTGCATTGCACCTTACCTTCAAAAGCGATTCAACTCATAATCGAGTCAAAATGTTCTTCTGAGCTTTACTCAAGAGTCATGCGGACCTTTGATTTAGGAACACATTCATCTTTTTCTTCAGTATAACTGCCTAGACGAGGGACAATGTTATTGATTTTGGAGCTATTCTTTATGTCCCTAAAAATATTTGGAACAACCTCTTTTCCTTTATTCTTTTTAACTTCTCCTTTCTTCTTAACTTGTTCTTTTATAGGTTTTGAAGTAGATGTAGTATTTGCTAGTTATTTTGATAGCTTTGATTCCTCTAAGGAAGTAACGGCATCTTGATATATCTTCATTTCATGCACCGCAAAAGGTTGCATGTCACCCACAATTTGGCATTCTTCTCCATCCTTTGTATATTTCATACATTGATGCAATGTAGATGGGACAATGCCATACTTATGAAGCCATGGTCGACCTAAAAGAGCTCTGAATGAAGTATCTGGATCAATCACATGAAATTTGGCTTCTGTGTAGAGGTCTCCAATTTTAAGAGGGAGGGCAAATGACCTAATAGTTTTCTGCCCCTTCTTGTTGAATCCTTGAACCATGACTTTATCTCATCCCAGATGTTGTACATCTAGAGATAGCCATCTAAGAGTTCTCAAGTTCATAAGATTCACGGAGGAATCAATTAAAGATCCACTGTATTATAATTTCATCACTTTCACCGTAACATACAGAGGGATTTTACGCACCAGCATTAGATCATCTTCAAAATGTGATGGTTGGAGGCTCAACATGCAAGGTCTCCGTTAGACGCTCAAGAAAAATATGCTTCAACTTTCGGCTCTTGAGAGCTTCAATTAAGGTGTTACGGAGATCTTCGATATTAGAAGTGCTTCAGATACACCAAGCACGCCAAAATTTTTCTTAGATGGGATAGAATATTAGTAATCCCTTTGATGAAGGCTTCTTATTTGAATCCTTGGGATAACTTTTCATTAATTTTAATTTCTTTCCTTTATCCTTATTCATTGGCTCTTTCCTCGTTGGGATGGTAGCACTCAACGCTTCTCAACTATACTTGAGCTACTTCATTTGCATCCAATCTTCGATGACTCGCTTGCTTCAAAGATTCCGCTTCTACTGCCTAATGATAAACCAGAAGATTCGTAATCACCGCCTCAACTTTACATTTTTATGTCTGTTGATATGGTGAGCTCGATTCATCTTCATTTGGGAAACAGTTCCTCTAAGTCTATCAACTTCATGCATCATCAAGCAAGACTCAGTAGGAAGTTCTTCAGCTTCTTCCCCTTCTTCTTCGTTGATATGAAGATTTCTAATGAATTCTGCAAGCGTGATAGGTCATCTTGCTGATTGTATATAATCTTCCATATTATTGATGATCCTTTGTGTTATATTACGACCATCAATAGTAGTAGTAACATTTTGTGCTACTATCTTCTTCTTTTTATTTAATTTTTTTTTCATTTGTGTTTCTTAGCCTTCCTCATGGTGAGATTTGCCAGTTTTCATGAGATGAACTAGTCTTTCCCATAACTTAGGTTTTGTCTCAACTCAAGTAATGAGCTCAAGTGGTGATTTCCACTAAATAGGAACACTTCCAGTTGTTTTAACATTTTACGCCTTTTAGAGACCGTGACCGCCATCCTTCATCATCGACCGCTTCGCTTTATCTTTGTTTGATACTGATATGAGGTGATTACTTTTATGGATTCTTTCTTCTGACGCACCAATAATAATCGTCGATAATGTGAATTCTCCATTTCTATATTTTCGCTCTAGCCAATCTTTGAATATGTAACAATCTTCACAGATGACTAAACCCATGGTATGGACAATAGGATTATCTACTTCAGCCTCTTCTGTATTTTACACTCGTAGTTGGAGACCTACTTTGAGTGCATGTTTAAACAATTTGGCCACACTTTCCTCTTAAAAGAATACTCTTTGTTCATTTTCTTTTAGGGTTGCCATTGAGTCATTCTTTTGTTTGCTTTGGTCGCTCTCCTTCAGCGACCTCGGTACATCATTACCTCCAAGTATGAGCTTGGGTGGAGCGTGATTGAATGCCTTGGTTTTCTTGATGATAGGTAGCCTTTCTTTGTCTATAGATTAACCACTTACCAGATCCTTCTTGTAGGTGAAATGTGTTTCACCTTTCTTTGTCCGAGCTTTTGCTCTTTTGATTTATCTTGTGCCATCTAATGATAAATTTAATTTCTCAAATTTAGTCACCCTATCAAGTAGCTCTTAAATGTGGTAATTGAAGCCATGCAAAGATAAGCGCCATCTTATCATCGATGTTGCCCATCAATTGAATTGCATGCTCTTCTTCTAATTATTCACATTTCATACTCATATTTCGCCAACGCTGTATATATGTCAATTGCCTTTCTTCCTTTTCTCAAGGCGAGATCGAATTGTTTTCTTTTGATCAAGGCTAGCAAACCTTTTAATGAACATGTTTTCAAGTTCTAAAAAAGTTTGATCAAGTCATTACAACTCAAAGATACCATTCAAAGCAAAGTTAAACTACTGACGAATTGACAAAATAGTAATGCATCATTGCCCCTTGTGTTACCACAAGATGCTTTGAACTGGGCTAGATGTTGCTTATGATTACCATTTCCGTCAAATAGATTAAATTTTGGCATTGAATATCCCTTTGGGTATGGAATTTGATCATACTCATGGATATGCGACTTTGCTCACCAATTTTTTCTACCGCGCTATATAACAACTTTGATCTTCTCATTCAAGATAATATCAAGTTGAGAGCTATCAGCCGATATAGTTTGTATATTGAGAAGCAAGTTGTCGAGTGACTCATTTATTTCAATCCTCGCCGCTCAATTTGGACCCTTGAAGCATGTGAGATCAAATTTATAGAGGATTGTCAAGGCATGAGGTTTGATGATTATTTGGGGACAGTGTTGGACCCGCCATATTTCTCTCGCATTGCATCATCGTCATCTATCATCATTTCGCTCATTTTCATATTCAACCGAAGATTTCTTTATCTTTGGCTTTCATCCGAATTTGTCTCTACGCTCAAAGTGGTAGTATCGGAAGGTGGGATTTTCTTCCCTTTCTTCTTCTTCTTCTTTGTTCCTCTCAAGACTCGAGGATGCTTCCTCTATTTGAATATTTTGTTGTTCTTCAGGTTGAGGGGGAGGTATTATTGTACAACACCTATGTTAGTATTGGCGTACACCAGATGGCTCACCGACTTGTTGCACCATATACACCACTTCAACAGTCGTTGCATCCTCCTCTGCTTCTTCATCCCCTTGGATACGGATTTTAGATCGACGTCTCCAGTGGACTTCTGATTCCAAGTGTGGAATCGAAACTTCTTCAAATAGAGGGCTTCGATCGAAGTTAACCTCCTCTTGATGGGACGGAGTTGATTGATGACGGATTCCCCTGGAGGATTCTCCAAGGTGTTCACCACATATTATTTATCATTGGGGCCCTCTTTTGGCTCCCATCGCTAATAGATTTGAGTTGATCTCCTGAATTCACACCGTGATGTCATGCCATTTCTCTAAAGCAATTTCTTTTTGAGGCTCAGCCTCCATATCTGCTACCTTTCCACCGGACCTTTCGACGTGGATTCTGGACGCTGGTAAGTGTCACACCCCGATGCTCACCATGTGGGACATGGATCTCTGCCCCGCCATTTGAGTTATGGATGAGGTCTCCTTGAGGAGCCCTAGCATCTTGATAACAGACCGGTATTTTCTTTTCATCGCCTCTCTCTTGGCCACTTGGAGAACCCGATGCACTGCAGAGATATAGTGCTTCCTCGTAGAGGAGCTGGAACGATGTGGGGTCCGAATACCGCTTGAGTTAGTAGAGTCGTTCGCTTAACCCACTTAAGGTTATCAAACCGACAGGGGAATACTCATGGTTCACTGATTGTGCAATACGACGGGCGAAGTGTTGAAATGCTCAAGACTTCTTTTCTTCGTTTCCTCTAGCTAAGCTTGCTTCCGGATGAAGAAGCTTAATGGTAGATTGCATTATTCTCGAGACAAAGAGACCGTCCACCAAGAACAACCCTCTTCATGATTGGTGTCCCAGGCCTCTCAAAGACCGATTGTTTTGAAGTGACCCTACAGCAGTAGGAGTCATAATCTCAGTGGGCCTTTTCAGAGATTGTTGCACATGGCGTGCAGGATGAGTTTGTACTTCAACAAGTTGAGGCCTAGCAACTTGCTCATTCAAGATGGCTGGGAAATCCACGCTACCAAATTGGATGGTAGCTCCGGTGCTTCCAACATTGATGATGACAAAACCAATGGGCCACCAGAGACAATGGAAGAAAAGGGTAAAATTAGCAAAAATAATTGCACTATCACCTTACTTCAAAAATATGTACGATAAGAAAACATACTAAACACATGCACTAAATAAAATCTCAAATGACTTAAGACTTTATTTAGAAAACTTTGAAGTTGTTAAGTTTAACTTATCATTTCTCATTTCATTTTCATTTCATTTTTTTTATACTCCACTGCAATTATAACTTAGATTTGACTAGCCAAAGATGGAAAGAGAAACCTATCCCAGGAGTGCCAAATGTGGGATCCAAAATTTGCCACCTCTTCTAATAAAAAAAGAGAAAGAGTTGTTTAAGTGGGTGATACGTAAGATGAATAATAGTAGAGATAAGACACTACCGATTTCATTCTCATTTGGTGAGAACTTTTTTATATCTGGTTCCGTGTTTCCTATGCACAAGCCCTATAGTTAATTACCCTCCCAATACCGAGAGAGCACTTTCGACAAGGCTACCAATGAATCATTAAAGAACGAGTATATAATTATAGTGAGTGGAGTTTAGAACTTATGAAATTTATTATTTTAATTTAAAACTTTTGGGGGGGAACGATGATGCATCTAGATCCCATGGTTCTATCATCCGCCATGTCCCCCGCTAATGAGGAGGACGACCCAACCCCGACCGGGATCCTCGAATACATGGGTTACATTGTCCAAAGTGTCCTTGTAGACCTGGGGTGGAGTTTATTTAAGGGGACAAATATAAGTCAACCTTAGCTAACATAAGACTTTTTTTCCAACCAAATATATTCTACATTTCACAAACAAAGAGCAAAGTTGGGGAACATAGGCCGCGTCGCATCGTAATTTAGTGGTGTCATATCGCTGAACCACCGCCGAGGGCTCGTCATAACCCATTTATGTGGTGCCATATCGCCAAAACCACCGGATAGAGGACATGGGCCACGCCCTTAGGGCTTTAGAATATTTGAGTGAAAAATAGTTATGCATTTGATTTGACATCTTTGTGAGCAAAAGTTTTCTTAATTTGTCACCCGAAGACAAACAATTGCGAGGGGTGGATTTATTTTATTTATTTATTTTTAGTTTTAATTTAAATAATTAATTTCATTTTTTTATTTATATTTTGTTATTTTATTTGAATTTTGATCATTTTATGATTGATTTAGATTTGAATATATGATCATTTATCATTGAAATTTTAATTATAATTACCCTTCTCGATCATAGGGCTAATATCAATTGATAGACCTTATCTACTCTGTCTAGTTTTCTACAGAGGATTGGGTCTAAATTCATTATCTCAAGAAGTATAATCCTTCAAAACCTTGTCCACTCTAGTTTGAACATAGAGGATCGGGTTTGGGACTTTTCTTCTGAGATTTGAATTTTAGAAGCTAGTTAGATTCATATCTTGTATTATATGACGTAATTAGTTTCTATATTATTAATTTGAAATTCTTATAATATCAAATTTTTAGGTTTTGTTAACTCCCCAAGACCAAACCGGGATATGTAACATCCATTCTTTATATTTGACTTAGTAATTACTCCAACATGCATAATGTATCTGCTTGAGAATTGTATGGATGGAATGTCAAGTTGGAGTTTATATGTCTAATTTTGATTTTTGAGTTTTGTTAACCCGTACCCCGTCCAAAGACCAAACCGGAAAGTGTAGCATATGTCCTTTTGTATTTGACTTAGTAATTACTCCAACATGCATGTAAGTATCTGTTCTTTTGAAAATTTTGCATGGACATTAAGATGTCTAAGTTAAAATTTATATGTCAAATTTTGATTTTTTTGAGTTTTGTTAACCCGGACCCGGTCCGAAGACCAAACCGGGATATGTAACATCTGTCCTTTTGTATTTGACTTAGTAATTACTTCAACATGCATGTAAGTATCTATTCTTTTAAAAATTTTGCATGGACATTAAGATATTTAAGTTGAAGTTTATATGTCAAATTTTAATTTTTTTGAGTTTTGTTAACGACGATCCAAGACCAAAATCGGGATATGTAATATGTCCTTTTGTATTTGACTTAGTAATTACTTCAACATGCATGTAAGTATCTTTTAAAATTTTGCATGGACATTAAGATGTCTAAGTTGAAGTTTATATGTCAAATTTTGATTTTTTTAGTTTTGTTAACTCGGACCCGGTCCGAAGACCAAACCAGGATATATAGCATCTGTTCTTATATATTTTATCTTGTGTTTGGATTACATGTCTTTCTAGATATTTGATCCACTGAACTTCAACGCACATACATGTATCTGTTCTTTTAAAGTATTGCATGGACATATGAATGTCTAAGTTGAAGTAATTGAATTTAACATGATGTAATGCAAGAGTTTTGATATGATTTTTAGGTTTTGTTAACTGACCCTCAAGACCAAATAGGGATGGTGTATATATGAGATAGAGATTGATATTCATCTAGGGTATAACATGAACATTATTTAGAACACACTTACTTACATGAGAAATTAGAAATAATAGGATTGAATACTTTAAGCCATTTTGATCAAGTAAAATGCTGTTGACATAAAATAAAGATTGTCATTTATCTAAGAGTATGTTATGAATCCCGCATAGGCCAAATATCCCTTTTTATGCAACAAATCAGCAAGGGATATGAGCTGAAATAAATTATGTTGGAAGCATATTTGATCAAATGTAAGGTAATAGACCAAACATAGACTTAAGCCTTTTCATTGGAAATATGATGCATATTATTTTGGCCAAAAACTCCCTTTATGTCACAAATCAGCAAGGAGGAAATAAATTATGTTGGAAGCCTATTTGATCAAATGTAAGGTAATAGACCAAACATAGTTAAGCCTTTTCATTGGAAATATGATATGCATATTAAAAAAACCACCCTTTATGTCACAAATGAGCAAGGGTATAGCTGAAATAAATTAAGCCTATTTGATCAATTGTAAGGTAATAGACCAAACATAGACTTAAGCCTTTTCATTGAAAATATGATATGCATATTATTTTGGCCAAAAACCCCCCTTTTATGACACAAATCAGCAAGGGTATAGGGCTGAAATAAATTATGTTGGAAGCCTATTTGATCAAATGTAAAGTAATAGACCAAACATAGACTTAAGCCTTTTCATTGGAAATATGATATGCATATTATTTTGGCCAAAACCCCCATTTTATGTCACAAATCAGGGTATCATGAAATAAATTATGTTGAATCCTATTTGATCAATCATGAAGTAATGGGCCTAAAATGAACTTAAGCACTTGATTTAAGAACCCTTTCTATGTGACAAATCAAACATAAAAGGAAAGAAATCATTTTGAAGGCCCATATGATCAATCATCCATAGCCCATGTTTCTCTTGATAAGGGGGAGGAGAAGACAAAAATATGAGTAGATGTCATATGTCATTTAAGAGACAAGTGGATTAATTAAAATCCACCTCCTTCACATGCTCATGACAAATGGGGCACAAGTACCCATTAAATTTTATTAAGAAGATATAGAAAAAAGAATTTATTTTCCTTTAAATCTCCTCTCCTTTTTACATTATGGAAGTGATGATGATGCACAAGGGCATGCCACATGTCCATGCATGTATTCATGTGATATGACAAATGACATGAATTTAGATGATTTTCTTGCATGCAACTTATGACCATATGTGTCGATGCCATAACAATATGATAAGAGGAGAGGGCTAGGTAAGAGGATTTTCACAAAAATTTCTCCTTTTCCCATATAAAAGTTTAATCTCATCTTTAAGTTTTACTTTTCATGATAAATCTTCATATGGTAGATTTAATTTATTCATATGTATTTTATTTATGTTTTCTTATATCTCATGGATGTATGTAAATCATAAATGTAGTAGGAGTAATTATGTTTGAACACATGTCTAATGTGTTTCATAACATGTCAAGTATAGATAAGGTGAGATTACAATGCATGTCATAATGGCCAAATAAGAAAATAGCTTGCATGATATAGAAATTCAACACATAAGCATTTATATTAACCACTTTATGTCATACTTGCTACAAATAGGATAACTTTCATGATATAGAGATTGAAGCATAAGTATTCATATATGACATAAAGAAAATTTTAAGCCAACATGACAACTTAAGCATTTCATCCCTTTCTTTCTATCTCTTATTTTTTTATAAATTTTGGCAGCCTCCTGGCGTCATCCCCTCAAAAGGGGATACTTCGGGGGACTAGGTCTTCCCACCACGCCAAGAAAGAGTATGGTGAAGACACCATGACAAATTATGCCACCACGAAAAAGGTATGGGTTAGCATAATAACAAGTTTCCCTACCATGTTGAAACACATGAGGTACTTATAGTAATAAATTTAAAGCTTGCATTTGTATATAAACATGCTTAAACAAAAGAAAATAAATCTTTCCTCCTTTTTTTAAAACAAAATTTGCAATGTTTCCACATCACCGATATATGGGGTTGCCATGAGACTGCACCACCATGCCAAGAAAGATGTATGGGTGGATGTCGTGAGACACCACCAAATTTTATTTGCCCACCCAAGAAAGGCGTGTATGGGTTAGCATAGATAAGAACAAGTTTCTACCATGTTGGAGAAACATCAAGGTAATTTATAATAATAAATTTAAAGCTTGCATTTGTATATAAACAAAAAGAAAGCTGTTTGCATGTATATTTAATTAGGAGCATAATAATCAAAATTTATAATAGCCTCCCTGCCTCCCCCCATATGTGGGTTGCCATGAGAGATCGCCCACCATGCCAAGTGTATGGGTGGATGTCGTGAGACACCGGCCAATTTTGATAGCATAAGATAAGATTTCCCTACCATGTTGGAGAAACATGAGTAGGTACTTATAGTAATAAATTTAAAGCTTGCATTTGCATAATAATAAAAGAAAACTGCTTGCATATATTTAATTTAGAGCATAATAATCAACAATAGCCTCTGGCTCTCCCCACATGGGGTTGCCATGAGACCCAACATGCCAAAGACATGTATGGGTGGATGTATGAGACACCACTGAAATTTTGATAGCATAGCATTTCCTATTAACAAGATATCAGAATAATGGAAACAGGCAAATATGCAAGAATGAAACCCATAGGGAAGTAAACAATTTCAGGTTTTGGAGTTTCAGATTTTGGGATTTCACAACACCCAAGCCCTTCTATGCTTTTAAATTTCAGATTTCATCCCTTTCTTTTCGTAGGTAAGAAAGACAATTTCAGCAAACATTAACTCCTCCATATGATAAGACCATAGGGTTGAGGATAGGAAATACTTGCATTTAGCTTAGGAATTCTATTTTCTGTCCCAAGCAGGAATTATTTTCAGCAAGATAAAAGTATAGATATTCATAGGAAACAACAAGCAACTTGACATTAAGGCCTAGGATTTAAGCCATGCAATATTTGAAAATCCCTCTTTCTAATTTCAGATTTCGATTTGTATATGAAAGAGGCATGATACATATAATTTCTCCCATAGGAAATTCATTGAAGCAGGATAAAAAAATATGGAATTTATAGAAGAACAGCAAATAGTATGATATTTAAGCCATACATCCTTCCTTATTAGATTTTCAAACTTTCGGCTCAAATAAAAGAAATTTTCAGCAAGCATCACATCTTTAGATAGCAAACTAATTGATTTCCTTAGATAAAATAAATTTCAGCAAGCATTCCCTTTGATAAAGATAATTTCCAGCAACACCACTCTAGTAAGACAATGTAATTTAGATAAAAGAAATTTCAGCAAGCTTTATGCCTTTAGGGATAAGAAATATTTGCATAAATTTCATTTTACCATATCAAATTTTTCAAAGGAAACAAATAGGGTCCATAAAAATAGCAACCACACAATATTTGGGCCATACATCATCCCAAATTATTTTCAGAAGCTTAGCATCACATAAATGAATAATTAAAAAATGAGATTTTACATCATCCCAAATCTCTAAAGAAACTTTAACACAATCCCAAGCATAAGATATAGCATTTTAATAAACCCTAATTTCCAAAATACCCAAACATAGGAAAATAAGCTTAGGGTTAGAAAGAGAAACTGAAGTGTTGATTGCTAAAGGGAAGAACCCTCTTGAAAGGTTAACCCAAGGTACCTGCCTAGAGAACATGAAAAAAGAAAGTCGAGAGAGGAGCAAAGACGAGAGAGAGATCAGGCATGAGAGGAAATCGCCAAAGACCAAAGGCAAGAGGGAATCGAGCTATACTCGAGGGACTAACAATGACTGAAAGACACAATCGCAAGGGAAGTCAAGGAAGGAGAAGTTCACTGTGATGGGAGGGAACAGAGAGAGAGCAAATGAGAGCCCAGAACAGAGAGGAGAGTCAAAGGAGATAGTGTGAACGCCCTGAGAGGAGGTAACCGCACTTTGATTCATTGTCATTGCAATAGGGATTAGCCGCTTTTTTTATCAAGCATGAGCAGTAAAGATTAAGAGGGATTACTTAGATTAATTAGCTCAATAATTAAGATAATTAGCCCTTAATCATATAAATTTTTATGAGTCATCCCAATAATAAACCCCAACAATATGGGTGTCAATTTTAGGTATTTTATCATGTAACGCGATCGATTTCATGAGAGGCCGTAAAAGTGATGAAGTGAAATTAGGTCTAAATTGCGACGTCGCTCAAATTGCTCAACACTCGCAAGATACTTTGTCAATCGACGGCATTGTTTGATAGAATTTGATGTTTCAATAAAATTTCTTCAATGAATGGTCGCTGACATCACCGGGCTTCGAATTTGATATACGTAATTTCATTAAAATTGATTTTAATTATTTAATTGGTCATTAATTGATTCGATATTTTAATTAATTTTGATGCTTTTGATGCATTATGAAGTCGAATTTAATTGATTACGATCACGATTAGGGGGGTTTTAATCTACTTCATTTATTTAATTTCAAGTGGCATATAATTCTACCACTAATGTCAAATCAAGTCTTCTACTATGTTCACTCTCAATTAATCTCTTGCCAATAAGGATGGCATGTGTCCTCGACAGTGGTTTGGCCAAGAGCTCCACGATGAAGCAATGACTAGAGTCCTTTGATTGGGTGGTTTGGCTCCATTATATTATAATCACAATCAGAGCGTGCTCCCCACAATGACTCGCCTTTGAGTTGTAATCATAGGGTATACTTGATAAGGAAAATAACTTAAGGTAGACTTAACTATCTCCTTAGATAAACACTACCCAAGGTCTATAAAGATTTCTTGACGACGTAACCCATGTGCCGATGAGGATCTCGTTTCGACTACCTGCCCGACTAGTAGACCGGGGAAACGGGATGACGGAACCATGGGATCTGAGCACATCATTGTCCCAACCATCCGAGATATAATGATGAATTTCATATCTTAAATTCTCTACAACTATAATGCGCTACACATTCACCGACCTAATGACTAGCCTTAATCGAAAGTTCTCTCTCACTTATTGAGAGGGGTAATTTACTATAGGGACTTGCGCCTATAGGAAACCTGGAACCAGATCTAAAGTTCTCACCAAATGAGGATGAAATCTCTGGGTAGTGTCTTATCTACTATTCCATGCCTTAAAAAAATTACACACATTTAAACTACTATTTTCATCAAAGAGGGTGGTAAATTTTTGGAGCCCACATATTTCATCTGATCTAATGGATGTTGACTTACTCAAGATGCCCTCATGAGTGTAGGGAGCAATGTATTGCATGACACACAAATTTTTTCATCTCATCACACCCTCAGTATGACGAGACCTTCAAACCAAAGAAACACAAGTATATATATATATATATATATATATATATATATATATATATATATATATATATATATATATATATATATATATATATATATATATCCATATTTAGATCCCACATGTTCTCGACTCATTTTTCTCGCAGAAAGATCGATAAAGAGATAGGGTTGATATGCAAACCAAGAAAAAGAAGAACCCTCTTGAGTGTTTCTTCTCCTGAGGTGAATTTAAAGAGGTAATGCAAGGAACACGACGTCAAAAATTGAAAGAAGAACCCACCTCTTGATTGTGTTCTTCTCCCGATTGCAGCGAAGTGAAGATTGGAAGGGTGATTTAAGGAGGGCGATGCCAGAAACCGAAAGAAGAATCCGCTTCTTGACGGTATTGCTTCCTCAGTTTAATTTGAGGTAGTAAGAAATGATATCGGAAATTGAAAGAAGAACGCCTTGGTGTTGCTTCTCCCGACATGGAAGCAAGATTGGAAGGTGATGTAAGGAGGCTACATAAAATCGAAGAAGAACCCGCCTCTTGACGGTGTTGCTTCCTCTGATTGCGGTGAAATTTGGATTAGGAAAATGGGTGAATTTGAAAATTGATTTTCAGTTTTGGTGGAAATGAGGGAAAAACAAAGGTGGATTTTTCAATTTTTATGAAAAATGAGGGGAAAACAAAGGTAGATTTTCGGTTTTGATGAAAACTGAGGAAAAATATGGGCGGATTTTCAATTTTGGAGAAAAATGAGGGAAAATAATGGTGGATTTTTGGTTTTGATGAAAAAAGAGGGAAAAATAAGGGTGGATTTTTGGTTTTGGAGAGGGATGAGGGAAAAACAAGGGTTGATTTTTGGTTTTGGAGAGGTGAAGGAAATGGGGGAAAACAGGGGAAGAAAGAGGAAGAAGAACGAAACACTGCCTTTTCTGATTTGGAGGGATGAGGGGAGACTTCATGTGGCTCATGAAGGGAGCTTGGTTTCCCTTCCATGCGTGAAGTGGGGATCGGGTGAGGAGTGCGGCGGCGGGATAGGGTTGACGGCGAACCGAGTTCATTTAGGGCTTAGGATTAGGTTTTAGATTTTTTTTAATTTGATTTTTAAGTTAATTAATCGACTTAAATGTGAACTTTACGCCGATAAAATCACATGGTCAATATATATTAAGGTTATTCCATTATTTTGAATGCAGTGCGGTCAGATTTTGAGATCGGATCGTTTGGTTCGTCGATCAAATTGAGTCAATTTCAATTCAAAATACGCATCCTCTTTCGACATCTCTACATTCGTTAACTTGTATGGTGCAAATAGTCTCACTTAATAGATTTTGATGTTTTGAAGCTAACGCAATAAATTTTACAACTAGAGGTCGTTTGGTTTATGTCGGCACCTCCTGACCTAGATATGCGTGCAAGCACATTGATGACTCGGCGGATCTTGGTCATCAAGTTGCAATATTTATATCGACCGTTTCAATGTTCTGCGATTAAATTCATTCATTGATCAGACATCATTTGGGTTGATTTTGGGGACGTCTAGTACATTTCAGCCTCTATTTGCACGCTATCACTTCAAATCATTCAACATTTGCATAGACTCATTTGCGGATAGTCTCATTTGATAGTTTTCAATGTTTCGAAGCTAACAACATAATCAATTTCATGAACAGAGGTTGTTTTACATTGTCGCGACTTCGACTCTAATATGTGTCGACACATTGAAAGCTTCGGTCGTGATCATCTTTAGATTATGAAATATTTATATTCTAATTGGTTTGATGTTCTAAATGCAATGGCGAGTCCATTCATCGATCAAGATCATTTAGACCATTTTTGGCGTCAGTGCATTTTGAGCCTTAATTTCTCTTGTCACCTCACAAGTCACAATTTGACTTGTATGCTTGACTTGACTTATATGTGGAGGTCAACAATCCTTTGTCTTCATTGTGTCATATTATGTGTCAAATTCTCATTTAATTCAAGTATACTAAGGTCATTTTTTATACATCTTAACCAAGTCTTTTTAGGTTTACCTCTACCTTTCTTAACATAAGAAAAATTCAATGCATATATTCTCTTAACTAAGTCATCAGATGACCGACGCTTTATGTGGTCAAACCATCTAAGGCGACTCTCTCTAATCTTATTTGCCACTGGAGCTACTCCAGCTTTTTTTAAAGACATTTGAACGAATTTAATTGCAAACTCACATACACAATGCATGTGCAAGGACCTGAACCCAAGACCTCTTGGTTGAAAGACAACTCTCAACCACTAGGCTAAGGTCCAACTTTTTCCCGATCATGCTCATTTCACATTTTATCTCTATGAGTAAAGCCACTCATCTACTCGAGCATCCTCATCTTTGCAACACTTAACTTAGTCTTATGCTTCACTTTTATTGGCCAACATTCTGCACCATAAATCATTGTAGGTCTTATCACCATCTTATAAAATTTTTCCTTGAGTTTAAGAGGTACTATCAATATTTTACTTATTAATTTATCAATATGTTATTCACAAATATAAAATTTATTTTAAAATATTTGTTATATTATAAAAAATTCATCAAATTAGATATGTTAATCTAAATTTTTTTAAAATAAAATTAAAAACATTTTGAACTTCAATTTCAATATATATTATTATTACAATGTTTCCATCAAATGAATTCAATAACACTAAAAATATCTTAATTCATGTCTAAACAATCTAAAACAAACACTTTAAAAAGATATAATTATAAATTTCATGTACTCTTTGAGAAATTAAATAATCATTCAACATGCTCAAAGTTAAAATAAACATCTCTATGAGAAAAATTTAACTAACATAGCATCGCTAAATTATGACAACATTATGACACTTAAATACTAAAATATCTCGTATAATTAATGGAATCAAAATAAGCTGCATAATTTTTTTGAATTTTGATTAAAATAGCTAAAATATAACCTTTAAAAAACTATAAATAAATCCTCTTATACATATGAGGGGATGGGAGATAGAATAGAAGAGAACTTAGAGATAATGAGAATCCTATAATTACTTTCATTCAACAACACATCATCGCCAATAACTTGTCATATGATGCCATCTCGATACTTATTATCATCAATAATGTTAATACACTATCAACACCAATTTTTTCTTACACAATTTCCACAATGGTCAACGTCTTCAATCAAAATCAACCATAACACCTAGCATTGCTAATATCCCTGTTGTCACAAATAATGGTAATGCATACTATCGCCAATGACTACAACTACACACACTATCAAAGGTCATTGCTTGTCGTTGATATTAACATTACAAGGTTGATAAATGTCATTGACACACAAACAAAGTTGATTCTTGTGGTAGATATTAATCTTGACTCATGTCATTATCAATGAGGCTAATATACACCATCAACACTAATATTTCTATACCATCAATAATAATGCCAACAATTATCATTGGTATAAATCTCGATAACTATTGTTATCAACAAGATTAATGCATGTCATTAACATTAACATCAATATGTGTTGTCACTAATAATATTAATGTTCATCATCAACATCAACTCTAATGCCTGATCTCACTAACTAGACTAATGCATGACTTCATCAATATCATCAATACACACAATCACTGATTAGGATAGTGCTAGCTATTGTTGTAAACATATATTCCAACTATTGCCAAACAAAACATAAAATTGGGTGTCACAATCAATTTTGATGCTTGTTATTGTTTGTAAAATCATTGCACTGTATTGTATTATCATTAATGCTAATACCAACAAAAATATGAATGATGACATCTGACATGAACATCAAGACATATCCACATTTTGTTTGGTTGTTTGCACCTTCCCTTTTAAAGAAAAATGATAAGTTGCTAATAATATTTTGAAGATAGCTCCAATAATTTTGGGCTCTTTTAACTTTTCTCATAGACTATTATTGAACTAAACTTGTTCAAATAAGATATTATTAGTATATGAATCATTAAATATACAAGCTAATTATAGAGTTAAAT
>CM038221.1:13559742-13858000 GCA_021442155.1 Cymbidium sinense | reverse complement strand
TCACCCGAGGGTAGCTCATCACTTCAGAAGAGTAAAATCTCATCCCATATTTGTTGGGTGACTTGGTCTACAAGTCTCAAGCTGCGGCAAAGGCCCTCAACGCAATAAACTCTCACCTCTTTGGGATGACCCATATGTGGTTATAAGTATGGTAAAGCCGAGAACATTCAAGCTCAAGAATCTAGAGGGAAAAATTTTACCTCGAACTTGGAACCAGAATCTCGAAAATATTATCGTAATTCTCTTCATAATTGTAACTTTTATTTTGTCTCATTTGTCATTTTCTCTTCATGTAGCTGACCCCACTTAATGTGATAAAGAATTATTATTGTTGTTGTCATTTCTTCTTGAAACTCATATCCATGTTAAAATCGTCTTATGATTGTATCACCAAACTTATTAAATGAATAGAAATATTTCTTCTTCATAATCTAAGAAGTCAAGTAACACTTTAGCTGATACTTAGGATAGGTCAAAAGGTCCTTGGTGGACATCCCGCGACCTCTTCCATACAGGTTAAAGTCATCAAGTAACACTTTGGCTGATACCTAGGATAGGTCAAAAGGTCCTTGGTGGACATCCAGCGACCTCTTCCATATAGGTTAACGTCATTAAGTAACACTTTGACAAACAACCTCGGATTGGTCAAAATCCTCGATTATTCAATTCAACCTCGTAGATGCAGGTTAGCGTCATCGAATAATATTCCAACAAATTACCCCGAATAGCTAAAAAAAATAAGAGCGTATCATCTGAAAAAAAATTCATTGACAACATTAACATGATGATATAAGAAAGAATCAAGATTCTGATACACACTAATAACAATACATAGATAAAAAAAAAATGCATCCTCAAGTGATGCTACATCATATCAGTTGGTGATATCAACTTCCTCTTCACCACTAGGAGATGCTCCCTTGGACTCACTCTCAACTCCTTCATCTCCTGAATCTGATGAAGAGTCTTCAGATACTTGGCTGGGAGATAGATCCTCCGGTCTTGTGATGTACTAAGCGGATTCCTTTTAGGAACCCTCGGATGAATCCCTCCTCTAAACATTGGTGCTCCAAATCCTTCACTTCAACATCAAGAATATGATTACGAGCTTCTTGTACATGGTCTTCGATTGTACCGTGATAATTCAAGAAGTTCTTAAAGTCTTCCACTGCCTTCAAGGAGATTTCATTTGCTTCTAACATTATATTCTCCTTCTCAAAGATGATCTTGTAATGCTTTCATCTCCGTTTGAGAGCTCTCTTCTCCAGTGACTTGAGTCTTTTCTCTTTCTAGCGAGTCTCTATCCTCACCTCAATCAACTCATCACGAGAGCACTCCACCTCCGGACACTGGAGAGAAAGAGAAGTCGACATGTTCGCTTCAGTTACAGGTTAGGCGATCCTCCAAAGTCGCCACTTCTTTGACCTTAACACTCATCTTTCTCATACTGCTATTTTACCTTCACAAATTTAGTATTCCACTCATCTAAAGAGACACCCAAATGAGCCATCAGCCCTAATGTTTGAGTTACCTATAAAAAAACTATCATAAATATTACACAAAAGAAAAGAAGGAGGAAAAGAAGAAAAGAAGAAAGAAGGGAAGACAACATACCAATTCATCGCCGTTGGCCTTGATGCATATGTGATTTAACACCTCTTCGAGAATGTGTGGCTTCAAAGCGAACTCCCATCATGAGTTAAACGGCTAAACTTCTTTTTCTTTAGGGAAGAAATATTGCCACCACCTTGATTTTGTGGGCTTCTTGAAAGAACCCTATGAATATGAGGAGACTTTTCATCACCTTTACTTGACCTCATTAGTGGAAAAGAATGAGATCTCCCTGCCTAGATGGAAAGGCCAACATTCAACATTCTATCTTCAACTATATATTTGCTAATGTGGCGTAACTCATGCGTAAGCTTTCTATATCGAACATTAAGAGTTGCCAAGATCTCATTCTCTTCAATCGAATGGATCCGGAAGGTCATTCAATCTTTCCATCTCTCAGGAAGGCCCCACTCATTTTTCACAAAAAAGAATCCAGTAGACCAATTTTTAGAGGGATCCCGTGCTGAAGATTCTATCCAATTCTTTATAGTCCGATAAGAAATACGTCCTTGAGTATCACATGTGAATCTACACATTCGGCACAAGTATTTGATGTTCAAAGTAACACCACGCTCTCTAAAGAAGATAGTCAAACCAACGATGACCACTAAAGCTCGAAATGAAAAAATGACAAAGCTACACCACATATTTTGAAGATCTCAACCAACTCGGGGCCAAAGGGAATCGTAGTCGCATAAAGAATCATCTCGAAATAGTAAAGTACCCGGTGGAGGTGAGCAGACTCGATCAGACTTTTAGCAACAATGGCCACCAACTCATTAGGGAAGTAAAATTTTCTGCGGAACACCATTAAACTATCTGATGTGATAGTGGATGATATATCGTCTGTAGCAGTCACGTTATAGGTTTTCTTCTGGCCATCACCCTGTGAAAATACATGATAAATAAAGAGGAAGAAATGACAAAAATCTGGAAATTTTGTGAAGCAGCTTACTTACCCCAATACTTAGGCATATCCTCTTTTGACTATCTCGCTCACAGATAGCTTGGGATAAAATTTTTTTTATGATCGACAAAAGATACACATACATATGAGAGAGAGAGAGAGAGAGAGAGAGAGAGAGAGAGAGAGAGAGAGAGAAGATACTCCCCTAATGATGCTAAAAAATTACGCCAAACTTTCGAGTCATTGAGCGATGGTTCCTAGCTAACGCTTCTCCACCACCTTGGCGGTTATCAACTGCTGAACCATCCATTGAAGTTTCAAGAAATCCAATTTCCTACAAGAAGGAGTAGGAACTACGAGCTTTGTCTGCCTTCGAACCGACGTCAATCTCCGTCAGTCTCCATCATGATGAGCTTCATCGTTGGTTTCCACTCACCATCATCACTAACAACATTCTGAACATATATATGGTTGTCGATTTTAGGATTTCCATTGTCTCTCATATACAATTATATAATCCCGTTATCGGGAAAACTTGTACTCCAAAATAAATATATAGTGGAAGCTTTTTTCAGGGCCTCGTGATTTTCCTCTTTTCGAGATTTTCCACGTTAAAATTTCTGGAGTTTTCTTATTCACTCTTTAAATACTTGTGTGTCGGATTTCAACAAGGCTAAAGGTAAACTTTCACTCTACCGTGGTGGTTTTCTAGTTATAATTTTCTCAATTAGATAATAATCATTGGAGATAATAGGAATTTATGACTCTCACTATTAATGGCATGCTAATAATTATTTTAATTTAAATTATGATGTTTTCTTGATGATGTTAGCATATATGTTTAGTGCTATTTATGTTGTGATACTAGAGTCTTTAAGAACAAGTAGCGTCTAGTAAAGATCACATAAATTCTGGTTTATTTAATATAATTAATTATTTATATAAATATCTTTAATTGAATTCATGAGGAAGATATATATTCCGTCTCTCAAGATAACGCATTTCTCTGCCGACTTTTCTTTCAAAGTCCGAGCAATTAGAAGTACACGCTTTTAACAATAAAGGCTAAATATTTAAATTAAGCATAATTAAAAATATAATTAGCGAAACATACATAAAAAAAAATTTTAAACTAGGTACGCGATTGGCTAAAACTTTTTTTTAAAAAAAAATCGAGAGCAGATCAAATTTCTTCCCGATCACCCCTCCTTGAGACGCCACCCTACCATCCGTTTTGCCCGTGAAATCGTCGGCCGAAGCTCCGCCGCCAGTAGCCCCGCTGCCGCCCTCTCCGGCGAAACCGACCACCCATTCCGGCGGGCAAACTGTTTTGAGGTATTTTTAGGTTTTTTTTATCTCCTTTTTTTAAATGAAAAATATGCAAATGTGATGTTGTTTTTTTGTGTTTTATGATATTATTTCCTAGTATATTATGTGATTAGCTAGTTTTATGATTAAGGTAAAGTTTGTAGTGAGTTTTTTTAGACATTTTTGGAACTCTTTTTATTTAAGTTTGACTTTATGTGGATTTTATGTGATGTTAATTTTAGGCAAATGTAATGTTGATTTCGTGTGTTGTAACATTTGATTATTTAGTTTATCATGTGATTAGCTAGTTTTAGGTTTACACATTTGTTGGTGGATTTGATATTTTAAAGCGTAAATTTTGCAAAAAAATGAGGAAGCAGCTTTTAGATTTTGAAATGTACATCGATAATTTAGGGAAATATAAATTTTGCAAAGAAATGTAAGTTTTAGTTTTAGGGATGTGTTGTTGATTTGGTATTTTAGAGGAAATGTACATCGATAATTTTGTGTAATATTTTTGTGTATTTATGTGCATTTTATGTGTATTTTAAGTAATTATTTTGTGTTCTAAATATTGAATATGATTGTATGTTTAGGTATCGTGTGTTGTTTTGTGCTCATGGATGATTGAGAGAATTATTTTAAGTAATTTTTGGGTTTATGAATGTGTTGTTGGATATGTATATTTAGGAATGTATTTTATGTTGTGAATAAATTGATTTGATGTCAAAAATGAAAAATAAGATTTGGGGTTTGAAATTCTAGGTTGTATTCATTTTTTGTCTTTACTTCAGAAATTAAATCCTAGTGCGATCCATACAATTCTTATGAATCTGATTGATTTAAATAGGTGTGCTATTCAGCATTCCTATCTCCAATACATATTTTTAGATTCAAATATGAGTTCAGACACAGTTTGTTTAGTATTATATTACGACCCTTAGTGATGATTTCTTCCCTACGTACATTGGTGAAAAAAAATCATCCTATACAAGTTTCACGATGAGATTTTACAAGCATATAGAATCGAATCATGAGGTCACTTAAAGTTGATTCGACACAGTTTAGAATTAATCTCATATGTATATTTCCTATTGGTGTCAGTTTCATTGCTACTCCATTAAATGACGACGAAGTATGTGAGTCAATCATTAATGTAGCAAGTATACAACCTGTAATTGTATACGTCAAAATTGAGTTGAAATAAACAGATGGTAATGAAGTTCATAATTTCAGTTGAATTTCATCCAATTACAACACTATACTATCACAAGAATCATATCGGTGACACAATGAAGGTTTTGTAGGTACATACCTCAAGTCATTATCTAATTAATCTTTTCATTTTAATCTTATACACGCATTATAATGCGTGAGATGAGAGATATTCGCATCTCCTATTCATGTTCATCATATTGCCTCAACTTAAGTATGGATGAATACCATAGAAATCATGTAGCACCTTTACCGACTGAATATGAGGGCTACGAAATAATGCCTAGCGCAACAAGTTCGGACATAGTTGATAATGAAGGTGACATTGAGAAGAATAATGTCCAAACTCGAATGATCATTTGCTAAGAGATTACTCTAACAAAATAACAGTCAAGAACACATATGTTCAAGATGATGATTACATTGACTTGCCATACGACACAAGAATGGGATGAACAAGCGAACCGATGACCTCATAGATTCTATTTTTCTAGAAGAGAATTTCATTCCGACTTAAATAAGGGGATGTGTTTCCTTGACAAAAGGCACCTTAAATTTACTATTCATGGTTGGTCCATAACAAATAACGTGAAATACATAACATGTGACTCTAACAAGATGAGGTTCACTTGTACTTTGCATATATAGCAGTCATTCCAATAGGCCATGTATGTGGCATCTACATGCTTCGAATGACCACTTCGAGTGTTTCAATGGTGTGTTGAAGAGAGGGCATGTGGTCCGATACAAGCTCTAATTACATCAATTTATTACAATTTTGTATCAATTTTACCAAATACCTAGAGATTACTGATTAGCAAAATGATTCGATATTCGCACCACATGTCAAGACACAGCTGCAATAGAATGAGCATAAAGCTAGGAGATGCCCAGAGCCCACAAGAATAAATTTAAATGAATTTTCAGGATTTTGCTATGTCCTCAATGTCATTTAAGGTTGAACTGCAAGAACAAGATAGTTGTAGTTGTACATACAGGCAGCCCCAGTTACTTCACATTCCATGTTCTCATGTCATTGTTGTGTTAGGGCAACATCATTTGAGTCATTCATAGTGTGTCTCGCTATTACACACTTACTATACCGGTATCAAGCTCAATTCCATGCCATTCTTGATCGCACCGACCATCTTATTTGTGGTCATCATCTGATTGAACTAGCACCACCGAATATCAGAAGGCGAACTGACAGGCCTAGGACACGATGATATACCAAAATAATGGATAATAATGTGCACCAAAGTAATAGAATATGTGAACTTTGTAAAAATGCTGAGCATAATAGAGCTACTTGTCCACAAAATTGTCTACGTAGGACTTAGTGTGGTTGTGGTAGACTGCTATTTTGTCCTACTTATGTTGTGATGAATATGTTAGTTCTTATTACTGTGTATGTCTGCACTTTAGTTTTCTCAGTACTGTTGTTACTCATGTATGTTTATTGTTGATGTATTTTACTCTACATTGTAGGGTGTGTTTTCCTAGAAGTTGGTTGTTCTTCATTGCTTAATGTAAGTTGTAGCTATACATTGTTAGCGGACTATTTTTTTTCCGTCGTATGCATCCGTAGACATGTATTTGTTGTACCTGTGTATGTTGGACCTCATTACTGTGTGCATGAACAGTTTACTTATGTGTTTGCCTAGACTGTGTTTATTTCTATTGTTTTATGTTACTGTCCACACTATTACACTGCACTTCTGATGGCTTATGTTTTTGGTGTTGACATGCACTTTTAGAAGTTGTTTGTTGGACAGGTGAAATGGCATCTGAGGAAGGAGGAGCATGTAGACGTCGGCGTAGAAGCCGCACCAAGGAGCCTCAAGTAGACTACGGGCTCGCACCACCAGAGGTCCACCGCAGCATTGCATCGTTGCATGGTAGACACAGGACTGCACACCCAGATCTGGTAAGTTTTGTTACTTGTCAAGGCTACTATACCCTAAATGCCATTTTGATAAAATCATCAATTCATATTGTGCAGGAGACAGTTCTTGAGGCAGCATCACACCTATTGATGTTCAGGGAATGGCCGGCGCATTTATGGATGGATAGCGTGATCGGCTTAGGCTGCGTTTCATGCAGATATCGCTTGACCACCACCCTTACGCCTTTAGTTAAGCCACGTCACCACGACAAACACTTTTCATTTCAGCTTTGTGAGATGACAATTACGTGCAGGGGCGTCACTATGATTCTAGAGTGCATTGTGAGACCTCCTATTATATAGTGATTTGGGAGGGAGACTATCTTGGCCGATTGTTGTGATGAGCTCATTGGAGACATCGAGCGATGTGATATACCACGATCCAGTACAACCACATGTACATCCACATTTTGCATGATACTGAGCACATGAACACCTTACCTTACGTTGTTTGCGGTGGACATTTTAAAGGATTCATACTTGGATCTACCGGATCTTGACTTTCGATGCACGCACCTAGAGCTTACATTTTGTTCACTATTGGTCGCTTCCTTCTACCATACATCCCAGGTACATTTACAATACTTAACGCTACTTGGATGATTTGAGCTTGTTCAGCAGGTACTCCATTAGAGTGGTTGTGTTAGCACACTTGTACAAGGAGTTGAATGAGGAAGGCCAAAGCGGACCAACATGGCAGGATGTCTGCACCTACTTCAGGTTTGGTCGTGGGAGCATGTACATGTTGGGCGACCCATATTGCATGTACCCTTTCTGGCAGAGTTGAATGGGTTGAGCATTGGTTGCAGGTGGAATGTGGGTTACCTGCGAGAGATTACACCTACCCATGTTAGAGTGTATAGAGATGAGCTTGATGGGCTACTACAGTCGGGTATGACTAAGCACAATTTGTTCTTATGATCACCTCTATAATTCTATGTATGACATAATTTTTCTTTCATGTTGTAGGTGATATGGGAGCCGTACGGACAGCAGGTACGCATGAGAGTAGTTGTTGTCTGCTTGGCTAGACAGGCTATTTGTCTCGCTAGGGTACCGTTGATCAACTGGAAAAGAATTGAGTGGTACCTCCCAGATCGTGTGCTCAGACAATTTTGCCTATCAGCTAAAGTGGACATGGCGCCTATAGATCTTTCATTTCAGTGAGTTGATGGTCGCGAGAAGGCTGATGTTGACTAGGTTGAGTATCACCAGGTTTACATATCATAGTGGGAGGCCAGACATGATTCAATTGTTGTCGTCGATGATTTTACATCTCCTGTTGACCCGGCTATCAGTCGGTACATGAGGTGGTATCGGTCCTGGGCTTCCTTGTACATATTGAGGGCTCCGACCATTCTTCCTACCACCTACTATCCTCGAGCTCCTGGAGAGATACTGATGGTAAGCACTAAAAAATTGTATGATAATCAAATATTTATACGTTATGTGTACTGAATTACATACTTGCCTACAAGAGAACATATATTTTTCAGCCTTATTTCGGGAGAGACCAGGACACTGATTTTCAGCATTCAATCAACACTTATGAGGAGTTATGTAGGGAACTATGCAAGAATATACACATATCAGATAGCAGATACAGGGATACATATGAAGCCAGTAGATCTTCTGTAGCACCTTCGTCTTCTCAGCCACATACTGTAAAATTTGATGCAGGTCCATCATCTATACCAGATGTCGGTCCATACAGTTACCCATTTGGCACACCAGCTTCGTACTCTTATTAGGAAGCCATGTTTAGTCCATTTTAGTCATGGCAGGCAGCAGGCCCTCCTATGTATCCTCACCCACCGGTCTACATGCTGCATATGCACGGAGTGTTCCCCACTATCCCCTTCCAGTCAGGACCATCACAGAGATACGATGTTACCCCTCAATGATCTAGAGCGGATACGATAGGGGAAGCAACATCGAAAACACCATTTACGAGACCGTCCTCGGCGACCACGTGCTTAGTATACTTCAGGGAGTGACGCACTTCCACCACACAGACACCGCCGTCATTAGATGTCCTCAATTGTCATCTTTAGTTGTAGATCATCTAATAGCTTGATGTACACTATTTTGTCAATGTTTTATATTTTCTATGTACACTGTATATAAAGACACCATTTATCTATGTTATATATTTTCATTCTAAGTAATTTGCATTTTTTCCTGCGGAATATCAGAGATATCTATTAAACTCAGATTTAGAAATTTTGGAGAAGTAGATAAGAGCTATGAATTTGTCATGCTGAGTAGATGTTTCAACTTGCAAATTGTCAAATTTCACATGCTAAGTAAATCCATCCACTATTGTTATTTTGAATCCACACATATCCACAAAAACTGATGGTTTCACGTTCGAGTAACACTTCCTGCCAGGCAAATGGCCCCATTAGCCTTGTTGTCAAGCACCCAACCCAACCCAACAACAATCCGACGGCTAGATGACTCATGAAAGCCATAGTTCCTCCTAGAATTATTAAAAGGTCATCTTCTCCACCTTAATTGATCAAATGAAAAGTACATGCAAAAGCTCTAGCTTAAGTATTATGTATAACTCCACGTATGTTTAAAACAATTAATCCTGCTAGTCATCCCGAATTTTTAAGTATGAGACAACGGGATGCTTTGAAATTAATTTTGCATCTTCTTGACCAAGTTGAGCATGCACATACTAGAAAGCCAAAATTAGATCCCCCACAAAGTTTTAAATTCTTTATTGAAGAGCATCTCCAACATCCATCTGAAAATTATAATAGAAGTGGATTATATTCCTTCTTTGAATATTCCACTCTCTAAAGCTACTAGTAAAAGCAATTGGAGGCAAATAACAAGATGAAGACATATATATGAGGCGAGGAACAACCAATGAATCAAGAAATTATCGACCAAGAATCCCTTTGTAAGCATGCCTTAAATGTTTTTAACAAGAGGAGGTGCATGATTTTTATATATCGCACTTAATAAAAGATAACATAAATCAAGTCAAGACCTCATCATTCTCATTAGGTGTGAGATGAAAATCAGTAGTGTCATAAGAGCCTATGCTCATCGGGCGTCTTGAGTAAGCATTGATAAAGATATATGCTAAAAATGGTGCTGCAAAAGAGGCAAGGAAGGTGTTTGACGAAATGCTTGAAAGAAAATGATTGTATATGCATGTGTTTGTCTTTATGCAGGTTTGAAGACCTCGTCATGCTCATTAGGGAGTGATGAGATGAAATCCGGACCTGCTGTAGTGTCACAAGACACCGCTCACTATGCTCATAAGGGCGTACCGAGTAAGCCAAAACCATCAGATGTGGCACCCCCTATGCTAAAATGCTGCCAGAATTTGGACTATTTGCATTTATATTTGCTTTTATGTAGGTGATTGAAGGCCTCTTTATGCTCATCAGGGCATAACGAGTGATTGAAAGTCAGCCAAGGTGCTTCAAAACACCAACCAATCATCAAAGCGTGGTGGTAGCCAAAATAGTCGATGTAGCCCCATCGGGACGGCCTTGAGTTCTCACCAAAATTAAGAATATATGCATATATATTTGCTTTTATCCAGGTGATTGAAGGTCTCATTATGCTCATGCATACGAGCTTGAAATGAGATGCTTCAAAACACCATGATCATGCTCATCAAGGCTGGGTAGGCCCAAAATCCAGATCTGAGCGGGGATCTTGGGGGCTATCGCAAAGGAGAATAAAATGAATTGACTTAAGAATGCAAGAAACATAAAATTCAAATTAAAACTCACAAAAGGGAAAATAACATACAAACAAAGTAAAAAAAAGAGGGAAAATGAAAGTCCACAAATCTTTTAAAAAAAAAATAATCATATCGATGATCTTCATCAAATTTACAAAATCATGGAGCTTTCCTTCAATGCAAAATTAAGAAATTTTATTCTAATTATGATTTTAAAATTAATGATTTCATTAATTAGTTGAAATTATCTAAGCTATAAACACTTTAAAAAGAGAATGACATACCAAGCTAGTAGAGGAACTATGGGCGTTCGAACTACTACAAGATCTAAAACTCCTTATTTATTAGTATTTGGGACTGAAGCAGTTCTTCCACTCGAAGTTGAGTTTCCTTCATTTCAAGTAGCCATCCAATACAATCTAACTAAAGATCAAAATGCTCATCTGAGAATGGTGGAACTCGATGCGCTTGATGAAGTTAGATTGCAAGCTCATCAAAATCTAGAAGTCTATCGAGCAAAGATGTCCAGGGCTTTTGACCATATGGTGCGGACATTCCAAAAAGGAGAATTGGTTCTGGTGCTGAGAAGACCAATTGTCCCTAATCCAAAATTTGGTGGCAAATTTGAGCCTAATTGGGAAGGCCTTTTTATCATTGAAAAAGTATACCAAGGGCATACCAACTCATCGACTTAAAGGGTGAAAGACCCGCCAATTAATGGTCGATTCTTGAAAAAGTATTATACTTGACAACCACATTCTTGATGTACAATATAAATCCTCTTATAAAGGCAGGTATTTTTTTAGTATATCTATTTAGGTTGACATCGTGCTTCATGAGATCCCTAAATAAACATACTCAGATGAAGAACTTTTTCTGAAAATTCCCAATTACATAGGGGAATTTTATATTTTGATATCTGAGATGAAATCAATGTTGTATATTAAAATCTCCTTTAGAGTAATTCAAATATGGATATATTTGTATATTTTCATCTTGAAAATTCTCCTAAATGTACTTTAAAATTCTCTGCAAGGCAGGGGCATTTTTTAGTTTATATTAAGTTTATTTGAGTTGACATTAAGATGAGATGCTAAAATATATTTTGATTTAGGTTGACATCGAGCGTTATGCCGAAATCCCTGAATATATTTATAATTATCATTGTTAAGTTGCATGTTCTTGCAGAAATAAAAAGAATCTATTTCTACGCATGAAAAGACAACCCTAAATGTCAATAAAATTTATATCCCAGATTTGCCAAATTTTGGAGATCACGTCAGAAGAACTCCTGATTTCGGAAGCTTCAATCAACTGAGTTGGAGAAACATCAACCTCTATATCCTGAAGTCTAGGATACGGATGGGTTCTAAAGGTCAGACTCAACAAGCTCACAAATGGCGAGTTCTCGGCTCTCCTCACTCAACAAGCCAAGAAAAGGTCGCATGAAAGAGCCCCGTTAGTCGGTCGATGACAAAATCACAAACCCACTACGGCTTAAGTAAGACTCAGTAGGTTCTAAAGGTTGAACTCAACAAGCCCAAATATGGGAAGTTGTTGGCCTCTCCTCACTCAACAAGTAAGAAAAGGCAGCAGTGAAAGAGCCCCTACTCGTTAGTTCAATGATGAAAGCTGTTCAATCTTAAACCAAATCTAGCTTAGTGATTACAAGCAACCAGGATCCAAGAAATATTTCTACTTGATCGATAGATCAAGATAATCTGAGAAAATTCTCAATTTAGGGCTGCCTCAAATCAATCTATATGTTGCCCGCATGGTGATATCTCAATATATTCTCAAATGATTTGATCAAGCGCAAAGCACATATTAAATCCAATCGCCTCATTAAGTTCATCAAAGCAAAAAAAGGGGCCAGGGAAATTCCATAGTTCATACAAACAAAGCCTAAAAGAATTTTATGGTTATTCAGTCTATTAAAGCACACGTTGTTAGACTAATAACTCAACATTGACCCTATATAAGCCGAAGGTTGGGTCATCATATGTATCCTTCAACGAATCCAGCAGCAAGCACAGGGTTTATGGCGCACATACACTTCATGACAAGTCAATATGGATAAATCGGTCCTTCATCAAAATGCTCAAAGGGCGAAGGAATTTCAAATCAAAACACGGATAAATCGATTCCCTGGAGTCCTTCATCAAAATAAGCTAATTCCTCCATCAAACCCAATTAAGCATGAAGCTAGGGTCGGAGGAGGCTCAAATCTGTAAGGACATAAAAGAAAAAAATCTTCAACAAAGCCATTGAAGCAGATAATAGATGGTGTAAGAACTCTTATCAATCTGAAAAGTCGATTCTGACAAATTGGTCAAGCCTGCCATTTAGCATTTTACGACAAAGATACTAATGACAAATCGGTAAAGCTCGTAGTTGTGCAATCAAAGCTAAAATGATCCAAGCTCTATGGCCCAAATGGTCAACCAATTTTAACAAATGTGACTCACTCATGCATGAATCACATTTGTAGGCATTGTTGACCTCCATATGTGTGTCATAAGTCAAAACAAGCTCACAAGTCAAATTCGGATTTAGGAGGTGGCGATGCACAGTGAGGATCAAAATGCAATGGATGTCATTGAAAAGGTTGAAATGACCTCGATCGATGAACGAACTTTGCGTTGAACATCATTGATTAGAATATAAATATTGTAAAATCTAAGCAATTTATTAAGCGCTTGCTATCAATGTGTCGGCATGCATATCGAGTCGAAGCTACAATGATGTCGGGCGATCTCCATTCATAAAATTGATCATTCCATTAGCTTGAACATTGAAAGCTATCAAATGAGACTATTCACGCTTAATTGGACAAGTGCTTGTCGAATAATCGGCGATGTATCGAAATGCATTGGACTTCTCTAATGCGAAACAACCTCCGATTGACGAAACGGACTTCTTCATCACGTTCAGAACATCAAAATTTATTTGGGTATAAATATCACACAACTTATGATCAACTGATGGCTTTTTCGATGCATGCATGCTCGAGGTCGAGGCTAACCTAAATCAAATGACCTCCATTTGTAAAATTGAATACGTCATTGGCTTTGAAATGTCGAAATTTATCAAATGAGACTGTTCGCACTCAATTCAGATTATTCTGCGTGAAAATCAAGGGGTCGGCGGCGTACATTTTATGAAATGGACTCAATTTGGCATTTCGACCACAATCTCGATCCAAGCGGATGTTGTGTTCAGAACATCAAAATAACCTTGAATCAATATATATATTGACCATATAATGATGTCAGCACAAAATTCATTATAAAATTGATTAATATTTGAAAAATTAATTAAAAAAATCTATTAATTCCAGATAACTCAAATCGGTCCTGATCTCAATGTGCAAAGCCACTCGACCTCACTCCTCCTCCATGCACGGTTCGCATGCAACCGCTCCCGCTCTTCTGTTCAAATGGCCAAACCGTTCCCTCCCACTCACGTTCAATTTTCTCGGAAACTGCCATAAAGAGATGAACGACTCTTCTCCTCCATTGAAGCACTCCAAAACGGCAAGTCCTTTGCCCCTCTCGTCAAAAGGGCATTCTCTCCCATTCTCCGATCACCTTAAGCAGTGAACGGCTCTTCTCCCGTCCATCTTCATTCAAACCTTCACGCACGGTTCCTTCCCTTTCTTCCTCATCAAACCGTGAAGGTAGGAAGGTCACGAGAGTGGAAGTCACCCTTGACGGCGGCAAGAGCTGGAGAATCTGCGCCGTCAACCACCCAGAAAAACCCGGAAAATACTAGTGCTGGTGCTTCTGGTCCCCGATATTGACCTCCTCCACCTCCTCTCCGTCAAGTATATCGCCGTCCACGCCTTGGATCAATCCTTTAACGCCCAGCCGGAAAAGCTCACTTGGAACGTAATGGAGATGATGAACAATTACTGGTTTCATGTTCGAGTAACAGCTTCCCGCCAGTCAAATGGCGCCATTAGCCTTGCTGTCGAGCACCCAACCCAGCCCGACAACAATCCCGGCGGTTGGATGACTCGCAACGAAAGCCATAGTTCCTCCTCCAGAATTATTAAAAAGGTCGTCTTCTCCACCTGAATTGAGACTGAAATGACAATTACATGCAAAAGCTCTAGCTTAAGTATTATGTAGGAGGGTATACCTCCACGTATGTTTAAAACAGTTAATGCTGTTAGTCATCCCGAAATTTCAAGTATGAGACAACGGGATGCTTTGAAATTATTTTTGCATCTTCTTGACCAAGTTGAGCGTGCACATACTGGAAAGCCAGAATTAGATCCCTCACAAAGTTTTAAATTCTTTATTGAAGAGCGTCTCCAATGTCCATCTGGAAAAGTTCTTATAATAGAAGAGCGAATTATATTCCTTCTTTGAATATTTCACTCTCTAAAGCTACTGGTAAAGAGCAATTGGAGGCAAATAACAAGATGAAGACATAAATGTCTTCAACCGAGGAGCAGCCAATGAATCAAGAACTTGTACGGCCAAGAATCCCTTTGTAAGCATACCTTTAAATGTTTTTCAGAATCAGAGGAGGTGCATGATTTTTATAGCACTGCACTTAATAAAAAGACAACATCAATCAAGTCAAGACCTCATCATGCTCATCGTGTGAAATGAAAACCGTCGTGGTGTGTAAGACACCTCTATCTCATCGAGCATCGAATAAGCGTCTGTTGATAAAGATATATGCTGAAAATGTTGCTGCAAAAGAGGCAAGGAAGGTGTTTGACGAAATGCTTGAAAGAAAAAGATTGTATATGCATGTGCTTGTCTTTATGCAGGTTTGAAGACCTCGTCATACTCATCAGGGCATGATGAGATGAAATCCGATGCGGCTGTGGTGTCACAAGACACCGCTCACTATGCTCATCAGGGCATACCGAATAAGCCAAAACCATCAAATGTGACACCCCATCTTTGAAATGCTTTGAATTTGGACTATTTGCATATATATTTGCTTTTATGTAGTGATTGAAGGTCTCGTTATGCTATGAGAGTAATGAGTGATTAAAGTTGGTGATGCTTCAAAATACCAAGTCACGCCATCGTGTGATGAGTAGGAGTAAAATAATGTTGATGTAGCCTATCACGGGGCGACAGAATCAGAAATGCTATCAAAATTAAGAATATCTGCATATATATTTGCTTTTTTGCAGGTGATTGAAGGCCTCTTTATGCTCATCATGGCATAACGAGATTGAAATTCGGTCGAGATCCTTCAAAACACCAACATGCTCATCAGGACAGTGCCAAAATAGATCGCCTCTACGGGGATGGTCGGAGGCTGCAAAAATTGTATCAAATATTTTGACTTAAAAAATAGGAGAATAAAATGAATCGACTTAAGAATGTTAAGCAAGGAAACCTAAAGCTAAAATTCAAATTAAAACTCCAAACAATAAAAGGGGGAGGGAAAATAACATACAACAAAAAAAGAGGGGGAAATTGAAAGTCACTCTGAGGAGTACATCTTCTTTTAAAATAACAAATTAAACTATCTTTTGAACCTATAGCTCAAAGCGCCTTCTGAATTTGAATCTAACTCTTTGTTCAGGCGATGTAAGCCAAAATTTACAAAATCATGAGCTTTCCTTCAATACAAAAATTAAGAAATTTCATTCTAATTATGATTTTCAAAATTAATGATTTCATTAATTAGATGAAATTATCTAAGCTATAAACACCTGCATGTGCTCAGACATAGAGATTTAAAGTGCAAATTTTAATGTCTAAAGGCAACGTATAAATTGGAATAAAAAAATGAAACTACAAAATCAATCTCATAATTCAAACATAAAATTACCTAAATTATAATACACGGATGTGACACATGGTGAATCTTTGAAATTCAAGTATTTGAGGATCTTTGCGAGGTTGTTGCTTTTAGTTTAGTCTTGGGTCAGTTAACAAAACTTAAAACCTAGAATATGAGTTTCAAATCAATAAAATATCTAAAAATTGATTAGAGCGATAGTCTAATCTCTCATGACTAGGCGAGTTGGTGATCTAAAATTTGTAAACATATTCAAATTAATCAATTTTTCAAATAAACTTTTAAATATCAATCTAAAACTATTCAAATGAAACTCTATCACTAAAAACTTAAACCAAACTCAATCTATCCACCTTCCGCAATTATTTATCGGGGGTGACAATCTAAGAAAACTTTAGCTCACAAAAGAGTCAATGTTCAATCAAGTGTTCTACTATGTTCACTCTTAATTAATCTCTTCCCAATAAGGACGTGGCCTATGTCCTCTGACTGTGTAGCTTGGCCAGTAGGCTCCACAGATGAAACAGTTATGACCAGAGTCCTCTGATCGGGTGGTTTGGCCAGTCCGGCTCCATTATATTATGATCATGATCGTTGCCCATATGCTCCCCAATGGCTGTTGTGAATCATAAGGTATACTTGATAGATCTCTCTGTCTTAAGGTAGACTTAAACCAATCTCCTTAGATAAACACCACCCCAGTCTACAAGATTTTTTTGACGGCGTAACCCATGTGTCGATGAGGATCTTTCACATCGAGGTTGGGTCATTACCTCCTCGTATGTGTAGGACCGCGCTCAGAGATGACGGATCCATGGGATCTAGATCACGTCATTCTCCCAACCATCGATTTAAGCTATAATGATGAATTTCATATCTTAAATTCTACATCTTGCTACTATTCATTGTGACTAATGAGCCTTGAAAGTTCTCTCTCACTTATTGAGAGGGGTAATTAACTATGGGCTTGCTCTTATAGGAAAACATCTAAAGTCCTCACCAAATGAGGATGAAATCTCTGGTAGTGTCTTATCTACTATTCCATCTTCCTTGAAAATTACAGACACATTTAAACTACTCTTTTCATCAAAGAGGTCGGTGTGAATTTTCTGCCCACACATTTTGTCTAGGGAGCATCTAACGGATGTTGGCTTACTCAATTTATCCTCATGAGTGTAACGAACGGTGTCTTGCGACACCACAGCTAGTTTTTCATCTCGTCAGGCCCTCATGAGTATGACGAGACCTTCGAACCTGCAAAGAAACATAGGCATGCATATATATCCACATTTACAGATCCCACATGTTCTGACTCATTTTTTTGCGCCCTGTAAAGATCGGCGAAGAGATAGAGTTGGATATGCTGGAAACCAAGAGAAGAACCTGCCTCTTGACAGTGTTGCTTCTCTAGCTGCGGCGAGGAGAATTTGAAGAGGTAATGCAAGGAATGCGACGCCAGAAACTGAAAGAAGAACCCACCTTTTGGCCGGTGTTCTCCCATTGCAAGTGAAGATTGGAAGGGTGATGTAAAGAGGGCAACGCCGGAAACCGAAAGAAGAACCCGCTTCTTGACGGTGTTGCTTCCTCCGATTGCGGTGAAGCAAATTTGAAGAGGTAATGCAAGGAATGCGATGCCAAAATCGAAAGAAGAACCCTCTTTGTGTTACTTCTCCGATTAAATGCGAAGATTGAAAGGGTGATGTGGAGAGGCGATCGAAAAGAACTCTTGATGTTGCTTCCATTCTGTGAAATTAGGATTAGGAAAATGGGTGAATTTGAAAATTGATTTTTGGTTTTGGTAGAAATGAGGGAAAAACAAAGGTGGATTTTTGGTTTTTATGAAAAATGAGGGAAAAACAAGTGTGGATTTTCAGTTTTAATGAAAAATGAGGAAAAAATATGGGTGGATTTTCGATTTTGATGAAAAATGAGAGAAAATAATGGTGGATATTTGGTTTGATGAAAATGAGGGAAAATAAATTGGATTTTCAGTTTGGAGAGGGATGAGAGAAAACAAGGGTGGATTTTGGTTTTGGAGAGGAATGGAAATAGGAAAGAGGGAAGAAAGAGGAAAGAAGAAGAAAAGCACACCTTTTGAGAGGAGGAAGAGAAGAAAAGGGAAGAGCTCTTGCGGTTTTCATTTTGGACGAGAGGAATGGAAGTCCTTTTTTTAGTTTTGAGAGGAGAGATCTTTGTGGCTTGAGGTTGGGAAGAAGAAAAAGGGGGGAATGATTGGCTTGCGTGGGAGAGAGCAACCCAGAGCGTGAGGGGAGACGTCGTTCGGCGTTCTGAAGGGAGAACCGCTTCGGTTTCCCTTCCTTGCATGCATGAAGTGGGGCGGATCGGGTGAGGGAGGGGTGCCGGCGATGGGATAAATTGAGCAGGGCGAACCGAGTTCATTTTAGTGAGGATTAGGTTTTGGATTTTTTAATTTGATTTTAAGTTAACTAATCGACTTAAATGTGAACTTTATCGATAAAATCTGGTCAATATATATATATATATATATATATATATATATATATATATATATATATATATATATATATATATATATATTACATTATTACGATACAGCAGTGCGGTCCGTTTAGATGAGGCCGTTTGGTTCAAGTCTGTCAAATTGAGTCAATTTCAATTCAAAATGCGCCGCTTTCGACATCTCTACATTACGTGCGGTCGTCCTGGTGCGAATAGTCTCACTTAATAGATTTCGATGTTTTGAACCTAATGACGCAATCAATTTTGTGAATACAGGTCGTTTGGTTTATGTCGGCTCCTCCTGACCTAAATATGCATGCAAGCACATTGATGACTCCAGCGCTTGATCAGTTGGTCATCAAGTTGTGCAATATTTATATCCTGACCAGTTTCGACATTCTAAATACGATTGCGAAGTCCGTTGATCGATCAGAGGTCATTTGGTTGATTTTGGCGACGTCCTATGCATTCAGCCTCTATTTGCGCGCTATCACTTCAAATCATTCGACATTTGCATAGACTCGTCATTTTCGATGTTTCAAAGCTAACAACATGATCAATTTCGTGAACGGAGTTTGTTTGGACATTGTCACGCCTTCCCCATTCGATATGTGACGCTGGCTTCGATCGATCGGTAGATCTTTAGATTATGAAATATTTATATTCTGATCGGTTTCGATGTTCTGAATGCAATGGCAAGTCCATTCATCAATCGAAGATCGTTTCGACCATTTTCAGTGATGTCCAATGCATTTTGAGCCTTAGTTTGCGTACTGTCACCTCCGAAGTCCGTCGAATTTGACTTGTAGGCTTGACTTGACTTATGACACATATGTGGAGGTCAACAATCCTTTGTCTTCATTGTGTCATATTATGTGTCAAATTCTTATTTAATTCAAGTATACTAAGGTCATGTTTTATACATCTTCACCAAGTCTACCTCTATCTTTCTTAACATAAGACAAATTCAATGCATATATTCTCTTAACTAGGTCATCAGATGACCGACGCTTTATGTGGTCAAACCATCTAAGGCGACTCTCTGTAATCTTATTTACCACTGGAGCTACTCCAACTTTTTTTTTAGACATTTGAGTGAATTTAATTGCAAACTCATCATTGCGTAATCTGAGGCTGAGCACCTCTTGGTTGAACAACTCTCAACCACTAGGCTAAGGTCCAACTTTTTCCCGAGCATGCTCATTTCACATTTTATCTCTACGAGTAAAGCCACTCATCTACTCGAGCATCCTCATCTTTGCAACACTTAACTTAGTCTTATGCTTCACTTTTATTGGCCAACATTCTGCACCATAAATCATTGTAGGTCTTATCACCATCTTATAAAATTTTTCTTTGAGTTTAAGCGGTACTATCAATATTTTACTTATTAATTTACCAATATGTTATTCACAAATATAAAATTTATTTTAAAATATTTGTTATATTATAAAATATTCATCAAATTAGATATGTTAATCTAAAATTTTAAAATAAAATTAAAACTTTTTTAACTTCAATTTCAATATATATTATTATTACAATGTTTCCATCAAATGAATCCAATAACACTAAAAATATCTTAATTCATGTCTAAACAATCTAAAACAAACACTTTAAAAGAACTTTACTTACTTGGAGGATGTAGTTTTGGTGAATAGATCATCTCTTTCATCCATTTGTTTTGGAAAAGTCCTCGGTTATTTACTCGTGCAGAATTTTGATTTTATTTATTATTTATAGAGTTAAATCTTGTTATTTGCAATATCATCACTCAAATCATTAAAACTCAAATAAAATATCACCTTGACAGTGGTAAATTTGCTGTTTTTTTTAGTCATGTTTGGAGCTATTTTTATGATTAAAAAGGATTCGAAAATATATTCCTTTACACAAGTAAATTCACAACCTATTGAATTTAATAATGTTAATATTATTATTCGTAGCTCATAGTTTTTCAGAACACGTGATGAAAGGGATGACGATTTTTTATATATAAAAAAGAAAATTATTGGTGGAAAGAAGAACAAAGCGCCTAACCCATTTGCAAAGGAACACTATTTATAAATAAAAAAATAATATAAAGGTATCGTTGGTCTTTTTGGACTAATATAAAGGTATCGTTGTTCGAATTAAGAATGGATTGGATGCATCATTTCAGGCTTGAATGATGACTCATTTGAGATTTAGGTAGCGAATAGTTTATGGGCACATATCTTCCTTATTGAGCTTGATTCTAGCTAACCGTTGAGTAGTAATCAGCCTGAGATCAGGCGATTAATTGAATCTAGCTTAATGATATTCAGGCAATCTATCTGAGTGTCGCTTGGTATTCAGAGAGTATTTTGGACTAATAAATAAAATATACGTGATAATTATAATTATTTTTAAAAAAACTCTAAACTTTTTTTAATATTTTAAAAATAATTTGACTTTTTTAAAAAATTTAAAAAATTTAAAAATATACTGAACAAAATATTTTTAAAAATATCATAAAATATATAAAATAAAATTAATCCTAAACAAGCCTTATTTAATATATGATGTCTAGGCTTCATTAAAATCAAGAATAATACACCAAAATGTTAGGCGTGAAAAAAACAATATAAGAGATATATATATTTATATGGTATAGTATTAATCAGTCTATACCATGAGTTCATATGGATCCTGAACATGCAAATTCTCAAAAAATAAAAAATCCTCAATTGTCATTTGTAATGCATGTCACCTTAGCCTGGTTAAGAACGCTTTCAACCAAGAGATATTAGGTTCAAACTTTGCATGCTTGATATGTGAATAATGTAATCAGTTTAACAGAAATATTTCTCTCCCTTGGCATAATCCTGCGGCAAACATAAATCTTTTCTATGACTCCACCAAAACGGGCACTCTATAATCTCCAAATTCCGAAGGATTCAACACCATATAATTTCATCAAGCCAAGATGGTTTAGGGGCTGAATATCAGTGCAAGACCCTGAAACATAGATATTAGTGGATCCACTAAGCATGAAAGTACACACACTATAGAATTTTAATATACTTGAAGTTGTTGTTTACAGAGTTTTATAGACTGAGTGCAATGTAGAAAATATATAATAGATGGATCTGAGTGGTAAACCATTGATTTATTTTGAACAAAGATGGCGGGATATATCAAAGAAATTGACGGATTCGGAAGAAACAGTGGAAGAGAAGGTAGGTTTGGTGGATCCGTGGTACGTGGAATGGGGTAGCAGGAAGTATTACAGGTACATAGCTCACAACTCCACCTTGCACCGAGGCGTTATATGGACAATCATAAAAGGTTTGTTGTTTAATTTATTCACACTTCCTCTCTCTCTCTCTCTCTCTCTCTCTCTCTTCAACATAATGTATTAGAAGATTTTTAGTTATTTAATTTAATGAATGTTATATATATTAAATCATTAAAGGATATTCTAAGTCTGTTGATTTCTAGATTGCCTATTTTTAACTAGAATATAAAGAATGAAAAGAAATTTAAGAGTTTTTTAATTCAACAAATTACAATTATAATCATTATTTTTTCCATAATTTGGCAAAACATTTAAGTTTTAGTCATGTTGCGTGCTAGAAAATCAATTGTGATAGAATAAGAGTTTACGTCTTAATTTTGTTGTGGAATTCAGCACACACACAGATGTTTGAAGAATTAATAAGGAAACTCCAGAATTTTTACGTGAAAAAACTCGAAAAGAGGGAAAAAACTACGGGACCCAGCCCAGTAAAAATCTTCCACTATATGTCTGTTTCAGAGTACAAAATTTTTCTAATAACGCAATTACAGAATTGTATATGAGATTATGGATCCAATCCAACAACAGCTATATAGCCATATTAATTCAGCATTCTTAGTAGTAGTTGATGATGGTGACAAAGCTGAGTCAGGATCGACGGTCAGTCGGTGTGGTGATAGCCGGCGGAAATAGAGTGAGAATGATATCAAGTGGTATTTGGCGGTAACATGATGATTTGTGGTTAGATGGTTTGATGAAATTAATAAGTGATCACAACGGCAGCGGTAGTGAAAACGATAATATCAGCGCAGTATTGACCGCGGCAATGTGTCAAGGATGATTGTAGCGATGGTTGCGATAGCCGAAGTATGGCGGCGTGATGGTAACGGAATGCCTCGATGGCCGGCGGCCTTAAAATACCGGCACCAGGCTCCTCATGTGAAGAATGAGTATTTATGATTAGATCGAGGCATTTTAAATTACGCAAAATCAAAACTCCATGGATGGCTCATGATGATTCCTTGATCATCGATGTATTTTATGTATTTGAATGCTCTCAAATGAAATTCAGTCAAGAGATCTAGAGCTTGTTAAATCTGGCTCGTCAAGACGCTCGATTTGATCAGAAATTAATAATTATTTATGGATTTAATTGATATCCCAAAGTCTCAAATGATCTTAATTTATTATATTATTATTTGAATAATACAATTATTTTAACCAGACAACCTTTCCGCTACCCAATAAATTAATAGATTAATGAGCATAAAGGCCTTTTTTCGGATCTAATGAGTTAAAATAAATTTCTTCTGACGAATTTTACTGTCAATCATGTTAAGTAAATTTAATTGATTCTGCATTTCTGGCATGCAGGTGCGGACCGTTTCAAGAGAGCAGGTGAAATTGCTACGAGAGGCAGTTCATGATGTAAGTTTAAGACTTTATAATATATTTTAAAATCGATTTTCCTCTGATTTTAAATTCTCTAATGAAATTTTGATTTACCTGCGAAGTTGCGATATGTTCACCTTCTCATCCTGGCCTCATGACTTGCAGGAATTTGAAGATAATGCAGACCAACACAACAACAAACGAATAGAGAGATTTTTATGTACCGTCCGAAGTATAATTAGGATTTATTATTTAGATTAATTGTCTATTCATGTATTAAACTATGATGAATTTTTAACATCAATTTATTTTTATTTTTTTTTCATTTTTTTATTTCTAAATTCAATCTTTTTGAAGAAAATGCTAGAATAAATCTTGAATCGCTCCATTTTAAGAAGATAAATAAATAGTTATAATTTTCTCAATTAGATAATAATCATTGGAGATAATAGGAATTTATGACTCTCACTATTAATGGCATGTTAATAATTATTTTAATTTAAATTATGATGTTTTCTTGATGATGTTTGCATATATATATTTAGTGCTATTTATGTTCTGATACTAGAGCGTTTTTAAGAACAAGTAGCGTCTAGTAATTAATTATTTAATATAATTAATTATGTATATAAATATCTTTAATTGAATTCCTGAGGAAGATATATTTTCCGTCTCTCAAGAAAACACATTTCTCTGGCTGACTTTTCTTTCAAAGTCCGAGCAATTAGAAGTACACGCTTTTAACAATAAAGGCTAAATATTTAAATTAAGCACATTTAAAAATATAATTAGCGAAACATAATTTTATGTGTATTTATGTGTATATTATGTGTATTTTAAATAATTATTTTTGTGTTCTAAATAATGAATATGATTGTATGTTTAGTTATCATGTGTTGTTTTGTGCTCATGGATGATTGAGAGAATTATTTTAAGTAATTTTTGGGTTTTATGAATGTGTTGTTGGATATAGGAATGTATTTTATATTGTGAATAAATTGATTAGATGTCAAAAATAAAAAAAAGATTTGGGATTTGAAATTCTAGGTGGTATTCATTGGTTGTCTTTACTTCAATGAAATTAAATTCCCTGATACGATTCTTATGATTGATTTAAGCAGTGTGTTATTGCATTCTCTCCAATACATATTTTAGATTCAAATATGAGTTCAAACACAATTTGTTTAGTATTATATTACGGTCAACTTAGTGATGATTTCTTTTGGTGGAAAACGTCTATACAAGTTTCACGACGAGCTGATTTTACAAGCATACAAAATCGAATCATGAGGTCACTGAAAGTTGATTCGACACGGTTTAGAATTAATCTCATATGTAGATTTCCTGTTGGTGCCAGTTTCATTGCTACTCCATTAAAGTAATGTATGAGTCATTAATGCAAGTATACAACCTATGTATTATCACGTCGAAATTGAGTTGAAATAAAGAGATGATAGCGAAGTTCATAATTTCACAGGTTGAATTTCAACCAATTGAAGCGCCATCTTATCATCAGGGATATCGGTGACTCTGAAGGTTTTCATAGGTGCACCTCGAAGTCATTATCTAATTAATCTTTTCCATTTTAATCTTATATAATATTGATGAGAGATATATTAGCATCTATTCATGTTCATCATATTGCCTCGACTTACGCTGGTATGGGAATACCATGGCAATCATGTAATACCTTTCTGCGAATATGAGGCTATGATAAGCATCAGTTCTAACATAGTTGATAGTGAATGTGACATTGGAGAAGAACAATGTCCAGGAATGGTCATTTGCTAAGAGATTACTCTAACAAAATAAGCGTCTTTGAAGAACACATTGATGTGATTACATTCAGCTTGCGATAACACAAGAATGTGATGAACAACGAACTGATAGCTCGCGATTCTATTTTTCTAGAAGAGAATTTTATTCTAGCAAACTTAAATAAGGGGATGTGTTTCCATGACAAAAGGTATCTTAAATTTACTGTTCATGGTTGGTCCATAACAAATAATGTGGAATACGTAACATGTGACTCTAACAAGACGAGGTTCACTATACTTTGCATACATAGCGCATTCCAGTGGCCATGCATGGCATCTACATGCGAGCGAGCAAGAGGCTTGGTGGTGCTTGAGGATATCTAGTATGCACATGTTCTCATTCGATATTGAGCAGGACCTGGCGGTGCACCTCACAGTTTATTAGCTACTACATTGAATCATTGGGTTGGATTTGAAGCCCATATGGAATCAAAATTTAACATTAGGGTGTCTATATGAAAGCTTGGGAAAAAGTATACCGTTCAAGGATCACTTCATGGCTATTCTATGTACAATTATGCCTTGCACAGTGTACCGCATTCAGTCAAGTGAATCTAGCCATTTTCAATGCATATTCTGGTCATTTGGGCCATCTATAGTCGGTTGGAAATTTTGCAGACTAGTCCTGAGTCTTGACAATACATTTCTCTAGGGAAAGTACATAGGAACTCTTCTTATTACAGTTGGTATTACTACAAATAATGGCATGTATCCTCTAGCATTTGTAATAGTTGAAGCAGAGTGCAATGAGTCATGTGGTTGGTTTATAAGAATATTCAGACTTGATTAGGTTATATGTGCTACGATTTATGCATTATCTCGTCGACATTATTAGTATGTGGATGTGAATTTTTTCTTAGGTTAAACACCGCCACTGCTTACACCATCTTAGAGAGAATTTCAAGAAGACATGCATAGCTATGAGAATTTATGATGCTGAGTTTGTGTGTTAGAAGATGTACATGGCAGGTAATACAACTGACATTCACACCTTCACACATTACATTACAGACATCAGTAATATCAAAGCAGAGGCTGCTTGCAAGAGATGTGGCGAAGTGGTCATTGGGTAATGATAGCGGATATCGTTATGGCACAATGACTACTAACTTATCAGAGTATTTCAACGGTGTGCTGAAGAGAGCACATGGCTTGCCGATATAAGCTCTAATTATATCAATTTATTACAATCTTGTATCATTTTTTACCAAATTCCTAGATGCAGCTTCTGATTTGATTAGGAAGAATAATTCGATATTCACACCACGTGTCAAGAGCATGCAGAATGGCGTAAAGCTAGGAGATGCCGAGCCAGAATAAATTTAAATGAATTTGGGTTTTTTGTCCTCATATCATTTAAGGTTGAGCTGAAGAAGATAGTTATAGTTGTACATGCGACGATTACTTCACATTCCATGTTAGCATGTCATTGTGTTAGAAATGCCATTTGAGTCATTCCGCGATGCGTCTCTATTACACACTTTAATTGTACCCGATGCAATGATTCCATGTCATTCGATGCATAGACCATCTTATTTGTCGGGTCATCATCTGATTGAACTAGCACCGAATATCGAAGGTGAGCCAGCCAGACACACGGAGATATACCAAAATAATGGATAAGAATGTACAGCAGTAATAGAATATGTGAACTTTGTAAAAATCTTTGGCTACTTGTCCACAAAATTGTCTATGTAGGACTTAGTGTAGTTGACTTTATTTTTTATATGTTGTGATGAATATATTCTTATTCTTGTGATGTATGTCGTTTAGTTTTTTATTCTATTTATTACTCATGTATGTTTATTATTGATGTATTTTACTCTACATTGTTCTTGTAGGGCTAGAAGTTGGTTGTTCTTCATTGCTTAATGTAAGTAGTAGCTATACATTATTAGCGGACTATTTTTTTTCCATCGTATGCATACGTAGACATGTATTTATTGTACCTGTGTATGTAGGACCTCATTACTGTGTGCATGAACAGTTTACTTATGTGCTTGCCTAGACAGTGTTTACTCCTATTATTTTATGTTACTATCCACCTTTATTTGTGCTTGATGGCTTATGTTTTGGTGTTAACATGCACTTTTCAGTTGTTTGCTAGGCGGGTGAAATGACAGGAAGGAGGAGCATGCACGTCGGCGCCCTGAGAAGGAGCCTCGGTACAAATTTGTGGTACCTTCGCAGGTACAGGTGCAAATACCATTTTATAAAATCATTAATTCATATTGTGACGATAATTCTTGAAGCGTCACACTCTTGGAGTGGTCGGTGAATTGCCCCAGATTTATGGATGGGCGCGATCTTGGCTTAGGCTGTGTTTACGCATATCTCGACTTGATCACCACGCTTCCTTTAGTTGAGCTCTGGTCACCACAGACAAACACTTTTCATTTCGCGGTTGTGAGATGACAATTACTGGCGTGTCACTATGATTCTAGAGTATGCATTGGCGGGCCTCTTATTATCAAACGATATCTTGGCGATTGTTGTGATGAGCTCATCGGGAGACATCCAGAGCCTGATGTGATATACCACGATCTAGTACAACCACATGTTACATCTACATTTTGCATGAGATAGGCGCATGCACGAACCTGTTTACCTTTATGTTGGCTGCAGTGGACATTTTAAAGGATTCATACTTGGATCTACCGGATCTTGACTTTTGATGCACCTTACATTTTGTTCCCTTACAGATATGTGGTGGTACATTTACAATACTTACCTCTACTGGATGATTTGAGCTTATTTAGCAGGTATTCTATTGGAGCGGCTGTGTTAGCATGCTTGTACAAGGAGTTGAATGAGGCCGCAAGGCCAAAGGTGACCAACATGGCTGGATGTCTGCACCTACTTCAGGTTTAGTTGTGGGAGCATGTACATGTTGGTAACCCATATTGCAGGTACCATTTCCAGTAGAGTTGGATGGGCTGAGCATTTGTAGCAGGTGGAATGAGGGTTACCTACGAGAGATGACACATGCCCATGTTAGAGTGTACAGAGATGAGCTTGATGGGCTGCTACAGTCGAGGTATGAGAGCACAATTTGTTCTTATGATCACCTCATAATTCTATGTATGACATATAATTTTTCTTTCATATTGTAGGTGATATGGGGCGTCGGATGTACAATCTGTCAGTGATATGCGCTTGGCTGGAACTTATATTTGGCTCAGCTAGATGCAGATTGATCATTTGTAAAGAATTGAGTGGTACCTCCCAGATCCTGTGCTCAGATAATTTTGTCTATTTCCTAGAGTGGACATGGCACCTATAGATCTTTCAGTTGATGGTGCTTGGGAAATGATATTGACTAGGTTGAGTGTCACGGGTTTACATATCATAGTGGGAGGCGGACATGATTCAATTATTGTGGATGATGTTACATCTCTGTTGACTTCATTTGTCATTCGGTACATGAGGTGGTATCGGTCAGGGCTTCCTTGTACATCTTTGAGGGCTCACGACCATTCTTCACCACCTACTATCCTCGAGCTCTAGAGAGAAGGCGATGTAAGCACTAAAAAATTGTATGCTAATCATATATTTATATGTTATGATCTTGAATTACATACTTGCCTGGCGAGAACATATCTTGACACATAAGATATTTTTCAATATTTTGGGAGAGACCGGGACACTGATTTTAGCATTCAATCAACATTTATGAGGAGTTATGTAGGGAACTACGCAAGAATATGCACATATCGAGATAGTAAAGATACGATGAAGCAGATCTTCTGCAAAGACCTTCTTCTCGACATATCGTAAGATTTGATGCAGGTCCATCGTCTATACTAGATATCGGTCCATACAGTTACCCATTTGGCACACCAGATTCTTATCAGAAGCCATGTTCGTCATTTCGCCATGGGCAAGCCCTCCTATGTATCCTCACCCATGTCTACGATATGCATAGAGTGTACCCACCGCCCCTTCCGCCGACCATCACAGAGATACCCGATGTTACACCCTCGATGATCTAGAGCGACACTTCGACAGCCGGATATGAAGCACAACATCGGCAACACCATTTGCGAGATCGTCCTCAGCTACCACCTGCTCAGTATACTTCAGGGAGTGATGCACTTCCACCACACAAATGTCATCGTCATTAGATGTCCTCAGTTGTCATCTTTAGTTGTAGATCATCTAATAGCTTGATGTACACTATTTTGTCAATATTTTATATTTTCTATGTACACTATATATCAAGACACCGTTTATCTATGTTATATATTTTCATTCTGAGTAATTTATATTTTTGCCTGCGGAATATCAGAGATGCCTATTAAACTGTCAGATTTAGAAATTTTGGAGAAGTAGATAAGAGCTATGAATTTGTCATGCTGAGTAGATGTTTGAACTTGCAAATTGCCAAATTTCACATGCTAAGTAAATCCATCCACTATTGCTATTTTGAATCCACATATATCCACAAAAACTACTATGCAACAGTCCAAAATTGCACCTTTGTGTCAACATAAAAGTCATGGAGAATTTTGTGCCAATTCTAATGATACCAAACTTGCTAAATTCTGACAATGGATGACCGGATAATGCCAAAATATCGCTGGTCGCACTATTCAAAACCGGCCCATTTTTTTTGAGCATTAGTGAAATCTGATATACAAGGAGCCACAATCGCCTCTTTTGGTCAACATGAAAGTCGTGGATAATTTTGTTCCAATTCTAATGATACTAAGCTTGCTAAATTCTAACATCAGAAGACTCTTGTATGGCCAAAATACCGTGGCTGGTCGTACTATTCAAAACTACGCCGCTGATTTTTCGTGCATTGGCGAAATATGCTACGCAGTGAAAGTCATGAGAGTATTTTGTACTGATTCCAACAATCACCTTTTTGGTCAACATTAAATTCATGAGAAATTTTGTACTGATTCCAACGATGCTAAGCTCGCTCAATTATGATAGCGGAAGACTCGGTATGGCCAAAATATTGCGACTGGTTGTAGTTTTCAAAACAGCGTCACACATTTTTTGCGCATTGGCGAAAACTGCTATGCAAGGGGCCACAATCGTCATTTTTGGTCAACATAAAAGTCGTGGAAAATTTGTTTCGATTCCAACAATACTAAACTCGCTCAATTTTGACAATGGACGACTCCGTTATGATCAAAATACCGCAATGGTCAGCTTTTAAAAACGATATTTTTCACACAAAAACCGCTATGCAGGCACAATCGCCTTTTTTTGGTCAACATAAAGTCATAGGAATTTTGTGCCGATTCCAACGATACCAAGTTCGTTCAATTCTAACAACGAACGACTCCGATACGGCCAAAATACTGCGACTGATCCACTATTTTTTTCTTGAGCCATTCGCTTAATGGGCGACATACCGACCGATTCTAGAGTCAGCCACCTATTAAAGGGCGACCGTCTGGGTTTTAAAATTTTTTTAATGCTTATTTCGCTAATTATAGTTTAAAACGTGCTTATTTTGAAAATTTAGCCAACAATAAATTACAAATGTACAGGAAAACCACCGCTGATGCATAAAGCCCACAATTTCTATAGTGATTAGGAGTAAAAATTTTTTCATACATATCATATAATTTCTATGCATTTATTTGTCTAGCATCTCAAATTTAATATTTATTTATAACATTCATAATTTTAATATCACATCAAAAATATCATTAATATTAATTATTATAAAATGAAATATATCTTTTAGAGAGGCATTTACATACATAGCACATTTCTTATATATTTATATATCTAACACCCAAACGTAAATATTTACATATATAGTACCTAAATTTTTATTATTGCAACAAAAATAGCACTTTTCTTAATTTTTTAAAGTAAAATTCACCTTTTGAAGCATAGGAAGGGTACTATGTTTGTAAATATCAAACTCTAGGTGTTAGATATGTAAATGCATAAGAATTGTCTACTATGTATGTAAATTTTGCATATATGTATATATAGATATATATATATATATATATATATATATATATATATATATATATATATATATATATATATATATATATATATATATATATATATATATATATATATATATATATATATATATATATATATATTAATGTAATTGTGATAATAAAATATTATTGTGGCTGATTTTCTACCACCAACTTCTTGATGAAAAGAGTTTGAATTATGTCAAATAAATGAAAGTAGATAACACTATCAGAGATTTCAACCTCATTTTTATAATTTTAGACTGATTCTAAGTTTCCTATAGGCATAAGCACTTATAGTTAATTACCCCTCCAAATACTAAGAGAGCACTTTCAATTAAGGCTAGTGGTTAGATCGCTGAATGCATAGCATATAATAGTAGTATGTGGAGTTCTCGAATTTAGATTTATGGAATTCATCCAGCCTCATTTCACATCAGAGTTCAAAATGGGGCAAGCGCACACACCAACCTGTTTGCCCTTACTTCACGTATTACGAATTCTTACATCTAGAGCTATATTAGTATGCATGTCGAGCTACATACTTTTTGCTATTGGTTTCCTTATGCCAGATACGTCATGTTTGGAGATCCATCGATTCCGCCTATTGGAGGATCTTGACACATTCAGGGAGTTCTCATTAGGAGTACCTGTGCTTGCTCATTTGAACAGGGAGCTCCATGAGCAACGGCGAACCACTAATATTATTGGTTGCTTATAGATCGTAGGCGTATGGGAGCATGTTCATGTCGGAAACTTACATATTCCATACCACGCATGATGGGTGAGTGTGGGTTGTCGCTGGAATGAAGGGTTTGTTCGAGAGATGACGCCAGCCCATATCAGAGTTTACAGAGACGAGCTAGATGGCCTACTGCAGAGTCGCAGTATTTTTTTTGTAAGTGTATTTTTTGGGCCAATTTTGTATGTGATAGCTAATAATCATTTCAAGCAACACAGTGATCCGGAGCCATATGGAGTTCAGATCCGTATTACGCACGCAAATATATGCTTACATGGGGACAACATATGGCTGGCTAGAGTACCCTTGATCAGTTGAAAATGAGTTGAGTGACACCTGCCCGATCGCGGTGCGTTTCCACCTACGATTGAGGTTGCACCAGTAGATTCTTCGTTCATGCGAGTGGATGGTCGAGGGAAAGCCGACGTGGACTGGGTCGATTACCAGCAGACATATATTACGTAGTGGGAGGCATATTTAGTGGTAGACTCTACCCGCAGTGGGGAGTACCATTAATCGATACATGCGATGGTATCGGTTGGCTATTATATATGCCAAGGCACCTACCCCTGACACTTATTACCCCCGAGCTCCTGGAGATCGACTCATGGTAAGCCAGCATTTCTCCAACTGTAATAATAAATTTTTTTACTAATTCCATCATAATTCGAGTTCTTAATGCGTGAGCACATATTGAATATCGAGACATATTTTGCTATTTCTGAGGATGGAGGACATGAGGTTCAACAATCAATCAACCAGTATGAGGGGTTGTGGAGGGACTTACAATGCAACATGTATAGCCGATAGGTGGGACACAGATTCCTACTTCATTATCTGGATGAGCCGGTAATGGATATTGGTCCATCATCTCCACTAGGTGCATTCATCTACATATACATTCATTTACCATAAAGATCCGCATTGTGGAGCTATATGATCACAGATGCACCCTTGGCAGCAACCAGTTCATCCTACATATGGGCCTCCCTCATTACATATGACACCCGTATATGGTTTTTTCTCGCTTCAAAATCTTTAATTGATGTCCCTACTGCTACACACCTCGGTTATCCGCAACAACCATCCGAAAGCGAACAGAGGACCGTGGAGCATCATCTTCGAGATCGACCACGCACCACCCCCATTACACACCGGTATGCGATACCGCATCGCAAACATCGGGAGATCCGTCTGTATTATTTTCTCGCCATGCGGGATTACATTTTGTTGTATGTGTACTTATTTTTGATTTAGAGGAAAAAAGTTCTGAGTGGGGGTATTATGATTCAAATTTGATCTTGATGAGTTCTATTGTTATCGAATTTTTTTGAGATGATTGTGATATAGGAATTCATTGCGTACCAAATTGAGAAGAAAGTAGTGGTGCAGAGCGACTTGTAATACACTTTTCAGATTAGAAATACGTTACACAATGTCGTGGTATATGCAATCGTTAGAGTTTCAATACACTTTAAACAAATAAGATTCGCTCGAATTTTCACATGCCGTTCACTTTACAAAATCTGCTGCCATCGAGCCACAATCATAAATTTCAAACAACATAAAAGTTGTATATAATTTTGTTATGATTCCGACGATACAAAGTTCGCTTCACTGATAATTAGATGACTAGAAAAAATATGATTATCGCTCAACTTTCACCCGCTCCGTGCGCATTTGCAAAATAACTTGTAAAGAATTTCGTTACAATTCCAACGATATAAAGTTTGCTTAATTTCAATCAGATGACTCGATAAGCAAAATATGATTTTGAACTTTCATTCCGCCACAAGATTTAAAATCTGCTGTGTATTGGGTCGCAATCGTAAATTTTGACCAACATGAAACTTGTAGAGAATTTTGTTACGATTCCAACGATATAAAGTTCGAAACAATCAGATGACTCACGCGTAAAATACGAACCGCTACATATTTTTTAAAATAAAATAAAGCTGACCGACGACGTTTACGCGGACGTTATCGCGCCGCCAGACGCTTTCTAACGACCTCGACGTGATCCAATGCCGTCCGTCGATGGACGACTATGCCTATTTTGTTAAATAAAATTTTTTTATGTCTAAATTGTTAATCTAATTAAGATTAGGATTAAGCCTAATCTAAAAATTTTGCCGAAGAAGAATGCCAGCGGAGTTGCTTAAACTTATACTCCGTGCATTAATCCACAAACCTCCAGCGTCCTCCTCCCATTTCAACTGTTAAAACACTGATCAATATTTACTAGATGGATTTCCTCAAAACTACACAAAAGAATATTAAAAAAAAGACTAAAACTTTGTTAACAAATAAGATCAAAGTCACTAAATCATTACCATGATATCATGCCCTCGGATTTTCATGACGGCCGGAGTTGGCCGAGGCCGAGCAATTCCACCACCTCGACCCGCTCATTTGTCAGGTCGATGGGAGACTGAAGCTTTCCGACGCCGCAAATTGCCCAGTCTTCATGGATTTGCCCCCACTTCTCCGGCCCGTTCTCGCTGCCCACCTGGTAGCTGAACTCCTTCTCATCCTCTGTAAGGGAGTTTAAGAAAATAATTATTTTTATTTTATAATTATCATGTTTATGATCGCGTGAAAGGAATTTTAATAGCTCTGTGTAGTATAATGCTAATGTGATCCAAAAAAAAAAAAAATTATTGTTCCAAATGAATCTTTATAATGGAAAGCAAAACAGGGAGCTTGCTTACCAACTTCTTGGCCGGACGACAGCGAAGGAAGGAGGAGAAGGACGATGAGGAAGGGGATGAAAACGGCGATCTCTGATGCAAGTCCGGCCATGTTTGGCTTCTGTGAAAGGGAGGGGCCGAAGGGCGTTAGCGATAATGAGATGGAAGGATTTATTAAGGTGCTGGGCCTGGGTATAAGTAACGGACTTATGATTGCTTTATTTATTTGGAAAGGTTGCTGGCAAAAAACTGGCTTTTGAACAAATTATTTGCAGGCATAAATTGTACCGTACTTTAGCGCGTCAGTAGTTGCCTAGTTGGTGCGGATTGGATTGACTTTCTCTGTTGCTAAAAGAAGGCCCTGAAATCAATCTCAGAAACAATGGTGATTTCGGAGGCACGTGTCGCTCTAAAATTTAAAATTTGTCTAATATAAAAAATCATATTTAAATATTTTACACATTTTAAATTAAATATTAAAATTTCAAAATTATAAGATATGTGGTAAAAATTATATGACATTTAAATTAAAACAAAATTAGTCCCATTAACTAATTTTGTCTTGAAAAAAAAATTAATTGTCTTATAATTTTGAATATATGTAATATGTCTTGTAACTATAGATATTTAATTTCAAAATTTTGATACAAAATGCTGTAATATATATATATATATATATATATATATATCAAATTTTTAATATTCTTAATAGTAAATATTTAATCCATGTTCAAATAATATAATTAAATTATGTCTCCGTCAGAGTGATCATATTGATTTTTTCTCAGCTTTAAAAATATGTTATAGTAGGCGACGCTATTTAGTTTAGTTAAATTTTTTTAAAAAATATATTTTTTAAAAATTAAATTTGAAATTTTTTCTACATTGAACTTGTTCAATGAAATTATATACCTTAGTTTTATGTAATTATAAATCTTTATTTAATCAGCTGAAAAACTAAGGATTATATATATGTAATATACATATTATTTATATTTTGTTGAAGCTAATTCCATTTGAGAGGTTATTATATTATTTGGAAGTTATTTCTATTAAGCCAATAGTATGGGCTATCTGAAAACTTTTTTGTGATTGATTTGTGACTAGAATTAATTATAAAATCTACACAATTTATATATTTGTGATAGTATTCAATCTCAAATTAGCCTCAACTTTACAATTGCTCATTTCTAAATGATCACAAATTAATAAGTCAAATATCATTTTTTACTAAGATTACACAATAAAAAATGCTTTATTTTTTACCTATATCATATTTAACTCTATAATTAGCTTGTATATTTAATGATTCATATACTAATAATATCTTATTTGAACAAGTTTAGTTCAATAATAGTCTATGAGAAAAGTTAAAAGAGCCCAAAATTATTGGAGCTATCTTCAAAATATTATTAGCAACTTATCATTTTTCTTTAAAAGGGAAGGTGCAAACAACCAAACAAAATGTGGATATGTCTTGATGTTCATGTCAGATGTCATCATTCATATTTTGTTGGTATTAGCATTAATGATAATACAATACAGTGCAATGATTTTACAAACAATAACAAGCATCAAAATTGATTGTGACACCCAATTTTATGTTTTGTTTGGCAATAGTTGGAATATATGTTTACAACAATAGCTAGCACTATCCTAATCAGTGATTGTGTGTATTGATGATATTGATGAAGTCATGCATTAGTCTAGTTAGTGAGATCGGCATTAGAGTTGATGATGAACATTATTATATTATTAGTGACAACACATATTGATGTTAATGTTAATGACATGCATTAATCTTGTTGATAACAATAGTTATCGAGATTTATACCAATGATAATTGTTGGCATTATTATTGATGGTATAGAAATATTAGTGTTGATGGTGTATATTAGCCTCATTGATAATGGCATGAGTCAAGATTAATATCTACCACAAGAATCAACTTTGTTTGTGTGTCAATGACATTTATCAACCTTGTAATGTTAATATCAACGACAAGCAATGACCTTGTTGGTGATAGTGTGTGTAGTCATTGGTTGCAATAGTATGCATTACCATTATTTGTGACAACGGGGATATTAGCAATGCTAGGTGTTATGGTTGATTTTGATTGAAGACGTTGACCATTGTGGAAATTGTGTAAGAAAAAATTGGTGTTGATAGTGTATTAACATTATTGATGATAATAAGTATCGAGATGGCGATCATATGACAAGTTATTGGCGATGATCAGTGTTGTTGAATGTTAGGCAGAATTATAGGATTCTCATTATCTCTAAGTTCTCTTCTATTCTATCTCCCATCCCCTCATATGTATAAGAGGATTTATTTATAGTTTTTTAAAGGTTATATTTTAGCTATTTTAATCAAAATTCGCAAAAATTATGCAGCTTATTTTGATTCCATTAATTATACGAGATATTTTAGTATTTAAGTGTCATAATGTTGTCATAATTTAGCGATGCTATGTTAGTTAAATTTTTCTCATAGAGATGTTTATTTTAACTTTGAGCATGTTGAATGATTATTTAATTTCTCAAAGAGTACATGAAATTTATAATTATATCTTTTAAAGTGTTTGTTTTAGATTGTTTAGACATGAATTAAGATATTTTTAGTGTTATTGAATTCATTTGATGGAAACATTGTAATAATAATATATATTGAAATTGAAGTTCAAAATGTTTTTAATTTTATTTTAAAAAAATTTAGATTAACATATCTAATTTGATGAATTTTTTATAATATAACAAAATAAATTTTATATTTGTGAATAACATATTGATAAATTAATAAGTAAAATATTGATAGTACCTCTTAAACTCAAGGAAAAATTTTATAAGATGGTGATAAGACCTAATGATTTATGGTGAATGTTGGCCAATAAAAGTGAAGCATAAGACTAAGTTAAGTGTTGCAAAGATGAGGATGCTCGAGTAGATGAGTGGCTTTACTCATAGAGATAAAATGTGAAATGAGCATGATCAGGAAAAAGTTGGACCTTAGCCTAGTGGTTGAGAGTTGTCTTTCAACCAAGAAATCTGGTTCAGTCCACACATTGTGTATGTGAGTTTGCAATTAAATTGCTCAAATGTCTTTAAAAAAATGGAGTAGCTCCAAAGGCAAATAAGATTAGAGAGAGTCTTAGATGGTTTGACCACATAAAGCTCATCGATGACTTAGTTAAGAGAATATATGCATTGAATTTTTCTTATGTTAAGAAAGGTAGAGGTAAACCTAAAAAGACTTGGTTAAGAATTAAATGAGAATTTGACACATAATATGACACAATGAAGACAAAGGATTGTTGACCTCCACATATGCGTCATAAGTCAAGTCAAGCATACAAGTCAAATTCGACAGACTTCAGAGGTGACAGTACGCAAATTAAGGCTCAAAATGCACTGGACGTCACTGAAAATGATCTAAATGATCTTCGATCGATGAATGGACTCGCCATTGCATTTAGAACATCGAAACCAATTAGAATATAAATATTTCATAATCTAAAGATCGACTGATCAAGTTTAATCGAAGCAATGTGTCGCACATATCAAGTCGGAAGGACAATGTCCAAACGACCTCTGTTCATGAAATTGATTATGTTGTTAGCTTTGAAATATTGAAAACTATCAAATGAGACTATCCGCAAATGAGTCTATGCAAATGTTGAATTATTTGAAGTGATAGCACGCAAATAGAGGCTGAAATGTACTAGACGTCGCCAAAATTAACCCAAATGATGTCTGATCAATGAACGTACTTCGCAATCGATTTACATTGAAACGGTCGATATAAATAGCGCAACTTGATGACCAACCGATCAAGCCGAGTCAAATGTACTTGCACGCATATCTAGGTTAGGAGGTGCCGACATAAACCAAACGACCTCTAGTTGTAAAATTTATTGCGTCGTTAGCTTCGAAACATCAAAATCTATTAAGTGAGACTATTTGCACCAAATTCGGACAAGTTTGCACGAATGTAGAGATGCCGAAAGAGGCGATGTGTATTTTGAATTGAAATTGACTCAATTTGACGCCGACCTGAACCAAACGACCTCCGATCTCGAAACGGAATTCACCGTTGCATTCAAAATAATGGAATAACCTTAAATTAATATATATTGACCATGTGATTTTATCGTAAAGTTCACATTTAAGTCGATTAATTAACTTAAAAAATCAAATTAAAAAATCTAAAACCTAATCCTAAGCCTAAATGAACTTCGGTTCGCCCGCTCGACTTATCCCGTAGCAGACCCTCCCTCCTCACCCACTTCACTTCATGCATGGGAAGGGAAATCGCGATCGCCTCCCTTCATGCGTAACGTCGATGTCTCTCATGAGGCCTCTTTGTTGCTCTCTCCCACAACATATCTCAGGTGGACTTCCATTCCTCTCATCCAAAACAACAAGAGCTCTTCCGACCTCTCTTCCACTTCCTCCAAATCAGAGATTCTGTTCTTCTTCTTCTTTTCCAAAACTACCCTTTTCATCCTCTCCAAAACTATTTTCCTCTTTCATCAAAACCAAAATCCACCATTATTTTCCTTATTTTCTCCAAAATCAAAATCCTTATTTTCATCAAAACCGAAAATCTACCATTGTTTTCCCTCATTTTTCATAAAAAAAAAATCCACCTTTGTTTTTCCCTCATTTCCACCAAAAACTGAAAATCAATTTTCCCACCCATTTTCCTAATCCAATTTCACTAATCATAGGAAGCAACACCACAAGAGGGTTCTTCTTTCGTGATGTCGCCTCCTTACATCACCTTCCAATCTTCGCTCGCAATCGAGAAGCAACACCATCAAGAGGCGTTTTTCTTTCAATTTCATTTCTTGCACTACCTCTTCAAATTGCTTCACCAATTGAGGAAGCAATACCGGATTCTTCTTTCGCTGTCGCCTCTTAATCACCCTTCAATCTTCGCTTAACCGAGAGAAGAACACATCAAGAGGTGGGTTCTTCTTTCAACTTCACGTTTATTCCTTGCATTACCTCTTCAAATTCACCTCGCAGAGAAGAAACACTCAAGAGCGTTCTTCTCTTATTTTATGCATATCCAACCCTATCTCTTTACCGATCTTTACAAATAAAAAATGAGTAATGTAATATGGGATTTATAAATATGGATATATATATATATATATATATATATATATATATATATATATATATATATATATATATATATATATATATATATATATGCTTGTGTTTCTTTGGTTTGAAGGTCTGCATTCATGAGGGTGTGATGAGATGAAAATTGTGGTGTCACAATACATTGCTCCCTACACTCATGAGGCATCAGTAAGTCAACATCCGTAGATGTCGCTCCCCTAGATGAAATATGTGGGCTCCAAAAATTTACCACCGACCTCTTTGATGAAAATAGTAGTTTAAATGTGTCGGTGTAATTTTTAGAAGGCAGATGGAATAGTAGATAAGACACTACCCAGAGATTTCATCCTCATTTGGTGAGAACTTTAGATCTGGTTCCAAGTTTCCTATAGGCGCAAGTCCCTATAGTAAATTACCCCTCTCAATAAGTGAGAGAGAACTTTCGATTAAGGCTAGTCATTAGGTCGTTGAATGTGTAGCATATAGTAGCAACATGTAGAGTTTCAGAATTTAAGATATGAAATTCATCATTATATCTTAAATCGGATGGTTGGGACAATGATGACGTGCTCAATCCAGATCCCATGGTTCCGTCATCCCGGGCAGTCGCGGTCCCTAGTCTACTTAGTCAGACGAGGTAGTCGACCCAACGAAAAGATCCTCATCGAACACATGGGTTACGCCGGCCCAAGAAATCTTTATAGACCTTGGGTAGGTTTTACCAAGGAGATAGGCTTAAGTCTACCTTAACCGAGAGAGTTATTTTCCTATATCAAGTATACCCTATGATCACAACTCAAAGGCGAGTCATTGGGGAGCATACTAGTCGTGATTATAATATAATGGAGCCGGACTAGCCAAACCACCCAATCAGAGGACTCTAATCGCTTCATCTCGTGGAGCTCTTGCCAAACCACACCGTGAGGACACATGCCACATCCTTATTGGCAAGAGATTAATTGAGAGTGAACATAGTAGAAGACTTGATTTGACATTGGTGTTGACCTAGAATTATATGCCACTTGAAATTAAATAAATGAAGTAGGTTAAAACCCCTAATCGCGGATCGAATCAAATTGACTTCATAATGCGCCAAAAAAGCATCAAAATTAATTAAAATAGAAAATATCGAATCAATTAATGACCATTAAATAATTAAAATCAATTTTAATGAAATTACACGATATCAAAGTCGGGAAGCCCCGAGGATGTCTGAACGACCACCATTCAAGAAATTATTCGCGTCGTTATCGTCGAAACATCAAATTCTATCAAACAACGCCTTCTGTGATCAATTCAAAGAAAAGTATGCAAGTGTTGAGCAATTTGACGACGCCGCACAATTTAGACCTAATTTCACTATATCACCATCGACTTTGCTCAAACGGCCTCGATCGTGAAATCGATCGCGTTTCTGTAATAAAAAATACCTAAACACCCATATATTGAGTTTATTATTGGGATGACTCATAAAATTTATATGATTATTAATTATCTTAATTATTGAGCTAATTAATCTAAGTAATCCCTCTTAATCTTTACCTAACCCCCCATGCCCAATAAAAGCGATCCCTATTGAGTAAATGACAACCAATCAGTGTGCCCTAAAGGCCGACTCCTCTCTCACTAACGTTGACCTCATTCACACTATCTCCTTTGACTCTCCTCTCTGTTCTGCTTCTTTAAAGCTCACGCTTTCTCATTCGACTCCCATTGTAATCGAAGAGTCGCTCTACCTTCCTCGATTGACTTCCTTGCTTGGATCGTCTTCCTCTCGAAGGATTGTGTCCTCTCGAGTAAGCTCGATTCCTCTCTTTCGGTCTTTGATTTCCTCTCGATCAAGTCTTTCTGATCTCTCTCTGGTCTTTTGCTCCTCTCTCGACTTTCTTTCCCTCATGTTCTCGAGTCTGACAATACCCTAGTCGCTTCAACCGGGGTTCTTCCCCTTTAGCAATCAACTGGGTCGCCTCTTTCTAACCCTAAGCTTATTTTCCTATGTTTGGGTATTTTGGAAACTAGGGTTTTGTTAAAATGCTATATCTTATGGGATTGTGTTAAAGTTTCTTTAGAGATTTGGGATGATGTATGGCCCAAATCTCATTTTTTATTGTAATTATTCATGGATTTATGTGATGCTAAGCTTGCTGAAAATAATTTGGGATGATGTATGGCCCAAATATTGTGTCGTTTGCTATTTTTTATGGACCCCTATTTGTTTCCTTTGCTGAAAAATTTTTGGATATGGTAAAAATGAAATTTATGCAAATATTTCTTATCCCTAAAGGCATAAAGCTTGCTGAAATTTCTTTTATCTAGAGAAATTACATTGTCTTACTAGTAAGTGAGTGTGGTGCTTGCTGAAAATTATCTTTATCAAAGGGAATGCTTGCTGAAATTTATTTTATCTAAGGGGAAATCAATTAGTTTACTATCTAAAGATGTTTTGCTGAAAATTTCTTTTATTTTAAAGTTTGAAAATCTAATAAGGAAGGATGTATGGCTTAAATATCATACTATTTGTCTTTCTTCTATAAATTCCATTTTTTTTATCTGCTTCAATGAATTTCCTATGGGAGAAATTATATGTATCATGCCTCTTTCATATACAAATCGAAATCTGAAATTAGAAAGAGGGATTTTCAAATATTGCATGGCTTAAATCCCAGGCCTTAATGTCAAGTTTCTTGTTGTTTCCTATGGATATCTATACTTTTATCTTGCTGAAAATAATTCCTGCTTGAGACAGAAAATAGAATTCCTAAGCTAAATGCAAGTATTTCCTATCCTCAACCCTATGGTCTTATCATATGGAGGAGTTAATGTTTGCTAAAATTGTCTTTCTTACCTACGAAAAAGAAAGGGATGAAATCTGAAATTTAAAAGCATAGAAGGGCTTGGGTGTTGTGAAATCCCAAAATCAAACCCAAAACCTGAAATTGTTTACTTCTATGGGTTTCATTCTTGCATATTTGTCCGTTTCCATTATTCGATATCTTGTTAATAGGAAATGCTATGCTATCAAAATTTGATGGTGTCATGACATCCACCCATGCCTTTCTTGGCATGCTGGGCAGGCCCAGTCTCTCATGGCAACCCCCACATGTGGGGGGAGAACCGGGAGGCTATTGTAGATTTTGATTATTATGCTCTAAATTAAATATATATGCAAGCAGCTTTCTTTTATTATTATGCAAATGCAAGCTTTAAATTTATTACTATAAGTACCTACTCATGTTTCTCCAACATGGTAGGAAATCTTCTTATGCTATCATCATGGGTGTCACGACATCCACCCATACATACCTTTCTTGGCATGGTGGGCAGGCCCAGTCTCTCATGGCAACCCCCACATGTGGGGGGAGAGCCGGAAGGCTATTGTAAATTTTGATTATTATGCTCTTAATTAAATATACATGCAAGCAACTTTCTTTTTTTATGCAAATGCAAGCTTTAAATTTATTATTATATAACCGATGTTTCTCCAACATGGTAGAAACTTGCTATGCTATAAACCATACACGCATTTCTTGGCATGGTGGGCAAAATTTTGAGTGGTGTCACGACATCCACCCATACATGCCTTTCTTTATGGGGGTCTGCCTCTCATGGCAACCCCATATACGGGTGATGGGATTATTGCAAATTTTGTTTTAAAAAAAGGAGGAAAGATTTATTTTCTTAATGTTTAAGCATGTTTATATACAAATGCAAGCTTTAAATTTATTACTATATAGTACCTACTCATGTTTCTCCAACATGGGGAAACTTGTTATGCTATGCTAACCCATACACGCCTTCTTGGGCAAATATATTTCGGTCATGGTGTCTTACGACACCTATCATACACGTCTTTCTTGGCGTGGTGGGAAGACCTAGTCCCCCGAAGTATCCCCTTTTGAGGGGATGACGCCAGGAGGCTACCGAAATTTATAAAAAAAAAGAGATAGAAAGAAAGAGATGAAATGCTTAAGTTGTCATGTTGTCTTAAAATTTTCTTTATGTCATATATGAATACTTATGCTTCAATCTCTATATCATGAAAGTTATCCTATTTGTAGCAAGTATGACATAAAGTGTTAATATAAATGCTTATGTGTTGAATTTCTATCATGCAAGCTATTTTCTTATTTGGCCATTATGACATGCATTGTGTAATGCTCACCTTAGGATTCTACTCAGCTTGACATGTTATGAAATACACATTAGACATGTGTTCAAACATAATTACCTCCCTACTTTACTTGTCATTCCCACCATGATTTACATACATCCATGAGATATAGTGAAAACATGAAGCAAACACATGGAATAAATTAAATCTACCATATGACCTGACACTATCATGAAGATATCAAAATAGAAAATTGTCAAGTTAAAAGAGAACTTACAAGTCTATGTGGCACAACTTAACCCTTTTGCAAGATTGAAAGAACTTAAACTTGTGATATATGGAGAAAAGGAGAGTAGAAAATATAAGGATTTTATGAAAGGAAAATTCCCTCTTATTTATAGGCTTCTCTAGCCCTCTCCTCTTATCATATATTGTTATGGCATCGACACATATGGTGCATTGTCATAAGTTGCATGCAAGAAAATCATCTAAATTCATGTCATTTGTCATATCACATGAATATGCATGGACATGTATGCCCTTGTGCATCATCATCACTCTTAATGTCATAAAAAAAAGGAGAGAGTGGATTTAAAGGAAAATAAATTCTTTTGCTATATCTTCTTAATAAAATTTAATGGGTACTTGTCCCATGAGCATGTGAAGGAGGTGGATTTTAATTAATCCACTTGTCTTTTAAATGACATATGACATCTACTCATATTTTTTGTCTTCTCCTCCCCCTTATCAAGAGAAACATGGGCTATGGATGATTGATCATATGGGCCTTCAAAAATGATTTCTTTCATTTATATTTGTTGATTTGTCACAGAAAGGGTTCTTATAAATCAAGTGCTTAAGTTCATTTTAGGCCCATTACTTCATGATTGATCAAATAGATTCCAACATAATTTATTTCACCAATTCTTTTGATTTGTGACATAAAATGGGGGTTTTGGCCAAAATAATATGCATATCATATTTCCAATGAAAAGGCTTAAGTCTATGTTTGGTCTATTACTTTACATTTGATCAAATAGCTTCCAACATAATTTATTTCAGCCCTATACCCTTCTGATTTGATATAAAGGGGTTTTGGCCAAAATAATATGCATATCATATTTTCAATGAAAAGGATTAAGTCTATGTTTGGTCTATTACCTTACAATTGATCAAATAGGCTTCCAACATAATTTATTTTAGCTTTATACCCTTGCTCATTTGTGACATTAAAGGGTGGTTTTTGGCCAAAATAATATGCATATCATATTTCCAATGAAAAGGCTTAACTCTATGTTTGGTCTATTACCTTACATTTGATCAAATAGGCTTCCAACATAATTTATTTCAGCTCATATCCCTTGCTGATTTGTGACATAAAAGGGGAGTTTTTGGCCAAAATAATATGCATATCATATTTCCAATGAAAAGGCTTAAGTCAATGTTTGGTCTATTACCTTACATTTGATCAAATATGCTTCCAACATAATTTATTTCAGCCATATCCCTTGCTCATTTGTTGCATAAAAAAAGAGTATTTGGCCTATAATTCATAACATACTCGATAAATGACAATATCTTTTTTTTCAACAACATTTTACTTGATCAAAAGGGCTTAAAGTATTCTTCAATCCCTATTACTTGCTAATTTCTCATGTGTAAGGGTGCAGCCTAAATAATGTTCATGTTCCCCTAGATGAATATCAATCTCTATCTCATATACCATCCCTTTGGTCTTATCCCAGTTAACAAAACCTAAAATCTATCAAAACTCATGCAATTACATCATGTCAAATTCAATATTTCAACTTAGACATTCATATGTCCATGCAATACTTTAAAAGAATAGATACATGTATGTGTTGAAGTTCAAAATCAAATATCTAGAAAGACATGTAATCCAAACGCAAGATAAAATATACAAGAACAGATGCTATATATCCTGGTTTGGTCTTCGGACCGGGTAAGTTAACAAAACTCAAAAAAATCAAAATTTGACATATAAACTTCAACTTAGACATCTTAATGTCCATGCAAAATTTTCAAAAGAACAGATACTTACATGCATGTTGAAGTAATTACTAAGTCAAATACAAAAGACAGATGTTACATATCCCGGTTTGGTCTTCGGACCGGGTCCGGGTTAACAAAACTCAAAAATCAAAATTTGACATATAAAACTTCAACTTAAATATCTTAATGTCCATGCAAAATTTTAAAAGAACATATACTTACATGCATGTTGAAGTAATACTAAGTCAAATACAAAAAAGATGTTACATATCCCTCTTTTCTAACGAAGTTAACAAAACTCAAAAAATCAAAATTTGACATATAAATTTTAACTTACATCTTAATGTCCATGCAAAATTTTCAAAAGAACGATACTTACATGCATGTTGAGTAATTACTAAGTCAAATACAAAGGACATATGCTATCCCGCTTTTCGACGGATGCTAAGTTAACAAAACTCAAAAATCAAAATTGATATATAAACCTAACTTAGACATTCTAATGTCCATATAATTCAAAGAACGATACAGATGCATGTTGGAGTAATTACTAAGTCAAATATAAAGAACGATGTTACATATCCCGGTTGATCTTGACCGTCCCGTTAACAAAACCTAAAAATTTGATATTATAAGAATTTCAAATTAATAATATGAGAAGCTAATGCCATATAATACAAGATATGAATCAACTAACATAGCTTCTAAAATTCAAATTAGAAGAAAAGTCCCAAACCCGATCCTCTATGTTCAAGCTAGAGTGGACAAGGTTTTGAAGGATTATATTTCTTGAGACAATGAATTTAGACCCAATCCTCTGTAGAAAACTACAGAGTAGACAAGGTCTATCAATTGATATTAGCCCTATGATCGAGAAAGGGTAATTATAATTAAAATTTCAATGATAAATGATCATATATTCAAATCTAAATCAATCATAAAATGATCAAAATTCAAATAAAATAACAAAATATAAATAAAAAAATGAAATTAATTATTTAAATTAAAACTAAAAATAAATAAATAAAATAAATCCACCCCTCTGCAATTATTTGTCTTCGGGTGACAAATTAAGAAAACTTTTGCTCACAAAGAGCCAATGTCAAATCAAATGCATAACTATCTTCACACTCAAATATTCCTAAAGCCCATAAGGACGTGGCCCATGTCCTCGTCTTTTTGCCGCATATGGCACCACATAAATGGCGGTTACGACTGAGCTCCGACCGAAAGTGGTTCGCCGCGATATGACACCACTAAATTACTCAGCCGCAGCTGTATGTTCCCAACGCTTTGAGCCGGAAATGTAGAATATATTTGGTTGAAAAAAGTCCTAAGGTTGACTTATATTTGTCCCCTTAGACAACTCCACCCCAGTCTACAAGGACACCTTGGACAACGTAACCCATGTGTCGATAAAGGATCCTTCTGGCCTCGACTACCTCCTAGGACACCGGACCGCAACCGGATGGAAACCATGGGATCTAGATCAGCATCATCCAAAAAGTTTTAAATTAAAATAATAAATTTCATAAGTTCTAAACTCCACTCACGAATTATATACTGCTCTTATTCATTGACTAGCCTTAATCGAAAGTGCTCTCTCAAGATTGGAGGGTAATTAACTATGGGGCTTGTGCCTATAGAAACCGGAACCAGATATAAAAAGTTCTCACCAAATGAGAATGAAATCTCTGGGTAGTGTCTTATCTACTATTCATCTATCTTCTGAAATTATCACCGACACTTAAACAACTCTTTCTTTCTCTTTTATTCAAAGAAGAGGTGGCAAATTTTGATCCCATGATTTCGACCAGGGATAGGTTTCTCTTCCATCTTTGGCTAAAATCTAAGTTATAATTGGTGGAGTATAAAAAATGAAAATGAAATGAGAAATGATAAGTTAAACTTAACAACTTAAAGTTTTCTAAATAAAGTCTTAAGTCATTTGAGATTTTATTTAGTGCATGTGTTTAGTATGTTTTTCTTATCGCATCTATATTTTTGAAGTAAGGTGATAGTGCTTATTTTAATTGCTAATTTAAACCCCGAATGGCATGTAACACAACCGCATCATTTCCTCGAGTGGCGCCAACATGCTTGGCCAATGTCATCAATGTTGAAAACGAGCTACCATCCATTTGGTGGGATTTCCCACTTGAATGAGCAAGTTGCTAGCCTCAACTTGCAAGTAAACTCATCCTGCCATGTGCAACAATCTCTAAAAGGCCCAGAGATTATGACTCACCGGCCGTAGGTCACTTCAAAAGAAACAATCGCCTTTGAGAGGCGCCCTTGGAGACACCAATCATGAAGAGGGTTGTTACTGCGACCCTCTTTAGTCCCTCAATGTAATCCTACCACCAAGCTTCTTCATCCGGAAGTGTTTAAGCCAGGAAACGAAGAAAGAGAAGTCAGCGTGCTCAACACTTACGCCTGCAAACAACCGCACAACCAATTGAACCAAGTAATGAGTGTTCCCACCCACAATCGCTTTGATAACCTTAAGTGGGTTAAACAATACTACCGTCGCTCGCGGCATTTCCGACCCCACAAGATCGTTCAGCTCCTCCCGAGGAAACCCAAACTATATCGCAGTGCATCGTTCTCCAAGTGCCAAGGAGAGAGTCGATGAAAAGAAAATACCGTGGTCTTATCAAGATGCTAGGCTCCTCAAGGAGACCTCATCCCGAACTCAAATGGCGTGACGCCAACAGATCCATGTCCCACACTGGTGAGCATCGGTGTGACACTTGCCACGTCTGTGAATCCACCCGAAAAGGTCCCGGGAAAGGTAAGGATATGGCCTAGGCTCAAAAAGAAATTGCTTTAGAGCAAAGAAATGGCATGACATCTGGTGTGAATTCCTGGAGATCCGCCCTAACTCAAATCTATTAGCGATGGGAGCCCAAAAAGAGGGCCCCCAATGATAAATAATATGACGGTAGACACCTTGGAGAATCCTCCGGATCCATCAATCACCATCCCATCAAGAGGAGGTTAACTTCATCAAGCCCTCTAATTGAAGAAGTTTCGATTCCACACTTGGAATCGAAGTCCATTGGAGACTGCCGTATCCAAGGGGATGAAGAAGAGAGAGGAAACGCTTGAAGTGGTGTATATGGTGCAACAAGTCGGTGAGCCATCCGTAGCCAATATCAACATAGGTGTTGTAACAAGATTCCCCTCAACCAAAGAACAACAAAATATTCAAACAGAGGAAGCATCCTCTGAGTCTTCAGGAGAGGAACAAGAAGAAGAAGAAGAAGAAAGGGAAGAAAATCCCACCTTCGTTGATACTACCACTTTGGCGTGGCGTAGAGACAAAAATTCCGATGAAAGCCAAAGATAAAGAAATCGCTTGAATATGAAAATGAGCAAATGATGATGAGATCGCAATGATGCATAGAAATATCATGCGGGTCCAACACGTCCCCAAATAATCATCATCAAGAATGCCTATGACAATCCTCCAATAAATCTGATCTCACATGCTTCAAGGGTCCAAATTGAGCCTGAAGCGGATTGAAATAAATGAGTCAGCTCGACAACCTGAATATACAAACTATATCTGAAGTCGTGATAGCCTCTCAACTTGATATTATATTGAATGAGAAGATCAAAGTTGTTATAGCTGGTAAGTGCAAAAAATTGGTGAGCAAGGTCACATATCCCGTGAGTATGATCAAATTCCATACCCAAAGGGATATTCAATGCCAAAGTTTAATCTATTTGACGGAAATGGTAATCATCAACATCCAGCAAAGCATCTTGGTGTAATGATGCATTATTATTATCAATTCACAAGAGTTTAACTGACCGCTGAATGGTATGTCGAGCCAAATGACTTCAAGACTTTGCCAACTTGAAAACATGTTCATTAAAATTGCTCCAAAAAAAAGAAAACAATTGCTGATCTCGCTTGAGAAGAGGAAGAAAGACAGTCAACTAGATATATACGGCAAATATGAGTATGAAATGTGAACAAGAAAGAAGAGCATGCAATTCAATGGGCAACATCGATGATAAGATGGCCTTTATCTTTGCATGGCTTCAATTACCACATTTCAAGAGCTACTTGATAGGGTGGCTAAATTTGAGAAATTAAATTTATCTCGCTCCGATGGCCAGCAAGATAAATCCAAAAGAGCAAAAGCTACTAAAGAAAGGTGAAACACATTTCACCTCATACAAGAAGGATAGTGGTTCTATAACGTAGACAAAGAAAGGCTACTTATCAAGAAAACCAAGGCATTCAATCCGCCACAACCCAAGCTCATACTTGGAGGTAATGATACCTCGAGGTCGTGAAGGAGTGACCAAAGCAAGCAAACAAAAGGAGCAAATGACTCAACCCCGACCCTAAAAGAAAAGCTGAACAAAGAGTATTCTTTTAAGAGGAAAGTGTGGCCAAATTGTTTTAAACATGCACTCAAAGTAGTCTCCAACTACCGAGTGTAAAAGACAAGAGGTCGGACAAGGATAATCCTAACTATTGTCCATACCATCTGGGTGTTCTCATCCTATTGAAGATTGTTACATATTCAAAGATTGGCTAAATAAAATATAGAAATGGAGAATTCACATTATCGGACAGGTATTGTGCGTCCAAAGAAAGAATCCAAAGTAATCACCTCATCTCCAGCCATCAAACAAAGATAAAGGCAAAGAGAAGTCAATGATGAAGGATGTGCCTCTAAAAAAGACTGAAAATGTTAAAGCAACTAGAAGGTGTTCAATTGGAAATCACCACTGAAATTGAGTTGAGACAAAACCTAAGTTATGGGAAGGCTAGTTCATCTCATGAAAGACAACCTAGCCAAATACCGCAAGGGAAGGCTAAGAAACCTGCCAAACAAAAAATAAATTAAATAAAAAGAAGAAGACAGTAGCACAAAATGTTACTACTATTGATGGTCGCAACGAATAACAAAGGATCATCAATAATATGGAAGATTATATACAATCGAAGATGACCTATCACGCTTGCGAATTCATTACAAATCTTCATATCAATAAGAAGAAGGGAAGAAGTCAAGAACTTCCTCGAAGTCTTGCTTGATGATGCATGAAGTTGAAAGCTTAGAGAACTGTTTCCCAAATGAAGATGAATCAGAGCTCACCATATCAACTGACATAAAAAAATGTAAAGTTGGGCAAGAATCAATCTTCCGCTATCATTAGACGTAGTATGATCTGAATCAGCCAAGATTCGATGCAAATGAAGTAGCTCAAGCAAAGTGGTCGAAAGTGCTACCATCCCAACAGGAAAGAGCCAATGAATAAGGATAAAGGAAAGAAATTGAAATTAATGAAAGAGTTATCCCTAAGGATTCAAATAAGAAGCCTTCATCAAAAGGGCTCGACTACAATATTCTATCCCATCTAAGGAAAATTGCGCAGTGTATAAGCACTTCTAATGTTAAGATCTCCGTAACACCTTAATTGAAGCTCTCAAAGAGCCGAAAGTTCAAGCATATTTTGTCAACGCCGCCTAACGGAGACCTTGCATGTTCAAGAGCCTCCAACCATCACATTTTAAGATGATCTAATGCTGACCGCAGAGTAAAATCCCTCAGATGTTTACAGCAAAAAAGTGATGAAATTATAATACCGGGATCTTAATTGATCCTCCTCCGTGAATCTTATGAACTTGAGAACTCTTAGATGGCTATCTCTAGATGTACAACATCCCGAGATAAAGTCATGGTTCAAGGATTCAATGAGAAGGGACAAAACTATCGGGTCATTCGCCTCCTCTTAAATTTGGAGACCTCTACACGTAATTTCATGTGATCGATGCGATACTTCATTCGAGCTCTTCTGGTCGACCATGGCTTCATAAGTATGGCATTGTCCCATCTACATTGCATCAATGTATGAAATATACAAAGGATGGAGAAGAATGCCAAATTGTGGGTGACATGCAACCTTTATGCATGAAATGAAGATATATCAAGATGCCTACTCAAGGAATCAAAGCTAACAAACAACTAGCAAATACTGCATCTACTTCAAAACCCATAAAAGAACAAGTTAAGAAGAAGGGAGAAGTTAAAAAGAAGAAAGGAAAAGAGGTTGTTCCAAATATCCTAGGGATAAAAAAGAACCCAAAATCAATAACATTGTCCCCTCATCAAGTAATCAAGAAGAAGATGAATGTGTTCCTTCTAAATCCAAAGGTCCATGACTCTGAGTAAAGCTCACCAAGAAGAACATTTTGACTCGACATGAGTTCAAATGCTTTTGAAGGTAAGGCAATGCACCTACTTTAAAATAATCATAGATCCATCGCCAGAGACTACACTGTAGTCACCCCCATTCCTCCCCAACATTTTAAAGAAATCACCCTCGAGAAACTCACAAAGTCGAGAACGGTGACCTTCTATGTACCTCCTCCGGAAAACACGGCCGTGGAAGCCTATTTTATAAATTTGAGGGGTGTCAAGAAGAGGATCCTGATTGGGTAATGCAACTATCTGAAGAAGAAGAAGCTATGCCCACAAGGATGCCAAAATATTACTCCAAAGATGCAAAACCTAATGCACAAACATGGGGTCCAGTGGAGCAAGTAAGCAAAGGACTAAGCTCTTTGAAATGATGTGGTACCCAAAAGGTTCTCAAACCATTGGTAAGAGAAATAAACACACTACCAAAGGCCTTGGTTTCATCCAAGACAACGGTCCACAAGAATATACCTGTTACGCTATAACAGAATAGAGAGTGATGATGAAGATGAGAATGTCATTCTTAATGTTAGCCTCACAAATAATGAAGAAGTAGAAGCCAGACCGGCACCTGAAGAGCTTGAAGATGGTGGGCAGGCAGCTACTATGGATGAACTTAAAGAAATTAATCTGGGAACTTAGGATGAACCTCACCCAACGTTCATCAGTGCTCTACTTCCTGAAGATAAAGTGGAAGAATTAAAACTTACTCGGAATTGGATTGCTTCGACATATGCTGAAATGCCGCTTATCCCGATATAGTTCACAAACCAAGCAATTAAGCACACCAATCAAGCAAGCCTCTAGTAATGAGATTGAGGTTGAAGAATGTAATTGCGTAAACCAAGAAGCTCATTGAAGCCGGTTTTATTCGAGAAGAAAAATACAATCGACCGATAGCTAATATTGTCCCCATAAAAAAAGAAGAATGGTCGATTCAGATCAGATATCGACTCGTGGATTTAAACAAAGCATGTCCAAAGGATGATTTTCTTTCCGTATCGTAACAGTGGATAACACTTCAAACCACGACATGTTCTCATTTATGGATGGATCGCCGTTATAATCAAATCAAGATGGCTCCTGAAGATGAGAAGCATACCTCATTCAGGATGCCAATTGGCATATATTGCTACATGCCCTTCGGCTTGAAGAATGCTGGAGCTACATACCAAAGGGCTATGACATGAATCTTTGACGAGTTGATTCATCAAAAAGTAGAGTGCTATGTTGATGACCTCATTGTCAAGAGTATAGATCGCAAAGATCATCTCCATGATTTAAGGATCAAAGAATCAAAAATATGATCTCAAGATGAATCCTCTCAAGATCTGAAAGTTCCTATATCGCTTTGGAGTCTCTTTGAGAAAGTTCCTCGATATGTTGTGCGTGGAGGGATTGAAATCGATCCCAACAAAATCAAAGTGTCAAAATGCCTCCTCCAAGGAGTCTCAACTTCCTCCATACAGTGGACATCTCGCATTCATTAGAAGATTTATATCAAATCATCGCGATGTCGACCCTTTGCAAAATTAATGAAGAAAGATACTCCTAAGTGGGATGAAGAATGTCAAGAGGCCTTCATCAAGAAAATATCTTGAACCACCCATTCTTGCAGCTCCAATCCTGAAAGCCTCTCATATGTACAACAAAGACTGAGGAATCTCTAGGTGCTTTGTCAAGCAATATAATGAAGGAAAGGAAATGCTCTATATTATATTAGTTGAAGACTAATAGGAGCGAAGCATTATTCTCCAATTGAGAAGCATTGTTTGCTAATTTTGCGCCCAAAAGCTACGCCATTACATGCTATCTCATAAAATTACCCTTATCTCAAGGATCGATCCGTTGAAGTTCTTGATGACAAGACCAATGTTGTGTCGCTTGGGACAATGGTCCTTCTACTACAATTTGATATTACATATGTTCCCGTAAAGCTGAAGGGGCAAATTCTAGCAAATTTTCTTGCTGCTCATCCCATCCCAGCAAATTCATTGCTTAACGATGATCTTCCTGATGAGCAAATCATGCACATATATGAAAAAAAAAAGCAACAAATGTGAGAATTGTACTTTGATGGAGCTTCGTCCATCAAATATACTCAACCCTCAAATCTCCCAAAGGCTTAAGCTCGGTCTCATCTTGATCACACCAAGGTGGTATAATGAGACATTCTTATAAATTAACTCAACCTCAAACCAACAACGCGTAATATGAAGCGTTGTTTAGAGGAAGCCATTTCCATGGGAGTCCGAATTTGCAAATTTATGGCAATTCTCAACTCGTCATTAATCAAGTGTTGGGCCTTTACAAAATCAACAAGCTTGAATTGGCCTACTATCACAAACGAGTTCTCGAGCTTATGAAGCAAATCTCAAATGTCATTATGACTCGAGTCTCCAGAGCTAAGAACAGCAAAGCAGACTACTTAGCTAAATTAGCTAAAGAAATGGCAGTATGGACGAATGATTATATACTAATCGGTTTGCACCCAGAGTCCTAGAGCCAATAAGTTTAAAATCCTCACTGGAAGAGGGTCATCAAACACAAATCAGGTGTACTCATGTTGCTCCTTACACTCCCTTACAAATTACTTTCCAAAGTCAACAAGACAAGCTTCAAACCATTCCAGAAGAAAGCCTCCAACCTGGGGAAGTGCCAAAACCACACAATGAAATTCTTACAATAGAAGAGAAGGAAGACTGGAGACAGCCCTTCGTCGACTACTTCAAGGAAGGCAAATTGCCAAGTAATAAGTCGATAGCTGCACAACTTGAGAAAAGGCTTCGACTATATGCTTATGTTGGCAATACTCTGTATCGTAGATCCTTCGAAAGCGTGAATGTTGGGAATAGAAGAAGCCAACAAAGTAATTGTTGAAATCCATCAAGGACTTTGTGGTGCACACCAATCGTCCTAAAATGGCTTTCAAAATTAAAAGAATTGGATACTATTGGCATCTATGGTAAAAGATTGTATCAATCATGCCAAGAGATGCCATGAATGCCGTCCCCAGGTAACATAATTCACCTCCAATGCTGCATCCAACGATAGCATCTTGGCTGTTTGAGTGATGGGGTATAGATGTAATTAGACCAATTGATCCACTATCATCAGCTGGTCACCGCTTCATCTTAGCCCACCGATTATTTTCTAAGTGGCCGCACCATTTAAAGAAGTTACAACAACAAGTGACAACTTCTTTACCCACAATATTGTCTATAGATTTGGTGTACCACGCGAATCATTTCGATAATGATCGCCTTCAAAAGTACTAAAGTTTATAAATTTGTTGATCGACATAAGATTGAGCAATATTCGTCAATCTATAATCCAAGAGCAAATGGCTTGGCTGAGGCATTTAATAAAACACTAGTCAAATTGCTTAAAAAAATTCTCACAAGAAATAAAAGGGAGTGGCATACCAAACTTGTGGAAGCGCTATGGGCTTACCGCACTTTACAAAACTCCTACAAAGTCTACCCCCTATGCACTAGTGTTTGGGGGCGCTTTCCACCGAAGTTGAACTACCTTCGAGTAGCCATTCAACAAAATCTTACCCAAGATGAGAATGCTCATCTAGGATGGAAGAGCTTGATGCGCTTGATGATTAGCTCCAAGCTCAAAGAAAATCTAGAAGTCTATCGCAGGATGTAGAGCATTCGATCATACAAGACCCTCGAAGCTTTTCAGAAGGAGAATTGGTCCCGGTGTCAGAAGACCAATCATCCCTCATCGCAGAATTGGCGTAAATTTGAACCTAATTGGGAAGGACCTTTGTTATTGAAAAGGTATATCAAGGAGGAGCCTATCACGGACTTCAAAGGTGAAAGACCAATGCCGCCAATCAATTCGATTTAAAGAAATATTACACATGAAAGTGTGATTGGACAAATCCTGCATTTGAAAATCTTTATTGTCAAACACTTATGAAAATTTTCATTGGAAATTCTCTTGTAACACAAGAATGCATTTCCAAAATAAAATAAAAATCCCCCTGTTAGACAGGGGGCATTTTTTTTAAAGTTTTATAGTAAAGTCGCTTCTGGTAGACATTTTCTTTCTGGACATCGCCTGCCGAGATCCCTACATGCATACTCAAAATTATATGTTCAAATGCTCAAATTTAAAAGTCTTACTGACCAAAGAAGAAAATTTTCAAGTCTGCAGACTTCAACAAACCAAGTTGGATATACATTTATCATCCCACTTCAAATCTAAAGGCTCGAGTTGGTATAAGGTCGACTCAACACGCAAATATGAGTCAGCCGACAGTTCCGCTACTCAACACGACAAAGGCCGTAGTAAGAGATCCCCATCTCGCTAGCCCGAGGATAAAATCCTTCATCAATTGCTCAAGTCCATGACTGGGTGTATAAGGTCGACTCAACACGCCCAAAATATGGCCGAAGTCAGATGACTGCTACTCAACACGCCACAAAGGTCGTAGTAGTGGATCCTCCTACTGCTAGTCAAAGACAAGAGCATCCAAATCCCCAAATCTCTCCAACTTGGTGAGTTCAAGTGACCTGACCGGAAATTATCCCTATTGGTCATAAGGTCATTTTCAAAATTCTACAACAAAAAAGATATCCTTACTCAAGAAGGCATTAAGCCGAAGTTGGAATCAAATACAAATGTGAAATCTCAACTCCTTCAATAAGTCTATCAAAGAAGAAAGCTGGCGAAGTAATTTGAAGTGACAAATCTCTAGATAATTTGGAGTTTTCATCAATCCATCAAGCATGAACCATGAAAAAGGAAGCATAAGATCGTTTGAGATGAAATCTTCAACAAGTTGTCAAAAGCACAAGTAGGCGAAGACATTTTATCTCATAAACTTGTCCACAAGGCATGAAGCCGGGGAGGAAAGAATCCCAAAGTTTGAGATGAAATCTTCAACAAGTCCGTCAAAACAAAGCATAGGGCGAAGACATTTCATCAACTCATCAACTCCATCAAGTTAAAGGAAGCAGCCGGGGAGAGAAAAACAAATCCCAAATTTCAAGATGAAATCTTCAATAATTCTATCAAGCAGCCGGGATAGACATTCTCATCTCACCGACTCCATCAAGTCCACCAAGAAAAGATAGAGGAAAATACAAATTTCAAATTTTGAGATGGAATCTTCAACAAGTCTGTCAAAGCACAAAGCACAAGACCGAAGATGTTCTTATCTTAGCAACAAACCATCAACTCCATCAAATCCGCTAAGGCACAAAGCTAGGACAGGGAGAAAATATAAATTTCAAACTCTCGGGAAGTCTTCAACAAGTCCAAAGCACAAAATATAGGGTTGAAGATGCACCAAACTCTTGACAAGTTGATGATGACAAGTCAAAGCTCTCCATCAATCAAGCACAAAGCATTGGACTAATGACAACAAATACCGTTCAACGAATTTATTACTGAGCGATGAAATTAAATGTTTGCCCAACCCGAGTGTTATACTCACTTCTATCAAAGGGCAGCGATCAGGTATTATTAAAAGTTGTAGAAAGTACAACTTAAGCGTGACATCCAAGCAAATCTCTTGGAGATCCACAAGGTCAACTAGTACAACAAACTCCGCTCCATGCGCACCATGTTTGTTGGGGGCATTGTTGACCTACAATTATATGCCACTTGAAATTAAATAAATAAAGTAGAGGTTAAAATCCCCCTAATCAAGATTGAAATCAATTAAATTTGATTTGATTTGAAAATTTGACTTCATAATACGTCGAAAGCATCAAAATTAATTAAAATAGAAAATATCAAATCAATTAATGACCAATTAAATAATTAAAATCAATTTTTAATGAAATTACATGCATATCAAAGTCGGGAAGCCTCGATAACATCCGAACGACCTCCATTCATGAAATTGATCGCATCGTTATCATCGAAACGTCGAATTCTATCAAACAATGCCTTCCGTGATCGATTCGAAAGTGTGCGGATCGAGCAATTTGAGCGCGTAATTTAAACCTAATTTTCCACGCGTTGACTTTGCAAACCTCGATCGAAATCGATCACGTCGTTGTTGACTGTGAAAACTAAAATTGACACCCATATTATGCTAGTTTATTATTGGGATGATTCATAAAAAATTTATATGATTAGGGCTAATTATCTTAATTCCTTAATTAAGTAATCCTAATCCTTACCTTACCCCAACCCATCGTTAATAAAAGCCGATCTTTCCCATTGGCCATTGGCGAATCAAAGTCGAGAACCTAAAGGCGACTCTTTTCTCTCATCGTTGACCTCATTCATTCTCCTTCAACTCCCCTCTCTTCTCGCTCTCCTGGCTCACTCTCTCTCTCATCTCGACAGTTCTCCTTCCTCATGACTTCCTTGCTTGGATCTCTCCCTCGGATGTCTTCCTCTTCAGCTCTTCCCTCTTGCCTTTGGTCTTTGGCGATTTCTCTCCATTTCTCCTCTCTGGTTCTGCTCCCTCTCGACTTTCTTCCCTCCTTCTCTAAGCTGATTAACCTTTGGAGAAACCCTAGGCTTCAACCGAGGGTTCTTCTCCTTTTCCCTTAGCAATCAACACCCTTGTCTCTTTCTAAAGCTTATTTTCCTATGTTTGGGTATTTTGAATTAGGGTTTTGTTATATCTTATGCTTGGGATTATGTTAAAGTTTCCTTTAGAGATTTGGGATGATGTATGGCCCAAATCTCATTTTTTTCTTTATTCATGGATTTATGTGCTAAAAAAAAAATATTTGGGATGATGTATGGCCCAAATATTGTGTGTTTTGCTATTTTTTATGGATATGTGTTTCCTTTGCTGAAAAATTTCTGGATATGGTAAAACAAATTATGTATTTCTTATCCTAAAGGCATAAAGCTTGCTGAAATTTCTTTATCTAGAAGAAATTATATTTCTTATAAATGAGTGTGGTGCTTGCTGAAAATTATCTTTATCAAAGGGAATGCTAAAATTTATTTTTATCTAAGGGAAAATCAATTAGTTTGCTATCTAAAGATGTGATGCTTGCTGAAAATTTCTTTTATTTGAGCCGAAAGTTTAAAAATATAATAAGGAAGGATGTATGAAATATCATACTATTTGCTGTTCTTCTATAAATTCATGTTTTTTATCATTATGAATTTCTATGGTAGAAATTATAAGTATCATTCTCTTTCATATACAATCGAAATATAAGAGGATTTTAAAATTATGCTATCTAGGCCTTATGTCAAGTTGCTTGTTGTTTCTTATGGATATCTATACTTTATCTTGCTAAAATAATTCCGCTTGGGATAGAAAATAGAATTCTAAGCTAAATGAAAGTATTCCTATCCTCAACCCCATGTTCTTGTCATATGGATTAATGTTGAAAATTGTCTTTCTTACCTATGAAAAGGGATAAATTTAAAAGCATAGAAGGGCTTGGGTGTTGTGAAATCCCAAAATGAAAACTCAAAACTTGAAATTGTTTACTTCCCATGGGTTTCATTCTTGCATATTTGCTGTTTCCATTATTCGATATCTTGTTAATGGAAAATGCTATGCTATCAAAATTTGCCATGGTGTCTCGACATCCACCCATACATGCCTTTCTTGGCATGGTGGTGAAAGATCTCTCATGCCCACATGGGGAGACGAGGTTTATATAAATTTTGATTATTATGCTCTTAATTAAATATATATCAAGCGCTTTTTTTTATTATATGCAAATGCAAGCTTTAAATTTATATATAAGTACCTACTCATGTTTTTCCAACATGGTGGAAAGGTTATCTTTGCTATCAAAATTTGAGTGGTATCTCACGACATCCACCCATACATGCCTTTCTTGGCATGGTGTGCCCTCTCATGGCAACCCCACATGGGGAGAGAGGAGGCTGTTATAAATTTTGATTGTTATGCTTAATTAAATATACATGCAACTTTCTTTTTTATTATGCAAATGCAAGCTTTAAATTTATTATTATAAGTACCTACATATTTCTCCAACATGGTAGGAAAACTTGTTGCTATGCTATGCTTATACAACACCTTTCTTGGCGTGGTGGGCAATTCACCATGGTGTCTCATGACATCCACCATACATGCCTTTCTTGGCATGGTGGGCAGGCCCAGTCTCTCATGGCAACCCCCCATGGGGGTGTGAGGGAAATTTGCAAATTTTGTTTAAAAAAAGGAAGAAAGATTTATTTTCTTGCAATGTTTAAGCATGTTTATATACAAATGCAAGCTTTAAATTTATTACTATAAGTAATTACTCATGTTTCTCCAACATGGTAGGGAAACTTGTTGTTATGCTATGCTAACCCATACACTTTCTTGGCGTGGTAAATAAATTGTGTCTGACACCTACCATACACTCCTTTCTTGGCGTGGTGGAAGACCTAGTCCCAGTATCCCCTTTGGGGATGATGCCGAGGTCCAAAATTTATAAAAAAAAGAGATAGAAAGAAAGGGATGAAATGCTTAAGTTGTCATGTTGGCTTAAAATTTTCTTTATGTCATATATAAATACTTATGCTTCAATCTCTATATCATGAAAGCTATCCTATTTATAGAAAGTATGACATATAGTGGTTAATATAAATGCTTATGTGTTGAATTTCTATATCATGTAAGCTATTTTATTATTTGGCCATTATGACATGCATTGTGTAATGCTCACCTTAGATTTTATTAGCTTGACATGTTATGAAATACATTAGACATGTGTTCAAACATAATTACCTCCCCTACTTTACTTGTCATTCCCACCATGATTTACATACATCCATGAGACATAGTGAAAACATGAAGTAAACACATATGGAATAAATTAAATCTACCATATGACGACATATCATGTAGATATCAAAATAGAAAATTATTAAGTTAGAAGAGAACTTACAAGTCTATGTGGCACAACTTAACCCTTTTGCAAGATTGAAAGAACTTAAACTTGTGGTATAAGGGAGAAAAGGAGAGTAGGAAATGTAGGGATTTTGTGAAAGGGAAATCCCCTCTTATTTATAGGCTTCCCTAGCCCTCTCCTCTTATCATCTATTATTATGGCATCGACACATATGGTGCCTTATCATAAGTTGCATGCAAGAAAATCATCTAAATTCATGCTATTTGTCATATCACATGCACATGCATGGACATGTGGCATGCCCTTGTGCATCATCATCACTTCTTTAAAAAAAGGAGGAGTGGATTTAAAGGAAAATAAACTCTTTTTGCTATATCTTCTTAATAAAATTTAATGGGTACTTGTGCCCCATTTGTCATGAGCTTGCATGTGAAGGAGGTGGATTTTAATTAATCCACTTGTCTCTTAAATGACATATGGCATATACTCATATTTTTTTGTCTTCTCCTCCCCTTATCAAGAGAAACATGGGCTATGGATGATTGATCATATGGGCCTTCAAAATGATTTGTTTCACCTTTATGTTTGTTGATTACATAGAAAGGGTTCTTAGCCCAAATCAAGTGCCTAAGTTCATTTTAGGCCCATTACTTCATGATTGATGAAATAATTCAAATAATTTATTTTTATGCTTGCTGATTTGTGACATAAAGGGAGTTTTTTGGCCAAATAATATGCATATCATATTTCCAATGAAAAGGCTTAAGTCTATCTTTGGTCTATTACTTAACATTTGATCAAATAGGCTTCAAATAATTTATTTCAGCCCTATACCCTTGCGACATAAAGGGGTTTTGGCCAAAATAATATGCATATCAATTTCAATGAAAAGGCTTAAGTCTATGTTTGGTCTATTACCTTACATTTGATCAAATAGGCTTCAACATAATTTATTTCAGCCCTATACCCTTCTTTGTGACATAAAGGGAAGTTTTGGCCAAAATAATATACATATCATATTTCCAATGAAAAAATATGTTTGGTCTATTACCTTACATTTGATCAAATAGGCTTCTAACATTATTTATTTTAGCTCATATCCCTTGCTGATTTGAGACATAAAAGGGGGTTTTTTGGCCAAAATAATATGCATATCATATTTTCAATGAAAAGGCTTAAGTCTATGTTTGGTCTATTACCTTACATTCGAACAAATAGACTTCCAACATAATTTATTTCAGCTCATATCTCTTGCTAATTTATTGCATAAAAAAGGGATATTTGGCCATAATTCATAACATACTTTAGATAATTTTTCTTATGTCAACAATATTTTACTTGATCAAAATTGAAAGTATTCTTTCAATTTCTTACTTGTTGATCTCATGTAAGTAAGGGTGTTACTAAATAATGTTCATGTTATACTAGATGAATATCAATCTCTATCTCATATATACACCATCGGTTTGGTCTTGAGGGTAACAAAACCTAAAATCCGTATCAAAACTCATGCACATGTCAAATTCAATTGCTTCAACTTAGACATTCATATGTCCATACAATACTTTAAAAGAATAGATACATATGTATGTGTTGAAGTTGATGATCAAAATATCTAGAAAACATGTAATCCAAATGCAAGATAAAATATACAAGAACAAATGCTATATATCCTGGTTTGGTCTTCGGACAGGGTCCGGGTTAACAAAACTAAAAAAAAATCAAAATTTGATACATAAACTTCAACTTAGACATCTTAATGTCCATGCAAAATTTTCAAGAACGATATCATGAATGTTGAAGTAATTACTAAGTCAAATACAAAAGACGATATTACATATCCGGTTTGGTCTTGACGGTCAGTTAACAAAACTCAAAAAAATCAAAATTTGACATATAAACTTCAACTTAGACATCTTAATGTCCATGCAAAATTTTTAAAAGAACAGATACTTACATGCATGTTGAAGTAATTACTAAGTCAAATACAAAAGGACAGATGTTACATATCCTGGTTTGGTCTTGGACCGAGTCAGTTAACAAAACTCAAAAAATCAAAATTTGACATATAAGCTTCGACAATCTTAATGTCCATGCAAAATTTTTAAAAGAATAGATACTTACATGCATGTTGGAGTAATTACTAAGTCAAATACAAAAGGACATATGCTACGCTTCCCGGTTTGGTCTTCGGACCGGGTCCGAGTTAACAAAATTCAAAAATCAAAATTTGACATATAAACTCCAACTTAGACATTCTAATGTCCATACAATTCCTAAAGAATAGATACCCATATGCATGTTGGAGTAATTACTAAGTTAAATATAAAGAACAGATGTTACATATCGCAGTTTGGTCTTTGGGAGTTAGTTAACAAAACCTAAAAATTTGATATTATAAGAATTTCAAATTAATAATATCTGAGAAGCTAATTCTGTCATATAATACAAGATATGAATCAACTAACATAGCTTCTAAAATTTAAATCCTCAAGAAGAAAAGTCCCAAACCCGATCATCTATGTTCAAGCTAGAGTGGACAAGGTTTTGAAGGATTATATTTCTTGAGATAATGAATTTAGACCCAATCCTCTGTAGAAAACTAGATGGAGTGGACAAGGTCTATCAATTGATATTTGCCCTTTGATCGAGAAGGATAATTACAATTAAAATTTCAATGATAAACGATCATATATTGAAATCTAAATTAATAATAAAATGATCAAAATTCAAATAAAATAATAAAATATAAATAAAAAATGGAATTAATTATTTAAATTAAAACTAAAAAAATAAATAAATAAAATAAATCCACGCCTCCGCAATTGTTTATTTTCGGGTGATAAATTAAGAAAATTTTTGCTCGCAAAGAGCCAATGTCAAATCAAATACATAACTATCTTCACACTCAAATATTCCTAAAGCCCATGGGGCGTGGCGTGTCCTCTGTCCGTGGTTTTGTGATATGGCACCACATAAATGGCGGTTATGACTGAGCCCTCGACCGTGGTTCATGATATGGCACCACTAAATTACGGTACGGCATTATGTTCCCCAAACTTTGCTCTTTGAGCTATGTATAAAATGTATTTGGTTGGGCAAAAAGTCCTATGTTAGCTAAGGTTGACTTATATTTGTCCCCTTAGACAAACTCCACCCAGTCTACAAGGACACCTTGGATGACGTAACCCATGTGTTGCTGACAAGGATCCTTCGGTCAGGTTGGGTCGACTACCTCCTCTGACTAAGCGGACTAGAGACCGCGACAGCCCGGGACAACAGAACCATGGGATCTAGATCGGGCGCATCATCGTTCCCCCCATAAAAAGTTTTAAATTAAAATAATAAACTTTATAAGTTCTAAACTCCACTCACTGCAATTATATACTCGTTCTTTAATGATTCATTGACTAGTCTTAATCGAAAGTGCTCTCTCAGTATTGGGAGGGGTAATTAACTATAGGGGCTTGCTCCTATAGGAAACCTGGAACCAGATATAAAAAGTTCTCACCAAATGAGAATGAAATCTCTAGGTAGTGTCTTATCTACTATTCATCTACCTTCTGAAATTATCACCGACACTTAAACAACTCTTTCTCTTTTCTTTTTATTTGAAAGAGGTCATTGGCGAATTTTTGGATCCCACAGATTTCTGAACGCAATGGTAAAGTATGTTCATTGATCGGAGGTCATTTCGACCTTTTCAATGACATCCAATGGATTTTGATCCTCAATTTTTGTAACGTCACCTCCAAAATTTATCGAATTTGACTTGTGGGCTTGTCTTGATGGAGTGAGTCACGTTTGTTGAAAATTGGTTGACCATTTGGGCTGGCCACAGAGCTTGGATCATTTTAGCTTTGATTTCAATAGCTTAGGGAGCTTTGTCAGGATTTGTCATTAGTATGTTGTCTTATTCAGGATAGGCTAAATGACAGGCTTGACCGATTTGTCAGAATTGACTTGTCGGATTGATAAGAGTTCTTACACCATCTACTATCTACTTCAATGGCTTTGCTGAAGATCTCTTTCTTTTATGTCCTTACAGATTTAAGCCTCCTCTGACCCTAGCTTCATGCTTGGTTGGGTTTGATGGAGGAATTGGTCTACTTGTTTTGATGAAGGACTCCACTGGGGAATCAATTTATCCGTGCTTGGTCGGATTTGAAATTCCTTCTATCCTAGCTTTGAGCTTGACGGACTTGATGAAGGACTGGCCTGATTTGTCCTTATTGACTTGTCGAAGTGTATGTACATGAACCACTGTGCTTCGCTTTGGTGGATTCATTGAAGGATACATATAGATATGACCTTTTATATAGGGTCAATGTTGAGTTATTAGTCTAGCAATGTGTGCTTTAATAGACTGAATAACCATAAAATTCCTTTAGTTTGGTTAACGACTTTGTATGAACTATGGAATTGCTTCCTTGGTCCTGTGCTTTCTGCTTTGACGAACTTGATGAGGAGATTGGCTTTGATATGTGCTTTGAGCTTGATCAGATCATTTGAGAATATATTGAGATATCACCCTGCGGGAAATATATAGATTGATTTGAGGCAGCCCTGAATTGAGAATCTTCTCATATTGTCATCTATCGATCAAGTAGAAAGATCTCTTGGATCCTGGTTGCTTGTAATCACTAAGCTGCGAGGGGCTCTTTCACTGCTGCATTTTCTTATGGCTTGTTGAGTGAGGAGAGCGTCAACAACTCAACCATATTTGGGCTTATTGAGTTCGACCCTTAGAATCTACATGAGTCTTCGACTTAAGCTATAGTGGGTTTGTGATTTTCTCATCAGACTGATGAACGGGGGCTCTTTCACTGCAGCCTTTTCTTGTGGCTTGTTGAGTGAGGAGAGTGTCAACAACTCAGCCATTTGTGAGCTAATTGAGTCCGACATTTAGAACTCATCCATGTCCTAGACTTCAGGATATAGAGGGTGATGTTTCTCCAACTCAGAAGCTTGAAAATGAGTTCTTGACTTGATCTCTAGAATTTGACAAATCTGAGAGATAAATTTCTTGACATTTAGGGTTGTCTTTTCATGCATAGAAATAGATTCTTTTTTTGTTTTGCAAGAACATGAAACTTAACAATGATAATTATAGATATATTCAGGGATTTCGGTCTAATGCTCGATGTCAACCTAAATCAGAATATATTTGAGGATCTCATCTTATACGCGATGTCAACTCAAATAAACTTAATATAAACTAAAAAATACTGTCTTTGCGGTAATTTCTAAAGTATATTTAGAGAATTCTCAAGATGAAAATATACAAATACATCCATATTTGAATTGATGTACTCTAAAGGAGATTTTACATACAACATTGATTTCATCTATATATAAAAAAAAATATAAAATGCCCTATAATGGGAATTTTCACAAAAAAGTTCTTCATCTGGAGAATACTTATTTAGGGATCTCGGCATGAAGCACAATGTCAAGCTAAATAGATATACTAAAAAAATGCCCCCTATTTTATAGGAGGATTTCTATTGTACCTCGAGAATGTGATTGTCAAGTATAGTACTTTTTCAAATATCGACCATTAATTGGCAGCATTGGTCTTTCACCCATTAATTCGATGAGTTGGTATGCCCCTCTTTGGTATACTTTTTTAATGATAAAAAGGTCTTCCCCATTAGGCTCGAATTTGCCACCAAATTTTTGATTAGGGACAATTGAGCTTCTCAGCACCAGAACCAATTCTCCTTTTGGGAATGTCCGGGGCCGCACCGTATGGTCAAAATCCCTGGACAACTTTGCTCGATAAACTTCAAGATTTTAATGAGCTTGTAATCTAACTTTATCAAGCGCGTCAAGTTCCACCATTCTCAGATGAGCATTTTGATCTTTAGTTATATTGTATTATATAGCTACTTGAAATGAAGGTAACTCAACTTCAAGTGAAAGAACTGCTTCAGTTCCAAATACCAATGAATAAATAGTGGCTTTAATTGGCATCTTTTAGGTAGTTCGATATGCCCATAGTACCTCTACTAGCTTGGTATGTCATTCTCTTTTATTTTTAGTGAGAATCTTCTTGAGTTTGACTAATGTCTTGTTGAAGGCCTCAAACCATTTGCTCTTGGATTATATATTAAAGAGTATCAATCAATTTTGTGTTGATCGATGAATTTATAAATCTTTACACTTTTGAAAAGTGTCATTATCGATTATTCACGTGACACTCCAAATCATTATGCATGAAGAAGTTGATCACTTCGGCGGTAACTTATTTAAATGGGGAGCACTTAGAGAAATAGTTAGTCATTTGATGAAGCGATGTCCGGTGATATGATGGATGGTGGTCAATTACATCTGTCCCAACATTCAAATGGGGATGCTATTGTTGGGTGTAATGATTTGGAGGTTGATGGATGATATTCCCATGTACTTGACATTCATGACACTTCTTAGCGTGATTAATACAGTATCTCATCATAGATGACCAATAATAATCCATTCTTTTAATTTTTACTGCCATCTTTGGACATGACTGATGTGCACCACAAAGTCCTTCATGAACTTCAATCACCACTTTGCTAGTCATTTATCATTTGGTAATTTACCTTCTTTAAAAGTAGTCAATGAAGGGTTGCCTCCAATCGCGTGACTCTTTTACAAAGGCTTCATTGCTTTTTAGTAATGTCATTCTTAGCTCTTCTTGGTACTTCTTGTTGATTTTGGAGTATGAGGAACAACTTGAGTCTCATCTCTTGGGTTGGTAACCCTCTACTGCGAGAATTGATACTTTATCAGCTCTAGAACTCGTCGAGTAAATATGCCGATCATGACATAATCACCATTCATACTTATCATTTCCTTAGCTAATTTTGCTAAGCAGTTGGCTCTGTTATTCTCCGATCAAGAGACTCGAGTTAGTATGATAATTGGTATCTGTTTCATAAGCTTGAGAACTCGCTTATGATAGAAAGTTAACTCAAGCTTGTTGATTATATAGATACCAAGTACTTGATTTATAATAAGCTAAGAATCACCAAAAATATACAAGTTCTGAATATCTATGAAAATAGCTTCTTCCAGACCTGCCACTAATGCTTCATATTCAGCTTCATTATTAATTCTTGGCTCATTCAATCCATATGATCGTCTCATTATCCCTCCTTCTAGTATTATGAAGACGATGTTGATTCCTGCTCTTGCTCTTGGAAAATTTAGATGTTGAACTTATTTGATCGATGAGGCTCCATCATAGTACATTTTCCAAATTTGTGATTTTTTTCTCTTTTATGAATGAGCATAATTTGCTCATCGGGAAAATTATTATTAAGAGAAGAGTCCACAGAAATGGAATGTGAAGCTAGAAAATCTGCTAAGACTTGTCCCTTCACTGCTTTCTGCAGAATGTATGTGATATCAAATTGTAGAAGCAATATTGCCCATCTTGCCAATCGACCTGTCAACGCTGGTCTTGTCATCAAGTACTTTAGTGGATTGATCCTTGAGATGAGAGTAATCTTGTGAGATAACATATAATGATGAAGCCTTTGGACATCTTTGCTCGGTAAACTTCTAGATTTTATTGAGATTGGTTCTTGACCTCATTAAGTCCATCAAATTCTCATCTCTCATCATTGAAGAGTGAAAATTCAACTTCAAGGCTTGACTCCAAATACTTTAGCATGAGAGTGGATTTTGTAGAGTATCTAGAGATTTGCTATTGTTGTAAGGAATTTCACTTCTAGATTTTTGCCTCTAAATTTGCTCACCTATTTTTCGGGACCTTTCGACGGTATATTCTTAGACATGTGGTCCAAGTGTCATGCATCGATGCTCACCGTGCGAGACTTGAATTAGTAGACATTTTACAAGAGTTATAGGAGGAGGTCTCCTTGAAAGAGCAACTCTAGTCTCCCTAAGGACCTTCATATTTTCTTTTCATCGGTCATTTCTTCTTAGCAACTTTGAGGACTGATACACTCTTGCATATCTGATTTGAGTTTCCTCACTAGAGAAGTTGGAACGACATTATCGGTCTAGAAGGGGCTTGATTTGACCGGTAAAATTTCCACTTTACCCATCTTAGGTTGTCAAACTTGTTATGGGTTGGAACACTCGCTTCCTCTACATTTGGTTGTAAAATTTTACTTGAAAATGACATTGGGCACATGATTTAGTTTCTCTTTCTCTGTCTTTGGGTTAGCTTGCTTCGGATGAAGAAGCTTTTATCTTTACATCTTCTTTGGCCTCCATATTTATTTTCTTCAGGACCTTGGACTGAACCTCTTCAAGTGTCACGATGCTCACCATGTAGAAATTTCTAGATAGTCTTGCTCTTACTACCTTGATTGTAGCTTTTGTAGTGGAGCATTTTTGGCTTCTTTAATGAGTGACATTTGATACATTATTCATAAGATATTTTCCTTAACAACCTTGAACTGTGCTCGAGTAGATAGAGTTTCATGTTATTTCTGCTGTTGAGCCCAAAAATACCATTTAACATCACCAGTAGAGCTATTCCTTTTCACCCATCTCAAATTTTTCAAATTTATTGGGTAGAAATACTCGCTTTTGGTTGTAAGGTTGGTTGTATGACTTGATTGAGACACAACTATTGAGCTCATGATTTAGTGTTTCTTCTCCTTTTCCTTCTACTCAATTTTCCTCAGAAGAGGCTTGATATCATACCTTCTAGTGCGAAGGTTCAATAGCGAGTTGGCATTCCGGTATGGGAAACTTTCTACATGAAGGTTCTCTTCATATTGGTGCCTCAAAATGAATCAATCTTTTAAGTACAAAGACTCTCTTTTGAGGAACCTTAGTAGCAATAGTGGTCATTCCAATTGTCCTCCTCAATTGCACAGGTTGGGGCGTAGAATATGCAGTTACTTAAAGTGGAGGATTATTTGCAGTGGTGATGGCTTGGAAGTCTACACTATCAAATTGAATGGTAGCTCCAAAGGATATTGGCTCTGCGACCTAGCTGCATCATAAACGGTGTTTTGAAGATCCATCGATATACAGAACAAACAGATTAGTCCTAAGAATATAATTGATTTAAATTTAATTTCATTGATGATTGATTTTAAATATCAATTTTATCATGCTTTACTATTATTATAGCTCAAATTTGGCTAGCCAAAGATGGAAAGAGAATCCTGTCCCCAACGAAGTCGCTAGAAATCTATGGGCTCCGAAAACTCACCACCGACCTCTTCAATGAAAAGAGTAGTTTAAATGTGTCGGTGTAATTTTATGGGAATAGTAGATAAGACACTACCAGATTTCATCCTCATTTGGTGAGGACTTTAGATGGGTTCCAAGTTTATAAAGCATGCCCCTATAGTTACCCTCTCAATAAGTGAGAGAGAGGATTTTGTTTAAGGCTAGTCATTAGGTCCTCAATGCATAGATAGTAGCGAGATGTAGAGTTTCGAATTTAAGATATGAAATTCATCATTATAGCTTAAATCGGATGGTTGGGAATGACGCGTCTCCATCTAGATCTCATAGTTCCGTCATCCCGGCGTCCTACTTAGTCGAGGAGGTAGTCAACCCAACGATGAAGGATCCTCATTAGCAATACATGTTACGTAGTCCAAGAAATCCTTGTAGACTGGTGGTGTTTGTCAAGGAGACAGCTTAAGTCTATCTTAGATATAGGATGTTTCTATCAAGTATACCCTATGATTCACAACCAAAATGACGAGTCATTGGGGAGCATACGCTACATCATAATCAATATAATGAGCGACTAGCCAAACCACCCGATGAGGACTTTGGTCAGAATCGCTTATCTCGTGGAGCCTACCGCCAAGCCACACAATCGAGGATTAATGCCTTTATGGGCAAGAGATTAATTGAGAGCGAACATAGTATAACACTTGATTTAACATTGGCTCCTTTGTGAGCTAAAGATTTCTTAGTTTGTCACCCCCAATAAATAGTTGCGAAAAGTGGATAGATTGAGTTTAGTTTAAGTTTTTAGTGATAGAGTTTCATTTGAATAGTTTTAGATTGATATTTGAAAGTTGATCTGAAAAATTGATTAATTTGAATATGTTTATGAGTTTCAGATCATGTCAACTGTTTGTCGCTAATGAGGATTAATTACCGTCCCAATGTAATCATTTTTTAGATATTCATTGATTTGAAACTCTTATTATGATTTTAAGTTTTGTTAACTCGGGCCCAGTCCTAAGACTAAACCGGAAAGCAACCTGCACAGCATCTTTAAACACTTGAATTTCAGCATTCAGCATAGTGTCGGGGCACATGCGGGTGTATTGTAATTTAGGTAATTTTATGTTTGAATTATGAGATTGATTTTGTAGTTTTATTTTTTTTATTCTAATTTAGCCTATGCGGCCTTTTTAGACATTAAAATTTGCACTTGAAATCTCTATGTCTGAGCACATGCAGGTGTTTATAGCTTAGATAATTTCATCTAATTAATGAAATTATTAATTTTTGAAAATCATAATTAGAATGAAATTTCTTAATTTTTGTATTAAAGGAAAGCTCCATGATTTTTAGAAATTTTAGCTTAGTATCGTCTTCTATTTACTTGTGCAAAGAGTTGCATATTCGATGGTGAAGAAGGCATTTCAGAGCTATAGGTTCAAAAGATAGTTTAATTTATTATTTTAAAAGAAGATGTACTCCTCAGAGTGACTTTCATTTCCCCCCTCTCTTTTTTTTACTTTTGTATTTGTTGTATGTTATTTTCCCTCCCCCTTTTGTTGTTTGGAGTTTTTAATTAGAATTTTAGCTTTAGGTTTCCTTGCTTAACATTCTGAAGTCGATTTATTTTATTCTCTCTTTTTTTAAGTCAAAAGATTTGATGCAATTTTGGTAGCCCCCCGGCATCATTCCCATGTAGGGGGCTGCATCAGGGGTGTTTTGGCTTACCCATCAGGCCTAGATGAGCATGACTGTTGGTGTTTTGAAGCATCGCAATCAAATTTCAAGCTCGTTACACCCTGATGAGCATAACGAGGCCTTCAATCACCTACAAAAAGCAAATATATATGCAAATATTCTTAATTTTGGCAACATTTTGGCAGTACTCCGGTGTCGTCCCCGCATAGGGGGCTACATCGGCACTATTTTGGCGTACCTATCATGCCTTGATGAACGTGACGGTTGGTATTTTGAAGCACCTTGACTGACTTTTAATCACTCATTACACCCTGATGAGCATAATGAGGCCTTCAATCACCTACATAAAAGCAAATATAAATGCAAATAGTCCAAATTCTGGCAGCATTTCGGCATAGGGGGGCCACATCTGATGGTTTTGGCTTACTTGGTACACCTTGATGAGCATAGTGAGCGGTGTCTTGCGACGCCACAGCCGATCCGGATTTCATCTCATCACGCCCTGATGAGCATGACGAGGTCTTCAAACTTAAAGATAAGCACATGCATATACAATCATTTTTTCAAGCATTTCGTCAAACACCTTCCTTTTCTTTGACCATTTTCAAATATATCTTTATCAACGGTATGCTTACTCGGTATGCCCTGATGAGCATAGCGAGTAGTGTCTTATGACACCACCGCCGGTTTTCATCTCGTCACACTCAGATGAGTATGATGAGGTCTTTAGACTTGATTGATGTTGGCTTTTTATTAAGTACAGTGCTATAAAAATCATGCACCTCCTCTAGTTCTAAAAAACATTTAAGGCATGCTTACAAAGGGATTTTTGGTCATACAATTTCTTGATTCATTATTGTTCCTCTTTGAATACATATATGTCTTCATCTTGTTATTTGCCTCCAATTGCTCTTTACTAGTAGCTTTAGAGAGTGGAATATTCAAAGAAGGAATATAATCCGCTCTTCTATCATAAGCAGCTTTTCCGGATGGACGTTGGAGATGCTCTTCAATAAAGAATTTAAAACTTTATGAGGAATCTAATTCTGGCTTTCCAGTATGTGCACGCTCAACTTGGTAAAGAAGATGCAAAAATAATTTCAAAGCATCTCGTTGTCTCATACTTGAAAATTTGGGATGACTAGCAGCATTAATTGTTTTAAACATACGTGGAGGTATACCCTCTTACATAATACTTAAGGAAGAGCTTTTGCATGCAATTGTCATTTCAGTCTCAATTCAGGTGGAGAAGACAACCTTTTAATAATTCGAGGAGGAACTATGGCTTTCGACAGTCTTCTAGTCGGGATTGTTGTCTGGGTTGGGTGCTCAACAAGAAAGCTAATGCCCATTTGGCGACGGAAGTCATATTCTAACGCAAAACCAGTAGTTTTGTGGATATGTGTGGTTTCAAAGTAGCAATAGTGGATGGATTTACTTAGCATGTGAAATTTGACAATTTGCAAGTTGAAATATCTACTTAGCATGGCAAATTCATAGCTCTTATCTACTTCTCCAAAATTTCTAAATCTGACAGTTTAATAGATATCTCTGATATTCCACAGGAAAAAATGCAAATTACTCAGAATGAAAATATATAACATAGATAAACGGTGTCTTGATATGCAGTGTACATAGAAAATATAAAATATTGACAAAATAGTGTACATCAAGCTATCAGATGATCTATAACTAAAGATGACAACTGAGGACATCTAATGATGGCGGTGTCTGCGTGATAGAAGTGCATCACTTCCTGAAATATATTGAGCACGTGGTCGCCGAGGACAGTCTCGCAAATGGTGTTGTTGATGCTACGCTTTGTCTCTAGCCTGGTCAGTGGTCTGCTCTAGATCATCGAGGGGTGTAACATCTTGTATCTCCTATGATGGTCCTGGTTGGAAGGAGATAGTGGGGTACACTCCGTGCATATGCAGCATGTAAACTGGTGGGTAAGGATACATAGGAGGGCTTGCACGCCATGACCGAAATGGACCAACATCTCGATAAGAGTATGAAGCCGGTGCCAAATGGGTAATCAGTATGGAACGACATCATATAGATGATGGACCTGCATCAAATCTTACAATATGTGGCTGAGAAGATGAAGGTATTGCAGAAGATCTACTGGCTTCATCTTTATCCCTATTCCTACTATCTGATATGTGTATATTCTTGCATAGTTCCCTACATAACTTCTCATAAGTGTTGATTGGATGCTGAAAATCAGTGTCCTTGTCTCTCCCGAAATAAGGCTGAAAAATATCTTATGTGTCCAAGATATGTTCTCGCTATAGAGGCAAGTATGTAATTCAGTACTCATACCGTATAAATATTTGATTAGCATATAGTTTTTCAGTGCTTACTATTAGTATCTCTCCAGGAGATCGAGGATAGTAGGTGGTAGGAAGAATGGTCAGAGCCCTCAGCATGTACAAGGAAGCCTAGGAACGATACCACCTCATGTATCGACTAACAGCCGAGTCAACACGAGATGTAACATCATCCACGACAACAATTGAATCATGTCTAGCCTCCCACTTGGATATGTAAACTTGGTGATACTCAACCTAGTCAACATCAGCCTTCCCGCAACCATCAACTCGCTGAAATGAAAGATTCATAGGCACCATGTCCACTCTAGGTGATAGGCAAAACTATTTGAGCACAGGATCTGGGAGGTACCACTCAATTCTTTTTCAGCTGATCAATGGTACCCTAGAGAGCCAAATAGCTTGCCCAGCTAAGCGCACCGATACTCATCCTATTCGCCGTCCGCAGCCCCATATCACCTATAACATGAAAGAAAAATTAAGTCATACATAGAATTGTAGAGGTGATCATAAGAACAAATTGTGCTCTTAGTCATACCTAACTCTATAGCAGCCCATCAAGCTCATCTCTGTACACTCTAACATGGGCAGGTGTCATCTCTCACAGGTAACCCTCATTCCACCTACAACCAACACTCAACCCATCCAACTCTGCCGGAAAGGGTACCTGCAATATGGGTCGCCCAACTTGTACATGCTCCCATGACCAAACCTGAAGTAGGTGCAGACATCCTGCATGTTGGTCCGCTTTGGCCTTGTGGCCTCATTCAACTCTCACAAGTGTCTAACACAACCGCAATGGAGTACCACAACAAGCTAAAATCATCAAGTAGCAGTAAGTATTGTAAATGTACCTCAGAGTGTTTATTTATGGTGACCAGTGCTCAACTAAAGCCATAAGTAGGTGGTGATCAAGCTCGATATCGCAAATGTGAAACACGCCTAAGCGATCGCGCTCCTTCCATAAATCTAGGGAAATTCACCCACACGAACATCAAGAGTGCGCCTCAAGAACCGCGCATAATATGAATTGATGATTTTATGAAAATGGCATTTGGGTATGATAGCTTGACAAATAATAAAACTTACTGATCCGCGCGATCCCCTGTCTACCATAAGCAATGAATGTCGGGTGTACCGGTGAGAGCGTATTCAGGAGGCCCTGGTGTGGCTCACGCCGACGCATGCTCCTCCTTCCTCAGATGCCATTTCACTTGTCCAGCAAACAACTTCTAAAAGTGCATGTCAACACCAAAAACATAAGCCATCAAAAGTACAGTGCAATAGTGTGGACATATAAAACAATAAGAGTAAACACAGTCTAGGCAAGCACATAAGTAAACTATTCATGCACACAATAATGAGGTCCTACATACACAGGTACAACAAATACATGTCTATGGATGCATACGATGGAAAAAAAAATAGTTCGCTAACAATTTATAGCTACTACTTACATTAAGCAATGAAGAACAACCAACTTCTAGGAAAACACACCCTACACTAGCAATAATGTAGAGTAAAATACATCAACAATAAACATACATGAGTAACAATACTGAGAAAACTAAAGTGCAGACATACACAGTAATAAGAACTAACATATTCATCACAAAATAAGTAGGACAAAATAACAGTCTACCGCAACCACATTAAGTCCTACGTAGACAATTTTGTGGACAAGTAGCTCTATTATGCTTAGCATTTTTACAAAGTTCACATATTCTATTACTTTGTTGCATATTCTTATCCATTATTTTGGTATATCTCCGTGTCCCTGCCCTCGCCGCTTTCTCGATATTGGTGGTACTAGTTCAATCAGATGATGACTCGATAAATAAGATGTCCAATCAATACGATCGAGAATGACATGGAATTGAGCTTCATACGTACTGTGGTATAGTTGCAGTGTGTAATAGCGAGAAACATACTGTGAATGACTCAAATGACGTTGCCCTAACACAGCAATGACATGTGAACATGGAATGTGAAGTAACTGGGGCTGCCTACATGTACAACTACAACTATCTTGTTCTTGCAGTTCAACCTTAAATGACATTGAGGACATAGCAAAAACCTGAAATTCATTTAAATTATTCTTGTGGGCTCTAGGCATCTCCTAGCTTTACGCTCATTCTATTGCAACTGTGCCTTGACATGTGGTGCAAATATCGAATCATTCTGCCTGATCAAATTAGAAGCTGTCTCTAGGAATTTGGTAAAAAATGATATAAGATTGTAATAAATTGATGTAATTAGAGTTTGTATCGGCAAACCACATGCCCTCTTCAGCACATCGTTGAAACACTCTGATGCGTTAGTGGTCATTGTGCCATAATGATATCCGTCATCATTACTCAATGACCACTTCACCACATCTCTTAGTTCTGCATGCTTTCTTGAAATTCTCTCTAAGATGGCATAAGCATTGGCGGTGTTTAACCCAAGGAAAAAATTCACAGCATCCACGTACTAAGCCGGAATGTTGGTTAGAGATGATGCATAAATCAGGCTGAGTACATATATGTGGAATCAAGTCCTATAATATCCTAATAAACCAACCCCATGACTCATTACACTCTCCTTCAACTATTACAAATGCTAGAGGATACAAGTCATTATTTACAGTAATACCAACTACAGTAAGAAGAGTTCCTCTGTACTTTCCCAAGAGAAATGTACCGTCAAGACTTAAGACTGGTATGCAAAATTGCCAACCGACTATAGATGGCCCAAATGACTAGACTATGTGTTGAAAATGGCCAGATTCACTTGACTGAATGTGGTACACTATGCAAGGCATAACTGCACATACAATAGCCATGAAGTGATCCAGTGAATGGTATGACTCTTCCCAACTGCCAAAAATAACCTGTATTTCCTTTCTACGTGCATCCCAAGCTTTCATATAGAACACCCTAATGTTAAATTTTGATTCCATACGACCAATAATTTTCCTGGGCTTCAAATCCTACTGGTATCTAATTATAGGTTGGATGTAGTAGCTAATAAACTATGAGGTGCACTACCTGTGTTCGGTGCTCAATATCGAATGAAAACATGTGTGTGGGGCTGTCATACTAGATATCCTCCTAGCACCACCAAGCCTCTTGCTCGCCCGAGCATGTAGATGCCACATACATGGCCTACTGGAATGACCTATGTATGCAAAGTACAGTGAACCTCATCTTGTTAGAGTCACATGTTATGTATTCTACGTTATTTGTTTGGACCAACCATGAACAGTAAATTTAAGGTGTCTTTTGTTAAGGAAACACATCCCCTTATTTAAGTCTGTTGGAATGAAATTCTCTTCTAGAAAAATAGAATCTGCTGCGAGGCCATCGAAGTTCAGTTGTTCATCCCATTCTTGGCCCGGTAAGCTGAATGTAATCATTGCTACTAACATGTGTTCTTCAAAGATCGCTTATTTTGTTAGAGTAATCTCTTAGCAAATGATCATTCTCAGAGTTTGGACATTGTTCTTCTCCAATGTCACCTTCACTATCAACTATCTCAGAACTTGTTGCGCTAGGCATTATTTCGTTTCATTCGGTAGAGCTACATGATTGCCATGGTATTCACCCATACTAGCAGAAGTCAAGGCAATATGATGAACATGAATAGGAGATGTAGTAACATCTCTCTCATCAGTGCTGCGTATTATAATGCAGTAAGATTAAAATGAAAAAGATTAATTAGATAATGACTCGCATCTATGAAAACCTTATCGAGGTCACCGATATGGTTCGTGATAGTATAGTGTTGTGGGCAGCTTCAATTGGATGAAATTCAACTCAAAGGAAATTATGAACTTCGCTATCATTGTTTGTTTCAACTCACTTCGACGATATACAATTGTTATATTTGCTACATTAATGACTGACTCACATAGTTCGTCGTTATTTAATGGAGTAGCAATGAAACTGACACCAACAAAAAATCTACATATGAGATTAATTCTAAACCGTGTCGAATCAACTTTAAGTGAACTCATGATTCGATTATGTATGCTTGTAAAATCAGCTCATCGTGAAACTTGTATAGGATGATTTTTTCCACCAGTGTACGTAGGGAAGAAATCATCACTAACACTGAGTTAGCCGCCGTAATATAATACTAAACAAACTGTGTCTGAACTCATATTTGAATCTAAAAATATGTATTGGAGATAGGAATGCAATAGCACACCTGTTTAAATCAATCAGATTCATAAGAACTGTATGGATCACACTGGGATTTAATTTTTGTTGATGTAAAGATAACCAAAATGAATACAACCTAGAATTTCAAACCCCAAATCTTATTTTTCATTTTTGACATCAAATCAATTTATTCACAACATAAAACACATTCCTAAATTTACATATCCAACAACACATTCATAAACCCAAAAATTACTTAAAATAATTCTATCAATCATCCATGAGCACAAAACAATACACGATACCTAAACATACAATCATATTCAATATTTAGAACACAAAAATAATTGCTTAAAATACACATAATACACACATAAATACACATAAAACATTACTTTGCAAAATTATCAGATGTACATTTCCTCTAAAATATCAAATCCAACAACACATCCCTAAAACTAAAACTTACATTTCTTTGCAAAATTTATATTTCCCCTAAATTACCAGATGTATTTCAAAATCTAAAAATGTGTTCCTCATTTTTTTTGCAAAATTTACAGTTTCTTTAAAATATCAAATCCACCAATAAATGTGTAAACCTAAAACTAGCTAATCACATGATAAACTAAATAATCAAATATTACAACACATGAAATCAACATTACATTTGTCTAAAATCAACATGACATAAAATCCATATAAAATCAAACTTAAATAAAAAAGAGTTCCAAAAATTGTCTAAAAAAATTCACTGCAAACTTTACCTTAATCATAAAACTAGCTAATCACATAATATACTAGGAAATAATATCATAAAACACAAAAAAAAAAATATCACGTTTGCATATTTTTCATTTTAAAAAAGAGATCCAAAAAAACCTAAAAATACCTCAAAACAGTTCGCCGGCCGGAATGGGTTGTCGGTTTCGCCGGAGAGAGTGGCAGCGGGGCTGCTAGCGGCGGAGCTTCGGCCGGCGATTTCGCGGGCAAAATGGACTGTGGGGCGGCGTCTCAAGGAGGGGTGATCGGGAAGAAATTCCGAGATCGGCTCGTCTCGATCTCGCAACTTTTTTTTTAAAAAAAGTTTTGCGCTAGGTTTAACTGATTTTTTTTAATGTACGTTTCACTAATTATATTTTTAAATGTGCTTAATTTAAATATTTAGCTTTTATTGTTAAAAGCGTGTACTTCTAATTGCTCGGACTTTGAAAGAAAAGTCAGGCAGAGAAATGTGTTATCTTGAGAGACGGAATATATATCTTCCTCAGGAATTCAATTAAAGATATTTATATACATAATTAATTATATTAAATAATTAATTACTAGACGCTACTTGTTCTTAAAGACGCTCTAGTATCAGAACATAAATAGCACTAAATATATATATATGCAAACATCATCAAGAAAACATCATAATTTAAATTAAAATAATTATTAACATGCCATTAATAGTGAGAGTCATAAATTCCTATTATCTCCAATGATTATTATCTAATTGAGAAAATTATAACTATTTATTTATCTTCTTAAAATCGAGCGATTCAAGATTTATTCTAGCATTTTCTTCAAAAAGATTGAATTTAGAAATAAAAAAATGAAAAAAAAAATAAAAATAAATTGATGTTAAAAATTCATCATTGTTTAATACATGAATAGACAATTAATCTAAATAATAAATCCTAATTATACTTCGGACGGTAGATAAAAATCTCTCTTTCGTTTGTTGGTTGTGTTGGTCTCGCATTATCTTCAAATTCCTGCAAGTCATGAGGCCAGGATGAGAAGGTGAACATATCGCAACTTCGCAGGTAAATCAAAATTTCAAATTTTAATAGAGAATTTAAAAATCAGAGGAAAATTGTTGCTGAACAATGTTTTAAATTTATATATGTAAATGCCTCACTTTTAAATAACTAGCACTGAGGCCCATTTATGATATTTAAAAAAAAAAAGATTTTTTAAAAACTTATATTACCGAGGACACATCATTAAAAAAAAAAATCGATTTTTAAAAAATATTATAAAGTCTTAAACTTACATCATGAACTGCCTCTCGTAGCAATTTCACCTGCTCTCTTGAAACGGTCCGCACCTGCATGCCAGAAATGCAGAATCAATTAACATGATTGACAATAAAATTCGTCAGAAGAAATTTATTTTAACTCATTAGATCCTAAAATAGGCCTTTTATGCTCATTGATCTATTAATTTATTAGGTAGCGGAAAGGTTGTCTGGTTAAAATAATTTTGGTTTAGTCAGTCTCAAAGAGTCACAATTTTAAAATACAAAGCTCGCTATTTGACTTGATATGACACTAAAAATACTACTAGTAAGCACGGATCTTGATGTTAAAAGCAATCTGATTCTAAGTTGAAACTAATCAAGATCAAGCACTTAAAATATTATTTGATACTTTGGGATATCAATTAAATCGCTAAATAATTCTTAAATATGGAATGTTTATGATCAAATCGGCGTCTTGGACGAGCATTTAACAAACTGATCTCTTCATTACATTTGAGCATTCAAATACACAAATATATCGAGATGATCAAGTGAATCATCATCACCATCCGATGGAGTGGTTTGGATTTTGCATGTATTTGAATGCCCTCTCTAATCTATAAATCATTCTTCATGAGAGCGCTAGATAAGAGATAAGAGCGAAAATCTCAGAATAATCGTTACCACCACTTGGGCCGTTTACGCCCCATGCCGCTGCGCCAGACCCTGCGTCGTCGTCAATCTCGTCGTCTCGTCGACCGCGTGCTCGACCAGATGTATTCTTCAACCGTCACTGGGTCATTACTGCCGTCATTATGTCATTTTATCATCATGCGCTGTGCCGTGGTCGCAATCTTTGGTTATCGTTTACCAGCCGGTAGGTCATCGGCCATCACTATCATCATTAATCACTTGTCACGGTCACCATGTTGACCGCACACTATCATCTCGGTATCACATCTTAGGTCATCACCTGGCCGTCACGATTGATCTCTCATGTTTGATCATTATTATCATCGGCCATGGCTATGGCTATTGTTTATTGCTGGGATCTCCATTGTCGATTCTCATATTTTATTAATCCGTTAAGAAAATTTTGTACTCAAACAGATATATAGTGGAAGATTTTTTACTAGGTGATTTTTTCCTCTTTTTGAAGTTTTTTTCAGTAAAATTTTGGAGTTTTCTTATTAATTCTTCAAACATCTGTGTGCGTGCTGGATTCCATAACAAAGCTAAGGCGTAAACTCGTATTCTACCACAACTGGTTTTCTAGCACGCAACATGACTAAAACTTAAATGTTTTGCCAAATTATCGAAAAAATAATGATTATAATTGTAATTTGTTGAATTAAAAAACTCGTAAATTTCTTTTCATTCTTTATATTCTAGTTAACAATAGGCAATCTAGAAATCAACAGACTTAGAATATCCTTTAATGATTTAATATATATAACATTCATTAAATTAAATAACTAAAAATCTTCTAATACATTATGTTGAAGAGAGAGAGAGAGAGAGAGAGAGAGAGAGAGAGAGAGAGAGGAAGTGTGAATAAATTAAACAACAAACCTTTTTTTTATGTCCATATAACGCCTGGGTGCAAGGTGGAGTTGTAAAGCGACTTCATACCTGCTGCACTATTTCACGTTCCACGGATCTTCCTCTCTGTTTCTTCCAATCCCTGATATTTCTTGATATATCCCGCCATCTTTGTTCAAAATAAATCAATGGTTCAGATAGATCCATCTATTATATATTTTCTACATTGCACTCAGTCTGTAAACAACAACTTCAAGTATATTAAAATTCTATAGTGTGTGTACTTTCATGCTTAGTGGATCCACTAATATCTATGTTTCAGGGTCTTGCACTGATATTCAGCCCCTAAACCATCTTGGCTTGATGAAATTATATGGTGTTGAATCCTTCGGAATTTGGAGATTATAGAGTGCCCGTTTTGGTGAGGAGTCATAGAAAAGATTTATGTTTTGCCGCAGGATTATGCTAAGGAGAAATATTTCTGTTAAACTGATTACATTATTCACATATCAAGCATGTGCAAAGTTTGAATCAATATCTCTTGGTTGAAAGCTTAAGTTCTTAACCAAAGGTGACTTGCATTACAAATGACAATTGAGGATTTTTTTATTTTTTTTGAGAATTTGTATGACTCAGGTTTTGTATCTAGCCCTCGATCCATATGAACTCATGTTGGTGTAGACTTGATTAATACTATACCATATAAATATATATATCTCTCTTATATTGTATTTTTCTACGTCTAATATTTTGGTGTATTATTCTCGATTTTTTGAAGCCTAGACATCATATATTAAATAAGGCTTGTTTAGGATTAATTTTATTTTATATATTTTTATGCTATATTTTAAAAATATTTTTGTTCAGTATATTTTTAAATTTTTTAAATTTTTTAAAAAAGTCAAATTATTTTTAAAATATTAAAAAAAGTTTAGAGTTTTTTTAAAAATAATTATAATTATCACGTATATTTTATTTTTGAATAAAAGAATTCAAAATAAAAATGATCTCAACTGACTCTTAAAATCTATCTTATGTTTCATTGTACCGACCTTTTATTTTGCATTGCAAGATCTAATATTGTAAGAATTATGAGAATTTAGGATTCGTTCATTACTGAAAAGCGACTTAGACATTTGTGAATTCCGTCTCGAGAATTTTGGCATACAAAATATATCAAAATGGGATAACCAAAAAAAAATAAAAGACAGACGTTAAGGAAAATTCGACATTCAAAATTTTATTTTTCTTTAATGAGATGTTACAGGAAGGGAAAATAAACAGAGGCTGAACAAGTCCTTGTATGACTGCGTTGAAGCATTCAACAATGAGTTGCCAACCTACAGAGGCTAGCTTCAAGTGATGGGGTCTTGACTTGAAGCCAAAAATCCAACGGAGCAGCTGAGAAACCGTAAAGATTTTGATGACAAAAAAATAGCTTTTTTTATTATTTTTTCATCATTTCTCACTTAATTCAAGAGCAGGAGAGAATAAGTGCAAAACCATGAGATTTTAAACCAGCAGAAATACTCTAAAGCATCACTCAGATAGATTGCACTCATTAAGCTAGGTTCAATTAATCGCCTAATCTCAGGCTGATTACTACTCAACGGTTAGCTAGAATCAAGCTTAGTAAGGAAGATATGTGCCCATAAACTATTCGCTCCAACTGTCTTGATCATAATTAATAATGGCTACCTAAATCTCAAATGAGTCATCATTCAAGCCTGAAATAATGCGTCCAGTCCGTTCTTAATTCGAACAAATGAGCTAAATCCGACCACGAAATGAGATGTCCGAACAAAATATAAATGTTTTTTTTTTTTTGCAAGTTTAGTCCTCATGACAATTTAGTTACAAATTAATGGTGAGAGGTGATTTGAACTTAGATCTTAGTTGGAGAAAACACTATTAACTTATCTAAAGCCAATCAGCGAAAATTAATTTTAAAGCGGACCCAAAAGTATCCATTTGCCATAAAATTCTCATATAGGCTCATTTGTTTTGCACATATTACGCATTTGTCACTTCTCATGATTCTTTGGGTTGAGTTAGGCTTTCATTTTCTTATGGAACAAAATCTGCTTGTATACTTGCAGATCTAAGCGTTTTTTTTTGAAACTTGTATTTCTTTGTTCACTTCGGAATATTCATGGGAATTGCTTTCTAAGTGCATTAAATTTGGGTTTATACTTTGGTTAGTTTTACATTTAGGCTTTGCATATATTACCTTGTTGCATTTGTCACTTCGCATGATTGTTGGGTTAAATTGGGCTTTTATTTCTTTAATATGTTGGTTATCTTTTGCCTTCTCATCTTTGGTTGGAAAAGCCATCCTGGCCGTGAATATCTCTTCCCCTGTTTGCTGCTTGTGGTTGACGATCCCATCAGCTGATTATGATATTCTCAGATTACTAACTTCTCTTATCGTTCGTTTCATGACTTGAATTACCTATATGGCACCCCTGAATGCTGCTATTGGTATTGCTGCTCTAAATGCAATTACTGGATGCGTATTTTGGATGTTTGCATTTCATACCCTGTGCTGAAATACAATGCTTTACTTTACCACCTATCCCAAGGTCATTTATAAGGGGAGGTTTCACGACTTTTTTTTTACGATATATTCTATTGGGATGGTGTTAATCTCGAGATGAGCTTGATTAGGATTGCGGTTATAAAGCTCACTTGTCTATCAACAACCGGATGTTGCCTTCTCTCAGTTTGTTAGCTATGATGGCGGTGACGATCACCCATTTGGTGGTAGCTCGTGATGTAACCTTCAGTTGATGCTCATACTTGCATCGCCCCATCGATGTGATTGAGCCCAGCCTTTTCTATCATATTTCCTTAATATCATTCACTTTATGGTGTTTTCCTCCACTTATTGTCGGCATTACCTTAACTATATCTTTTCTTGCTCTCTTATTGTTTTGAGTTTGCTCCGATTCTATTTTACTTTTAATTGTTTTAATACTTTCTTTGGATTTTGGATGTATTTAGATTTTTTCTCATTAGGTTGATTGTAGCTCTTTGAGCAGTGGAGCGTGTAATCCTTTTAGGATCTTTAACCTTTATTTTTGTGGTAATAAAATACCCCCATATCATGAGGTTTCCTTTAAAAAAAAAAAACATCTTTAAGTAAGTAAAGTTCTTGGAAGAATCAGTTGAAAAGGCCACGAGAGAACTAGTCCAAAAAGACCAACGATACCTTTATATTATTTTTTTATTTATAAATAGTGTTCCTTTGCAAATGGGTTAGGCGCTTTGTTCTTCTTTCCTCCACTAATTTTCTTTTTTTATATATAAAAAATTGTCATCCCTTTCATCACGTGTTCTGGAAAACTATGAGCTACGAATAATAATATTAACATTATTAAATTCAATAGGTTCCATGTGCCCCTATGACATAAATTAAGTTTATACATGAGCAATTTTAACTTTAAACAATATATTTTTAGTAAATAGATCGTATCGCCCATAATTAAGTTATTCCTTTATTGATTTGATCGTTCAATTTATATGCAAGAAGCACTGAATCAGATTAATCTCAACTACTTTTGGCTGATTTTGAATGTGTCCGCATCAACTATGCTAGGAGTGATGCAAGGCACCTTAGCTTTGTGATTGAGAGCTTTGACATTCAGCAAGTGAGTTAGTCTGCAGCGTTGTGTGTGTAGTTTGTAATTAAATTCTCAAATGTCAAAAAAAAAAACTATGCTAGAGTGGCGGGTTAATAGGATATGAATTTAGTTGTGAATTTACTTGTGTAAGGAACATATTTTGAATCCTTTTAATCATAAAATAGCTCCAAACATCACTAAAAAAACAGCAAATTTACCACTATCAAGGTGATATTTTATTTGAGCTTTAATGATTTGAGTGATGATATTGTAAATAACAAGATTTAACTCTATAAATAATAAATAAAATCAAAATTCTGCACGAGTAAATGACTGAGGACTTTCCAAAATAAATGGATGAAAGACATGATCTATTCACCAAAACTACATCCTCCGCAAGGCTTAGCCAGAGAAAAGGATTCTTACCTGCGTTCATTGACAGTATGCTCGGAAGAAGAATGTCAAAATTTTTAGATTAGGCTTAATCCTAATCTTAATTAGCAGTTTAGGCATGAAAAAATTTTATTTAATAAAATAGGTCTAGTCGTTCGTTTTGGCCGGACGGCGGTGCCGCGTGACGCCATTCGAGCCGATCATCCGTTTGACGGATGACTGGTTCCAACGTGGCGTCCACGTAGGCGCATCCCTATTTTGGGAAAAAAAACCCGTGAGCCGAGATCGCACGATTTGCTTTCCTTTCCTCCCATTCCGTCGCTCCTCCGTTCCACCGCCGGATTTCAGCACCCTACGCACGCCGCCGTCCGTCGAGTGCGTCACCGCCGGGTTATTTCTTCATTTGTGCGCCGATTAAGGTAAATTTTTTCCTAAATGCTTAATTTGTGATATATCTTGCTTTGTGTTGTATGATTTGCTTATTTCCTTGTGTTATTTAGCAAGATTTGCTGGACATTTATGTTGTATGATTTGCTTTTATGTTTTATAGCACTTCATCTTGGATGTTTAATATGTACTGGATGCTTATTTTGAATTTTTTTTTTCTTTTCTTTTTTTAATTTAGGTATGTTGAATGGATAATTGTAGGTCTAGGTGGTGTATCAATGTAGATACTTACACATATTTGTTGGAGCTATTTGTTTATTTCCTTTTGTAGTATTTAGGCATTTTTTAAGGATATAAATATGTCACTTATTTTTAGTAAATGAGAAGGTGTGCAGAAAGTCAATTATAAACTCATGAGCTTCACATGGGGGCTAAAAAATATTCATGTAGCTATGAAATTATTTGTTTATTGTTTGTAAGTGTTCATTCATCTAGCTATGGATTAATGAGATGCAATTCTTCTTAGTGGTTTAGGTGCAATTCTGTTATACGATATTATTCATCTTTATGAAAGCTACGATTAGAATCTACTCTCCCTTCGTCATTTATGAGTTTGCAAAATATCTCCAACTGAAATGGGCAATTGTATTATATTTTGAAATATTTTTCTTCTGTGACCAGGGGAGAGGAAGGATTCTTACTGGTTAGAATTGTTGTTAGTTGAATATGAGTTCAGAAACTGTCTGCATAGTTCTTTATTATGATGGCGAACTGAATGTTGTTGATAATTTCTTTCCAACCTACATTGGTGGAAAAAATCGACCAATTCAGATCCCACGAAGGATTAACCTGTTGGGGTTACAAAAGCGAATCATGAGATCATTGAAGTTAGACCATGCAAAGTCATGTGTTAATCTTGTAGGTCATTTTCCTATTGGGGCTGGATTTATCGTGACTCATATTATTGACGATGAAGTGTGTGAATCACTCACGACAGTGCGACTGTAGTAATTTATGTTGAAGTTTAGGAATTACATTGTGAGGGAAGAGATGTTGCTAGTAATGAGGAGCATCACAAAGCTTCAATTAGTACTGAATTTATCACACTTGATTCGCAAGCGCCGCCAGAAGCCTAAGTGCACAAAGAGGTCGCTAATGTAGGACAAGTTCTGGTTTTGCGGGTGATGCTGAAGGTGATGTAGGTGATGGGTATAAAACCATGCCTTATGTAACAAGTATCGATGATGATGAGTGGGATGATAGTGAAGGGGCAAATATTCATCTAATAGGGTGAGAGAGCTTATTAAAGACTACTTAATTAGAACAAAGCGAGGAGCACTTCGTCTAACAATGAGTATATGCATCATGCTCAAACTGAGAATGGGATGAAGAGCATATATTTGATGGGCCTTCAGATGAGTCAACTTTTGAACTTAAAAGTTGCATTCCAGATGAACTGCTAGATGGTATATGCTTTCTTGATAAGAAGCGGTTGTTTTTCTGTTGGTTGGTCTATCATTAACAATGTCATACATGATCGTTTCAAACAAATCTAGGTTCACGATCATGCACTCAACATGCGAACCATGCTACGCCTTGCATGTGGCGCTTACATGCAAATTCAAGTAAGAGATTGGGGGGTGCATGGAGAATTGACAATGTAGGTGCACGACATACATATAGTCATTCAGTCCTCAGTGCCAAACATAGGCAATATACAACACAGTTTATCAGTTATTTCATTCAACCTGCAATTAGGCGTCAACTAGATTTAAAGCCCAGAGAGATTATAGGCTGCATTGAGTCAAAATTTAATATACGAGTGTCCTACATGAAAGCTTGGGATGCGCATCGTAAAGCACTAAATGTTATTTTCAGTAGTTGGGAGGAATCTTACCGATCGTTGGAGAGATTCATGTCCATATGCTCGAATTCCGGATCGAGTGCAATCGTCAGAGTCATACATATTTCAACGATTATTTTGGTCATTAGAGCCTTTAATTACTGGTTGGCAATACTGTCGCCCAGTTCTATGTCTGGATGAGACTTTCCTCCTAGGTAAGTATAGGGAGACTTTACTCACTACAGTTGAAATTGATGCCAACACCGGTTTTATTTCCGCCTTGATGGTAGAATCGAGAAAGTATTGAGTCATGGTGTTGGTTTCTATGGACACTCGAAGGCTTAATTCCATTTATCTGTACTAGAGGTGATCTATGCATCATTTCTAACAGGCACGTGGGGTTAGTACGGGGCTGTAGGGAGATATTACCATGGGCTGCACATTGATTTTGCCTGAGACATCTGAGGGAGAACTTTAAAAAATAGTTAGACAACTTGGAGTCGGAGACGTTGACTTCATATGCCAAAAAATGTATGTAGTAGGTAATACTGATGATATATGTATTTTTAAAAGGTATATGACTAATCAAGAACATCACACAGGAGGCCTACGATTGGCTCGTATTAAGGGATGTACATCAGTGGTCTCTTACCCATGATGATGGGTGCAGGTATGACACCATGACCATAAATGCAGCTGAATGCTTCAACGATGTACTTAAGTGGGCACGTGGCTTGCCAATTCAGGCACTAGTCTCTGCAATATATTATAACATAGTCGCTATGTTCATGAAACGCCTGGACTCAGCAGTGAACCAGCACGATTCTATGTTCTCTCCCCGGACCAAGGCATCTTTGCAGGGTAGTGAACATGAGGCAAGGAGATTTCTTGAGCCGATGCAGTGCGAATGAGTACCAAGTTTTGATGCCGTGATAGAATATATAAGGTAGAAATGAAAATCAGATTTCTTGGTGTAGCAGAGCGACCACAAGCTTATCACATGCCATGTTCCCACATCATTTCTGTGTTAGGGAAGTGACATATAAGCCATGTTCAATACGTATCGTCCTACTACACCTTGGACTACTACTGCAAAACCTATGAGGGAATATTTCATGTCATCCCTGATCGTGATGAGTGGTCAGAACACATCACTGCTAGGAACTTCGCAGAGTACACCTCACCAAATATTAAGAGGAAGTCAGGTCGACCATGTTCAAATAGATTCAGAAATACTATGGATGAAAATACTACAAGAAGTAATAGGATTTGTAGCGTATGTAAAAATGTTGGCCATACCCGCAAGATCGGCGCAGTGTGAGCTAATCGTGCAGCATGGACAAATTAGAAATTTTGTCTTAAAGAGAGTCAATGATGATGATTCATAGGTAGATAATTTTCTACGTTGTTGGTTCTCCATGCTAATGTTATTAGGATGGACAATTTATACTCATGGGATTTACATACACAACATAAATTTTGTATATTTGCATATTTAGCTTTTGTAGTTCTAAAACATCCTAGGTCTCTCTCTCTCTCTCTCTCTCTCTCTCTATGATGCACATGAATATTTTCTTAGGCTTGGGTTGTTGGTTCTCAGGAATTTGTGCTAATGTTATTAGGATGGCTTGGGTTGTTGGTTCTCAGGAATCTGTGCTAATGTTATTAGGATGGACAATTTATACTCATGGGATTTACATACATACAACATAAATTTTATATATTTGCATATGTAGTTTTTGCAGTTCTAAAACATCTTAAGTTGTGCAAGGCACCTTAGCCTAGTGGTTAATTAAGCAATACATGTAATTTAATCAGTTTAATTGCTTGTGAAGGTGAGATTAGAGTTTTTTCCCTAGTCTTTGAAGAATTTTGAAGTCATCTCGTTCATCTGTTTCCCTTAAGGATTGTGTTATCTAAAAGCTTCATTGGTAAGGTTGCTTTGCTGAATATTAAATAAGTTGTTGATATAGCTTCATTTATGTTCTTATTGACACTCTTTTCTTTATGTACTTGTTCGTGAGTTGGCTTTGATTTTTAGGCAGGTCCTTATTTAGACTTGTGTAGCATTTGAATGCATGAAAATTTTTTATAAGGGCGTATAAGAAATTGGTCGTTTCCTTATTTAGACTTGTTGAAATTTTACGACGAGCGATATGAATTTCGTTCCATTCGACGTTTGATGTCGTCACGATATCGATTGCGTCACATTTTACGCATAAGCTAGCTTTTGCGCCCTCGCAAAAAGGCTGCGTCAAATCGGAGTTTTTGAACAACAGGAAAGTTGTAGAAAATTTTGTTATGATTCCGATGATATGAATTTCGTTCCATTCTGACACCGTTTGGCCGTCGATCGGCGCATCACATTTTGCATAGTGCGGCCTTTTTTACGCAAAATCTGGCGCACTTCGGTTTTGACCAACAGAAAGTCTTAGAAAATTTTTTACGATTCGAAAAATGAATCGTTCCATTTTGACATCGTTTGACGTTGATACGTCCTAAATATGATCGTTGATGCCGATATGAAATAGTTTTCTGCAGACTGTCTGACCACCAAGTATGTCGAGGTGTAAGATGTTATTAATCGTGCCAATAAGAAGACAATAATTTATGAAGGATTAATATTATTATTTTTTCTTATTATCTTGCTATGGCTGTCAATAAGAATCAATAAGAATCATGCTTTAATTTTTTTTTGTAATGTCACATTCAAATTAGCTTTAAAGCATTGTTTTGCATTGTAAAGCATTATTTTGCTGCCTAATTCATTCCTTACAAGTCTTGTTAAATTGTTGCAAATGTGATATACCATTTAAAGGCCAGTTAGTATAGTTGTGCATGTAACTATGAGATAAATAGTATTTTCTTTCTTTTTTACTTTCATTCCAAATAAAGTTTGTTAGTATAGTTGTGTACATGTTGGTTTCTCTAGTAATGGCAAGACATGGAAGATGGGGAAAAAGGCAATTGATCCTTCCAAATATTGTACTACATTTTCTCTGTAAAGATTTTTTGTTCTTTTACCACAAAGTGGCTCTAAGGGCTTTTGCTCTTTTACCATAAATGTTATGTGATACAAGAGTGTTTATATAATTTGTTCTCCATGTTTAGGGCTATGAAACCTTGATCTTAAGTTTGGGATGATTATTTCAAAGCTTTATATGAGCCAAGCTTTCATGTTAATTGGTTTGAATTCAATTAATTTGTCTTTGTTGTAGGTAGGATGTCTGCCGAAGAAGGTGCTCGCCACACGGAGGAGCAGAGGAGATTGCTCTACGTAGAAGTTCACACCTAGTATAGCGGTTACGTGATGACGCCAGGCGACATCCTGACTTGGTAAGATTTTTTAAGCCAAGTTGTGTGTATGAATTTTTCTTATATTTTAGTTTACTGAACTATAATTTCACATTGTGTAGGTTTCTGTTCTAGATATGTCATCTCATGTATTATGTTCAAAGAGTGGTCAGTGAACTGTCCTAGATTGATGACCGCCTTACGAGCAATTGGATTGGATTGTGTGTCCCAGATGCAGTACATTCGCATAGATCACCACCTTCTCACAGCATTCGTGGAACGTTGGTTTTCATAGATAAATTCATTCCATTTTTCCATTGGCGAGATAAAGGTCACATTGTAGGATGTTGCTATGATCCTCGGTGTTCAGATAGATGGTCCGCCTATTATTGGGCAGAATGTTGTTGGTGAGGCGGTGAGCTTGGCCATATGATGATGAGTTGATAGAGCACATCGAGCCAGCCTGCCTACGATTCGATCCTTTAACTTAAAGGAGATGGTTTGAAGAATGATGATGCGTCCGATCAAGATCTCATGGTTCCGTCATCCCGGGCAGTCATGGTCCCTAGTCTACTTAATAAGAGGAGATTGTCTATCCAACCTGACCAGTAGCCATAGATTGCGTCGTTCAATAAAACCTTGTAGACCTTGGGTGGTGTTTGTCTATAGAGACATGCTTAAGTCCACATTAGTTAACATAGAGCTTTTTGCTCTATCAAGTATACTCTATAGTTCACAACTCAAGGTATAGAGCCATTGAGGAGTATACGGGCTACAATCGTGAACATAATATAATGGTATCATTTGGCGGCAACCACCCGATCAGAGGACTCTGGTCGTAACCGTATCATATGTAGAGCTTACTAGCCAAATCACACGGACAGAGGATACGGGCCACGCCCTTACTAGTATGATATTGTTTGAGAGTAAACATAGTTGTGTACTTGACTTAACATTGGCTCCTTTGTGAGCTAGAGTTTTCTTAATTTATCACCTTCAATAAATAATTGTGGAAGGTAGATGGATTGAATTTTGCTTAAAATTTTTAGATTAATGATTTTTATTTAGGCATTTAAATTAAGCTTCATTTATAATTTTTATATTTGCATGAAATTTGAATTTATTTGATTTAACATCGAACTCTGAATATAACTTGATAGTGATATACCCTCCGATTAAAATATTCATTCAACATAGCCATCATCGGGGTATGAATGATTTGAATATTGACATTGTAATTTGATAATTTCATTTTTAATATGGAACCCCTCCGATTGAAATCTATAATAAACTATAATCATCATTAGGGTAAACTTTATCAACTTTGCTCATTTGGTAGTAAAGAATCAGTCTATGATTAGAACTTGTTAATATTTTCCATATTTAAATAGAGAATTGATAATTTTGAATAAGAAATTTTTTTGTTAAAACTATTAATGATCGTATGCAAATGTATAAATTAAATATTCCCTTAGTAATTAAGCATTTGATTTGCAACCAATCATATCAACTCTTGATCCTTATAAAGAGGATTTGATTAGTTAAGTTGAACTTACCACTTTATCATATAGATAAAAAGCGGCCCAATCAAATTTATTTTCAATTTTATTGAATTTAATGCAATTTATAAAATTTGCATCTTTTAGGCAATTAAGGTTAAGCTTAAGAAACTTCTCGTAAACTGTGTAAGTCACTTAAGTACACTTTTTGAGGTATTAAACTCAACTTAATTTTTTTATTGAGGTATGCATATATAATTTATTTCATTATTTGCACAAATCTAGGATGTTAATTTCAAGCATATGTATGCCTCATAATACGTGCAATATTCACTTCATTTGAGATTTCGAATTATTAGCACACATTTTAGTATGATATGCCTAAGTTCAAAGATGAGGAAACCTTAAAGTGCGTGCATCATGGTGTGTACGTGTTTAAATCTCTCAGCACGCATATGATTTTAAGCCCATGATTGTCTCGAGATACATCTAAAGCCTTTTCTTTATGCCACTTGCATGCATTTCAATGACATAGATTTGAAAGTATAGCCATTTTGAAGTACATGGATATTTTGTTTTGTAGATATATTTTGGTGTGAGAAATTTGAACTTGATATATAGTGTCATCTTGAAGTGGGAGCATAATGCGATACTTCAAGCCAATTATGCACACTTTAATATGATGACACTCAATATAACTATATCTCATAAGATAAGTAATTCATATGTATTTTAATATAACATTTTGGATATCAAGCTACTTCAAGATGTATGCACTATTTTAACTCTTTGATCTTATTTCAACCTATTTTGAGGTTTAAGCTTTAAATTATCTTTAGATGAATGAGAGACATATCTTTTCATTCACTTTGCAAAATGATTCTCCCCTTTTTTGTCCCCATATTATTGTTCTTTAGTGAGGTGAGCCCCACAAGGAGATTTTCTTCTCATTATAGATAGAAGGGTTGATAATTCATTTTTACAATCTCTCTCATTTATAATTTACTTCTTAGTTGATTGTTTTGAAATTTTGAAAAGCTTATTCAAGTGTTTGCTAACACATACATTCATTCTTTTCTTCCTCTTCTTTTTTTTTATCACCTTCCTTATAAGATTTTCATTTGCATTTAGGTTTAGTTGGCATCTTCATTATAATGCTTAATCACCATTTAACTTATCTTTAATTTCATTTAGCCACTTAATCGATGAGTAAACATTATAAGGAAGATGCAATCATTTTTAATATTGTTTAGACACACTTTCATAATTAGGATTCAAAATTTTCAATAATATGTTGAACCAAGTGTGTTTTATCATCATAAAAGTATATTCATGAACAATAATCATCCTTGATTAAATTTCTAACTTGTCTTTGATCCTATTTCATGAAAAATTGAAATGACAAAATCACTAACAATATCAATTGAGGAGAAATTCAATCGCTTCTGCCTTTTATTTGCTAAATCAATAAGTTGTTGACCATTTGAATAAATTTTATCACAATCCCTAACATGTCTGAGAAGTTGTAATGTTGTGCCTGTTTTTGATTTATGGAACTTAACTCGAGCACACACATTGCGAGCAAGGAATCTCAACACCCTTAGATATAGTCTTTATCTCCACAAAATACTCCCACACAATAGACTTTCTCTTTCTAGCTTTCTTAGCCTGCAACTCAAGCATAGTGCTAGTCTACTCAACAATTTGTTGAGATGTTTGATTATGACTCTCTTCCAATTTTTTCATATCAATTAGTGGCACCTCACCAGTTGATACAGACTGGGATTTCTCAAATGATGACATATGATGCATGTTAACTATGAATAATATAAAACATCTTGTGTTAAATGACAAATATGAAAAAAAAAACTATGCATGCATAAATACAACCAAACATTGCATAATGAAAATGACATATGATACATTTAGGTAAAAAAGAATTTGAAGTAATATGGAAATAAAGTACAGTAAAGATAACCCAATACCAATAACTCCATATGAAGTGCAATAGAGATAATCCTTACTTACTAAACTTATTGCAATCGTCTAAGTAGAAGGAAAGAATGGGAACTATGATTACTAACAATCAACATAGCATAATGGTAGCATTTTCTCTTGATTCCCACATTATATGCATAGAACATCAATCTAAAAATGCAACAGAGCCGATTTATGTAAAACCCGAAAACATATAAGGGTATGTGAAACCTGAAAATCACAGAACCACATTGAAAGATAATAACATTACAATCAACTGCAAAAGAGGTATGCTTAAAACCCCAAACCTTTCTAAAGCATATTTATGTGAAATTTTAAAATATTTCAAAGCCCATATGTAAGTGAGAGTTGAGACATGAAACCCTAAATAAACCAACAGAGCTGATTTCAATATAGAATTGATTGCACATTGAGAAAAAACCATTAGAACCGAATTCAAACCGTAGAATCCCTTCCAATAGAGGCTCGCATACATAAGAGCAGTTATGATCTAAAAAAAGATCACATAAGCACAAGAATCACATATTGGTGAAAGGCTAAAGAGGCTTGTGAAATACTTGAGCAGGTCGACCTGCTTAGAGCCTAAGATTAAGAGTCAAGAGAGTCGAGATAAAGAAACTACAGAGACAAGTCAGACGACTCAAAGGACCGAGAACTAGAAAGTGGGATAGAGGAATAGAAAGCCCTACACCTTCATGACTCCACTTGCTCGAGACATCATGCGAGAACGAGAGAGATTCGAGAGGCAAGAAGGAGGGAATATGGTCTGCGACTCAAAGTCGAGGAGAAGTGGAGAATAGGAGAACCAAATAAGAGATTAGGGCTTTAGGGTTATGAATCGTTTGTAACTTACGATTTACGCCTTACGCGATAACGCGGTTCAGACCGCTTAGTTAGTCGCTTTAGAAAATAAGATTTTAAGAGTTAGGATTCCCATTATCCCTTAATGTATAATATGTATAGCATATTAGATTTAGTATTATGGTATATATGTATTTTAGGATTTTAAGTTTAGTATTATAATCTATATATATTCGTACCTAATAAATAAATTGTTTTTTTATAGATTTTTTTAATACGTTATAATTTTCGAGCCTAATCGAGCTTCGTGCTCGGCTCGTTTATATTTTGAGCTAAAAATTTTTGTTTGTGTTCGTCTCATTAGTGTAACCAGCAATGAACATGAGCTTGTTCGAGCCACCACTTTGTTTATATATATATATATATATATATATATATATATATATATATATATATATATATATATATATATATATATATATATATATATATATATATATATATATATATATATATATATATATATATATATGTTGACCTCACTTTGGATTGAGCTCTCAACTTCTCCATCTTAGACATATAAATCTTCTAAACACTAAGAGTTTCTTAGTCTTGAGACAGTTCTAGTGATTAGCTGAACACTTAACCTAACCCTAGAAGACTTAGAAGGGTTTATCATAGGATTAGGCTAGGCATTAGAGATTTAAGGCAACCACTCACCTTATAGCTCAAATCCACCCCATGCACACTCCTTCGAACCAATCCAAATCAAATCTCAAATCAATTCCAACTCAATTGATTTTCTCAAATCTAAAATCAATCCCAACTCAATTGAGTTTCTCAAATCCAAAATCAATTCCGAATCGAACTCCAATTCCAAATGATTCAAATCTAAGATCAATTACAAATCCAATTACAATTCTAAATGATTCAAATCAAAATTAATTCCAAATCCAAAACCTTCCTAAACCTTATGAATCATATTCATGAGCTTAGCCAAACCATTCAAATCAACCTAAGCCAAGTGATTTCTTTATAAATCACTTATTCCATCATTTATATTCACAATTATAAATGAAATTGGCATCCAAATCAAACCAAATCAAAACCTCTTTTTCAAACTTTTTGACTTACCTTAGCCAAATTCACAATCAAATCACTCCTAATTCATATGATTATCTCATGAATCATTTATATTCTCATTTATATTCCCAAATATAAATGAAATATAAATTCAAATGGCCAAAATCAAATCAATATAAATTCAATACTCAAATCCAAACCCAATTTATATCCTTCAAGCTAATTTCTTGGATTTAGCCAAATCATTCTCAAATCAATCTAAACCCTTGGATTTTCTCTCCGAACAATCACTCCTTCAATCACATGCCCAAATATAAACATAAACTACAATCACCGAGCCAAAATCAAACTAACCCAAGTCAAAATCATGTTCATCCTTTTGACATGAAATTGTCAAATGAACCAAAACCCATTTGCTCCAAACCACTTGCAATTGGATTAATATTTCCATCATAAGTCCATATGTGAGTTCAACTAAACTTGAATCAAGCCATGATCAAGCTAATTAACCCATTTAGGCTCATTTGACCTAAAGAGACCTAAAAGACCTTTTTGAGCTAAGTTCTAATCCAACCTAAATTGGATTGAACTAAGCCCATCCAAGCCTCACATTGTGATCAACAATCATCTTAGAATGATCAATCACTCAAATTTGGTCAAACCCAGCCTTTGACCAAGTCAACACTTAGCCCAAATAAGACCTAAATAAGTCAAAATCTACAATATGCCAAATTGATTAAAACCATTGACTCAAATTCATTCATAATCAATGATTGAACATGACCAAATCATCAATTGAGCCAAACCAAACCTAATTGGCCATTTGACCTAAGTTGACCCAAATTGGCTAAAAAGCCAAAATGGGTCAAATCTTGATCTAAGCCAAATTGATTGCAACCAATGGGTCAAATTCATTCCAAATTGATTGTTGAACTTGACCAAAAGCTTCAATTAACCAATTAGACCCAACCTAGCCCAATTGACGATGAACCCAACTTGACCTAAAAGTTCAAATCAACTTGAAATCAAACCAAATCAAAATTGATTGAAACCAAAGCTTGCAATACATTTCATGATCAACCAAGCCTAAACCAACCCATGACCTAACCCAATTAAGTCAAATGGGTCAAATTGATCAACTTGACCCATTTGACCCAAATGAACCTAAATGAACCAAAACCAAATCTAAACTAAATGAAACCAAGCCAATGATACCCATAGGCTACAAATAATCATTTGAACTTGACCTAACCATAGTTTGACCCAATTTGATCAATTGGTCAACGTAATCCAATTTGACCCAACTTGACCTAAATAGATCAAACTGAACTAATTCAAATCAAATGAACCCCAAACCACTTGAAATTTGGCCCAACCCATTTTTAAATCATTTCAAATCTGCCCAAATCAAACCCATAGACAAATGACCACTTTTCCCTTGGTCAAAGTGTATCTCATGACCAAATTCACTTAGAACTTGACCATTTTTTCCCAAGGACACTTGACACCTATCTATTGGTCCACATGGGCACCAAGGAGGTGGTGAACATGACCCAATGAGCTTGGGTCAGCCATGACCTAAGGCAAGGCCAAACCAACCTCCCTAATCACCTTTGAACACTTCTCTCACCAAATCCACTCACCAATCACATGGGCAGCCACTCTCCCTCACTCCTCTATTTAAAATGACCCATGTGGGATGTTTTCAAGCTCAAACTGATCAGCCAATCCAAGCCATTGAGCTAAAATGGAAAATCAATCATCCACCGTCCGATCCAAGTAGGGGGGAGACATACCCCCCCCCCCCCAATCTCCATCAAAACACAAGAGATTCATTCCTCAGAGCTCTAGGAGTCGAAGCCAAGCATCCTAAAGCTTTCCCCAGCCATTTCCAAGCAACCTTGCTTTTCTACTCTCGATTTTACTCAAAGCCAAAATAGGGGAGGTGACTTCCGAATCCAATTCACTCAATCCTCAATCAAAGTCAAATTAATCTTGCACACACCATCCTTGGACCAAGGCGAGTCGAAATGAATCAAATTCGAGCTTCCCCATGACCAGAGCTAGGAGTTCAATCAAGACTAATCACCATTGAAGAGGAGCTTGGTCGATCGAGCAAACCTCTTGAAATCAAGATCGAATTTCTTCAACAGGGCTTCATCTCTAATAGACAAAGCTACCTCCATCGTTGAAAATATCGGTGATAGCCTCCAGCGAGGTATGCCATTGAAACCGACCTTAGAGTAAAATTTGCTTCATCCTTTATAAAAAAATGAGCAATTCATGTGATCACCATCGTTAGCTGTGTTGCTTGTGCTTCCCCGAAGGTGTGGGATGAATTTGAGCTCCATTCGAGCTCGGTGAGCTTGAATCAAGTGATGATTGGCGTGTCATCCATCTCTCGCCGATCGGGAGGAGATAGACCACGGATCGTTCGTTCCGCATGATCAGATCGGATGGTCCTAATCAAACTTCACTTTAGATCCCTTTGATTTCCTCCTTAATGGTGGGATTAATCTCGTCGATCTGGATCGGGCCAGAAAGATGTCGCCGCCTCACTCGGTACGGATGTGACAACTTACATAACCAATCCCATCGCACCTCATGGAAAGTGCGCCGTGTCACCCACCACATGGTCTGCCAGAATTAGGGGTTTAATTAGGCTTAATTAATCTGATTTTAATGGTGAAACTTTCAAAATTAATAACTAATTGTAGAAATATCTAAAAAAATACAAATAAATATTCCTTTTAAAGGTGATTCAGAGGAGAATAATAGAAAATTAAAACCAATTAATTTTGAATAGTGATTTTCATTCAATTTGGATTTTATTGAAAATATAATTAAGCTAATTACTCTCTTATTACTCCAGCAATTAATTCAAAAATTTTTAAGATTGATTAGTGGGATGACCTCTGCCTCCCATGATTTTATTGGAATTTATTGCTTGATTAATTAGAGGAATGGCTTGTTTCATTCTTAATCACTCTCTTAATTAATTAAATGATTGAGATCAAGATATCTTCTCCAATCTTTTCCCCTAAGTTTATTTTATTTGGATAATACTTAATCAATTTGTATCTAATTAATAGCTTAATCACTTCATTAAATAGTTTAATTAATCAAACTCAAAACAAATCATTCTAGAACTCAATCATTCAATTATTAGGTAGATTCTTAGGTGTTTAATAACCTAAGAGAATTCCAAAGGAAATTATAATCAAACTACATGTGTAGGAGGTTATAAAAGTACTTAATCAAACCCTTTTAGCTTAATTAACCAATAATTGTGAGCCAATTGCATTAGGCCCTCTTCATTTCTTAGGTGCATTGCTGATTTAATTTCTATATGGTTATATATCATATGTTGGCTCATAATTACTTAGATAATTATGTTGAAGTGGTATAAGAAAGGGGTAATTAATGGATTTAATTCATACATTAACCTAATCAAAACATAAAATTAACCTAATTGTTCTAAATTAAACCAAAACCAATTCACACATGGGAAATGGGTTAGGACTAGCAAACCCTTCTTATATTTCCTAAGACAAATCAAATTCAAAGATAAAAATCTCTTTAAAAATTTTGATTCATTTTAAATGATCTTATTTTATATGATTGTCCTTAGGAAATAATTAGGGTGAATGAAGTCATGTGCTTACATTCCTTTATTTCTTTCCAATCAAGCTAAATATTATTTATCATATGAAATCATGCATTCATTTCTTTTAAAAATTAATTAAATAAAATGTTTCCTTCTTTGTCAAATTGTATGTATTGGCTAAAATAAAGAATATGAGTGCTACTATCACTATTAAACCAAAAATTATCTTTTAAAACCTATAAATCAAAGATTATGAATGAAGTAATGTCAGTTATAAATATTTATAAGCTTGCATGTGATTATAGCATAAGATGTGTATTATATTCTCTTCCCTTCTCTTAGCATGGATTCACATGGGATTTATAAGTGTATAGTTCATTTGAAAAGAACACAACACTTGCCTAATTCTATTCATATGCATCTTTATATTAAGACTTAGGAAGGATTGCGGTATTTTATTTTAGTTTTGATATGAAAACATAGTTAGGACACCAAATAGATCTGGATGTACTCATTAGTGTGATCGGGTGTGACATTGAGGAATGACGTACTATCTTGAGAGAAAGAAGTTACCATCCTACAGTGGACCTAATCACCTAATAAGAACTCCTAAGTACAATGGGTCTTCAAATGTACCAGAGATATTTTTCCTACTTTATATAAAAAATTAAAGCAGAGTTTATTTAAATTGAGTTTGTTAAGTTCCATATGGAGGCAAGCCCCCATAGTTAATTACATCCTAAGAAATGAGATTCCTTAAGAATACTCTCGATTAAGGTAAATGATCATTGTGTCTAAAGATTTTAAAGATAGGACTATCAACAAATTAGTTATTTTTGAAAAATCAAGTGGGATTGATCAAAAGAGGGAAGTTATTATCGAAACTGTTGACCTTCACATATGCTACACAAGCCAAATCAAGCTTATAAGATAAATTTGATCAACTTCAGATGCTTTAGAGCATAAATCAGAGTTGAGATGCACCAAACATCACCAAAATTAGTCCAAATGATCTCCGATCGATGAATGGACTTTGCCATCATGTTTAGAAGATTAAAATTAGTCAGAATATAAATATTGCATAATCTAATGATCAATCATTAAGCGATTGAGCTGTCAATGTGCTATCATGCATATTAGAGTCTGGAAGCTGCGATGATATCCAAATGACAACCGTTCATAAAATTGACTATGCCGTTAGCTTTAAAATATCAAAAATTATCAAATGTGACTATTCACGCTCAATTCAGACGAGTTTGTGCAAATGTCGAAGGATTGGAAGTGACAGCATGCAAATCGAGGTTGAAACACGCTAAACATTGCCAAAATCAACCCAAATGATCTCTGATCGATGAACGGACTTCTCCATTGTGTTCAAAACATTAAAATTAGTCATAATATAAATATTACACAACCTGATGAGCAACCGATCAAGCGATCAAGTCATCAACACATCTACACATATATCGAGGTCGAGAGGTGCCAACGTAAACCAAACAACATTAGTTCATGAAATTGATTGTGTTGTTAGCTTTGAAACATCATAATCTATCAAGTAAGACTATTTGCACTTAATTCAGATGAGTCTGCATGAATATCAAGCTGCCGAAAATGATAACGTGCATTTTGAGCTGAAATTGACCCAATTTGACGCCGACTTGAACCAAACGACCTCTGATTGTCAAATGGAATTCACCATTACATTCAGAATATCAGAATAAGCTTAAATTAACACATATATCAACCCTCTATTGAGGTTGAAATAAAGTGCATATTAAAGTCGATTAGGTAATAAAAAAATTTATTAAAAGCCTAATCTAATCCTAAAACTAACCTAAATCCCTTCGCTCATCTCGGTTCATTTATCTCGAAGCCCTCTTTGGCAAATCGTCCAAACTGCACACGAGCTGCCCCTCATGCGCGACCCGATCGAGCACATCTTCACGCATGGAAGCTCGATATCTTCGCACGCCTTCGCTCATCTCTCCTCACCGTCGAAGGAGCTCCCGCACTCCCTCTTCACGCACGCTCCACACTCTACAACCATTCCCCCCTCTTCCTCTTCTTCATCTCATCCGCAAGGCAAAGATGAAAAAAGGCTCCTTCTTCCTTTTTCTCCTTCATCCAAACTGCAAGGAAACCAAACCCTTCTTCCTCTTCTCTCCAACTGCAAGCAGGGTAGGTTCTGGTTCTTCCCTCTTCTTCTTCTCTTCTTTATCTTCTCTCTTTTCCTCACCCTTCCCAAAAAATTGAAAAGTTCTTTCCCTTACATATCCTAAAACTGAAAAGCTTTCTCCCTCTCCTCTCCAACCACAAGCAAGAGTAAGGTCTTCTATTCTTGTTGTTTCTCTTCCCTCTTCTTCTTCTCTTCTTCAAAATCAAAATCACTTCTTCTTTTTCCTTTTTTCTTCCCATTTCTTCAAAACCAAAATTCCCTTCCATTCCCCTCATTTCTTTCAATCTAAAATTTTCCTCTGCCCATTTCTTCAAAATCAAAAATTCCCCCTTCCATTCCCCTCATTTCTTCCAATCTAAAATTTTCCTCTTCTCCCTTCTCTTCACCAAACCAAATTTCCCTTAGCCAACTTCCGTTCTTTTCACAAGTGAGGATAGCCGAGAGGCAACTTTGTCATTATGGTTCCTCTCGGTATACTTCCTCGCTTCCTCCTCTAATCAAGTGTACAATTGCTGAATTATCCTTCTGACCTTTTCTTTTGCTGCAATCAGAGAGGAACAACATCATTTGGTGGGTTCTTCTCTCAATTTCTGGCATCTCCCTTTCCGTCTCCTTCCGACCTTTCCTTTTGCCACAACCAGAGAGATACTTTATCATCAGGCAGGTTCTTCTCTTGGTTTCTGGCATCTACATCTCCATCTCCTTGCCAATCATTGCAAGCACAAAAAAAATGAGTATGAACATGTGTGATAAATATGTGAATGTGTATATGTATATGTTTGTCTCTTTGTAGGTTCGAGGCCTCATCGCGCTCATTAGTGCGAGATAAGATGAAAAATTGATTGCGGTGTCGCAAGACACTACTCGCTACACTCATTAGGGCGTACCGAGTAAGCCAACATCTGTTAGATTTCAGTCCCCCTAACCAAAATACTGTCAAAATTTTGTCAAATATTTTGACTTAGAAAAAAAATGGGAGAATAAAAATAACTTGTTGAAGAATGCTAAATAAAGAAACCTAAAGCTAAATTCAAATTAAAAGAATAAAAGCAATCGGAGAGGAACACCATCATTAGGTGGGTTATTCTCTCAGTTTCTGGCATCTCTTTTTCTGTCTCCTTCCGACCTTTCCTTTTGCCATAGCGGGAGAGAAACATTGTCATCAAGTGAGTTCTTCTCTTGGTTTCTGGCATCTACATCTCCGTCTCCTTGCCAATCATTGCAAGCGCATGGGAAAATGAATTTGAACATGTGTGATAAATATGTGAATGTGTATAATTATATGCTTGTCTTTTGTACATTTGAAGGCATCATCGTACTCATTAGGGCGATAAGATGAAAAATCGATTGAGTTGTCGCAAGACACTGCTCGCTATGCTCATTAGGGTGTACTGAGTAAGCCAACATCTGTTAGATGTCGCTCCCCCTAACCGAAATGTTGCCAAAATTTTATCAAATCTTTTGACTTAGAAAAAAAAGGAGAATAAAAAGAACTGAAGAATGCTAAATAAAGAAACTTAAAGCTAAATTCAAATTAAAAGAATCAAATATAAAAAAAATATGAGCGCTAAACAAGCAAATAAGCTTTGCAACATCGATCATAGATGCTACTTCTAAACAAACAAAAATCAACTTTTGAACCACATATTGATTTTCATTTTGAAAATGAAAGCAAGCCACCTAGCTTGACCTCCATATCTGAAGATGGTTTTAATGAAGAAGGAAGAAGGAAGTTATTCTAGGTCTTTGATTACTGCATTAATCTCAAAACCCTCACAAATTCCAAAAAAAAAAGAAAAGGGGAGGGAGAACTAAACAAGTCTTAACTGAGATAGGAGGAGTTAAGTGTTAAATTCATAAAGGAGTTATAACAAAACTTGAAGTCCAGTTGTTCCTTAAATATGAAACCTAATGTGGAGTTAGGAATATTGGAGTTGATGCTTGTTTATGTGAATAGAGCTTTTTATTGAATACTCAAAGTATTAAATTCATAAGCAAGTGATTATAAGACTAATTGAACAATCAAAAATTAGATGATGTCAAAAGAAAAGAAATCCTGATTGAACATCAAATCAAAGCATAAGAGAGCCTCTTAGAATTAATATACACTCTTCAAACCTATTCAAATAAATTGAAGAAAATTAAAGAATTCATTAGAGATTTTTCATGAGATCGTATGATTACCGATAAGCATAAGCGATGAATTCTTAGAAAATATTTAAGTATACGTCACCTTATTAAAATACTCAAATTAAATCAAGGAGAAATTGAGAATACTTGGCAATGAATTTGAGAATTGTCATAAGCAAAAATCTTTTGAATATTCTAATGCTAATCAACTTGGAATCAATTAAATATTAATCTAAATAATCTAATAAGATGTTAGACTAATTTACAACACCTTCTATGCCACCGGATTCGCAACACATTATATAAGAGAATAGAAGGCGTTAATTAAGGCATTCTTAAATATACACGCATGGGCCCCGACACTATGCTAAATGTTTAGATTCAAGTGTCTGAGGATGCTGCGTGGGTTGCTTCCAGATTTAGTCTTAGGACTGAGTCGGTTAACAAAACCTAAAAATCTATTATATGAAGTTCAACTTAGTAAAATATCTAAGAAGCTAATTCTATGTGACAGTAGATCTGATTCTCTATTAGGAACTAAATAGAGTTGATAGGATCTAAAGTTCTTAAATATATTTGATTCAATCAATTAACTACCCCGATGATGGCTGTGCTAAATGAAGATTTCAACCGGAGGGGATACTTCCATCAAAAATTCTAATTTCAAATCAAATTAACTCAAATTAAGTATCAATCTAAAAATTCTTAAATAAAATTCAATCTCTAAAAGCTTAAATAAAAACTCAATCTATCCACCTTCCGTAACTATTTGTTCAAGGTGACATATTAAGAAAACTCTAACTCACAAATGAGTCAATGTTAAATCAATTGTTCTACTATGTTCACTCTCAATCAATCTCATGCAAGTAAGGACGTAGCCCGTGTCCTCTGACTGTGTGGCTTGGCCAATATTGCTCCGCAAATGATGCAGTTACGACCAGAGTCCTCTGATCAGGTGGTTCGGCCAATAAGACTTCATTATATTACGATCATGACTGTAGCCCGTATGCTCTCTAATGGCTATGCCCTTTGAGTTGTGAATCATAGGGTACACCTAATAGGGCAAAAAGCTCTCTGTTAGCTAAGGTAGACTTAATATTGTCTCTTTAGATAAACACCACCCTAAGTCTACAAGGATTTCTTGGATGACGTAATCCATGTGTTACTGATAAGGATCTTTCGATCAAGTTGGGTCGACTACCTCTCCTCACTTTAAGTAGACTAGGACGATGACATAGAATCATGGGATCTAGATTGGGCGCATCATCATTCCTCCAACCATCTACTTTAAGCTAAAAATAATGAATTTCATAAATTCTAAATTTCAAAACTCCATATGTTGTTACTATATGCTACACATTTAGCGATCTAACGACTAGCTTTAATCAAAAGTTCTTTCTCAGTATTGAGGGATTTGATTAAATATAGGTGTTTGTGCTTATACAAAACCTAGAACTAGATCTAAAGTCATAAGCAAAATGAGGGTGAAATCTTTGGGTAGTGTACTATTCCATCTACCTTATGAAAATTACACTGACACTTTTAAATCAATCAGTCTCTTCAATATTGATTGAGGGGTCGATGGTGAATTTTCAGAGCCCACAAAAATCAAAGGGAGATGAGTAGGGATACTTATGATACTAGGGAGTCTAGTGAGCATCCTGAACTATCCTATGGTTGAGCTTTATATTTTTGAAATTTGAAGAGGATTATATATTTGAGTTGAATTTTTATTAGAAATCTAAGGCTTATAATTCATTAATACAAGATTGTAGAAATGCCTAAGAGGCAAGGATTTATGCTTATAGCCCATAAAAAAAAACAACAACCTCATATCCTAAATCTAGAGAGCTTTGGCAAGGGCCAAAGCATGACCTAAATCTAAGGTGAAAATGGTTATATGGTTTACCTCCATAAGAGAGGATAAACCACCAGAATGTTAGACTTACAATCCCCTGGGGTGGCAACTAACTCCTCCTATGATTTTAAATACATGTAGGAAAGTCTTATGCTTTGCAAGATGGCTAAGCTGTTATTTATTTAGAAAGGAGACTAAGTGTGAGTCATGTTTGAGTTGAATTTTTATTAGAAATCTAGGGCTTACAATTCCATAATACAAGATTGTAGAAATGCCTAAGGTAAGAATTTATGCTTGTAGCCTGCAAATGAAAACAACCTCAGATCCTAAATTTAGAGAGCTTTGGCAAGGGCCAAAGCATGACCTAAATCTAAGTTGAAAATTGTTATATGGTTTACCTCCATAAGAGAGGATAAACCACCGAATGTTAGACTTACAACCTCCTAGGGGTGGCCGCCAACTAACTCCTCCTACGATTTGAATTGGGCGATATTAAAAATTTTAAAACTTAAATCTTAAATTTTAATGTTTAGTAGAAAATTAATTTTTGATTTTATAATGACAAGATACAATTCTTAATGCAGCAAAAATAAAAGTACAGTAAAGTAAAGAGAGATAATAGGCACATAATTTTTACGTGGTTCATTAAAACCCTGGCCCGTCCACTAGCCACTAGAATCCACTAAATGTAAAAAATAGCTTACAAATATTACTCTCCTTAGTACAACCCTACAATAATAATATGTACTCTACAAAGGGTGAGTACAACCCCAATATAAATTTTAGCTAAAAGAAAAAATATAAAATAATAAGTTTTGATAAAATAAATCTCTCACAAATATACCAAGCTATCCAATTCAAAAATTCATCTCACAACTTACAAATGATCACTTAAAAAATTTTGGTAAGATAAAATGCTCACTTAATATTGATAACAAATAATAAAATAAATATCTTAAAGTGATCTTACTAAGATGTTTATGTTATTACAATTTATAGACTAATATAAAAATTATTTCAAAATAAATTCACAATATTCTTTTGCATAATAAAATAAATTTCAGCAAGGAATAATTTGTTTTATTTTAACTAAAAATATTCTTTCAATTAAAGCTAATGATCACAAAATACTTAAATAAAATGAGTATATGATAGATCTAAGTAGGCTAGTAAGATTTTAATTAAAAAGAGAGATCTAGCAAATATGAAAATAATTTTAGCATAATAATTATATATAATTCTAAAATAGATCTAAGAATAAATGATCTTTCAAAATGAGATTAATGAAGAAATATTTCAAGAAACCAAAAGAAATTTGTAGGAAGATTAGATTTATGCATGATGTGAGACATACAACATCCAACTAAGGGGTTGCTAAATCTTTTATTATCTTGATTTATTCCCTAGGCTTTAGGTGAAGTTATGAGTTATTTTAATTTAATATTTAGTTGATTAATTGGATATAAAATTTATTTTTTTCTAAGAGTCTAATCATATCCAGGCCATTCAACAACCATCAAGAAATTAAGAAAATAGTAAAATCATGCCATCCTAATTATGTAATCATAAACATAACATCAATCAATTTGTAAAATTAGTGCAAAAGGAATAAGAGGCCGGTTCGATTGGGTACCACCGTACAACTCAAAAAAGAAATGTGGGTAGCCGAGTTCTATCCTTATACAACCCAAATTATAAATGAATAAATACAATTAGAAAGAAATTCATGTTATGGGGGTCTTCATTCTTTATTTCTTTCTTTCTTTATTTGACTTGGGATGTAGTTTGCTCCAAGGCTTCACATGGTATATAAGACATGGTCTTATGACCAATGTTCATCCTAGTTCCCCCATAACATTCATTCTAAATTTTAATTATAAAATTTACATTAAAATGAGAAAGATAAATATAACTAAACTTGCAAAATAAAGATTAGCTAAACATACCACACAACCCAAGCAGTTATATAAATAAGTTGGACTTAGCACCCCACACAAGGGTAACCAAGTCCACCTATGCTAATTTGGGTTATGCTTAGGGATAAGCAACCTTCAGCAAAAGTATTTATATTTTTTTTACTGCCTCCTTAAGCACAAGCTAAAATATGATTAGGCTAATGTCATAACATCTAAAATATTACATGACAAAATAAAATCAAGCATCAAATCATGCACCTCCATAATATAGAGCTAGAAATGATGACTTAGCCTAATGTGTGTGTCATTTAAGGCTTGTGTGGCATGTCTTAGCTAGGCTTTAAATTTGTAATTTTCTAAGTGGGAAAGATTCAATTTAGATGGTGGTTTTAGTTTAAGCGATTTAGTTGATTTATCAATTTTAGTTGATGATTTGATTTGGTTTGAGTGAACCTACACTTAATTACTAAATGTTATGAAGAGAAGAAAAGAGAAGAGATCTTCTCTTTCATCCCTACCTTGAAACATTTCCAAGGTATATTCATTAATGATTTTCCTTTAGTTAATGTTTTATTGTGCATTTTAATTAACCCTAAGTTTAGATTTGCTCTAAATAGCCCTATTCAATAAGAAAGACATCTTAGGATTAATTAAGGTGAATTACTATCACATAACAAACACCCATTTATTTCTTTCCACCATGTATACCATGCATATGAATAATCCTAAGCATAGCTATATATGCAATGCAAATTTTACCACACTTTGATGATGAATGCTAAGAGATATGATTTGAAAATTTGGATATTCCATTGATGCATATCTTTATTATGTAGAAAAGGGGGATCTTCATCCATTGATAAAATGCACATTCACATGTATAAAAGACATAAGTGAGTACGACGCCATTATTTTTTATACCAGGGGCGTAAGGTACAAGACTTACTTAGGGCTACTTAAAGCCTCGCAACCCCAGGATGTCCAGACTAATATACCACTTTTCTTAAATACATGTAGATGTACAAAAAAAGGGATGAAGAATCATGCAAAAGATTTTGATTGATTTGGTTGTATAATTTACATGTGTAATATGAAGATCCTTCTTAACTCATAACATAGGAATGCATAGGAATAAATTTAAGCAAGTGTTATGTTCTTTCAAATGAACGATACACTTTGCAAATCTATGTAAATCCATGTTAAGAAAAAGGAAAGAAAGCTTCATAAGACACATCTTATGCTATAATCACATGCAAGCTTATAAGTATTCATAAGTAGCATCACTTCATTCATAATCTTTGATTTATAGGTTTTGAAAATAATTTTTGGTTTAATAGTGATAATAGCCACTCATATTCTCAATTTTAATGCAATTTGACATAAAAAAGAAAACATTTTATTTAATTGATTTTTCAAAAGAGATGAATACATGATTCCATATGGCAAACAATATTTAGCATGTTTGGAAAGAAATAAAGGGATGTAAGCACATCACTTCATTCACCCTAATTACTTCCTAATGACAATCATATGAAATAAGATTATTTAAAATGAATCAAAATTCTTTAAGGAGATTTTTATTTTTGAATTTGATTTGACTTAGGAGATGTGAAAAGAGTTTGCTGGTCCTAACCCATTTCCCCATGTGTGAATTGGTTTAGTTTAATTTTAGAACAATTAAGTTGATTTTATATTTTGTTTAGGTTAAGATATGAATTAAATCAATTAATTGCCCCTTATCAATACCACTTTAACATAATTATTCAAGTAATTATGAGCCAACATATGATATCTAACCACATAGAATTTAAATCAGCAATGCACCTAAGAAGTAAAGGGGCCTAATGAAATTGGCTGAGGATTATTGATTAAGCTAAAGAGTTTAATTAAGTACTTTTATAACCCTCCTACACATGTAGTTTGATTATAATTTTCTTTGAAGTTATCTTAGGTTATTGAACACCTAAGAATCTACCCAAGAATTAAATGATTAAGTGTTGGAGTGATTTAGTTTTTGAGTTTGATTAATTGAACTAATTAATGAAGTGATTAAGTCATTAATTAATTTGCAACTAAATTAAGTGTTTATCCAAATGGAATAGACTTAGAGGAAAAGATTGGAAAATGAATTTGAATCTCATTCTCTAAGTTCATTCACTATTTCAAGATGATTAACAAACTTAATTAATGAATTTATCACTATTTATCATGTTAATTAATCATTTAATTAATTAAAAAGGGATTAAGGATGAAACAAGAAATTCTCTTAATTAATCCAATAATAAATTATAATAAAATCATGGGAGGCAGAGGTCATCCCACTAATCAACCTCAGGAAGTTTGGAATTAATTGCTGAAGTAATTAAGGAGTAATTAACCTAATTACATTTCTAATAAAACCCCAATTGAGTGAAAATTACTGTTCAAAATTATTTGATTTTAATTTTTTATTATTCTTCTCTGATTTATCTTTAAAATGAATGTTCATTTGCATTTTTAAAACTTTTCTACAATTAGTTATGAATTTCAAAAGTTTCAGCATTAAAATTAGATTAATTAAGCCTAATTAACCCATGGTAATTGGCACTAACCGACGTTGATGTGGTGAAGGGATAGTTATTTAAGTTGTCATTATTGCTAAGTGGTGAACTGCTTTCTCTGAGTCGTCCGTCAGATCGACGGTAGGATTTATAATTTAGGCTTAAATCAAGGGGATCTATCATGATCTAATCACAACCGTCCATTTCTCAGAATGGATGGTGTGATTTTCTCCTCGCGAGTAGAACAGTTCGTCTCTCTTGACAATTTGAGCTCAGGTTGGATCAAAATGATCCCACACCTTCGGAAGGAGGGGGGATGCACATCCAATGGTCAAGATACAATGGGGTGACACTTTTCTTCAAAAAGTACCAAGCAAAATTTCCTAAGGCTACTGTTTTAAGCAATTACCTCACCGGAGGCAATCAACTGCACTTCCAACGTAGGTAGCTTCATCTAGTAGAGATGAAGCCCTGTAGAAGGAATTGGATCTTGATTTGAAGTGGATGGCTCGGTTGACCAAGCTCCCCTTCAATGGTGATCGGCCTTGATCAAGGTGATGCTTCCCGTGGCTTGGAGACTTGGGAAACAACTTGGTTGAGCTCGATGAGGTCCACTGATGATGTGTGCAAGGTTAATTTGGTTTTGGTGGAGAATTGAGTGAGTTGGGATTTGGATTGACCTCCCTTATTTTGGGTTTGAGAAAAACCGAGAAGGAGAAATGGGGGAGCTCAGGAATGGCTTGCAAAGCTTGGATAAGCTTCGACTCAACCTCCTTGGCTCTGTGGAAATGAGTGCTTGTGCTTTGAGTGGGAATAAGGGGGAGTATATCTCCCCCTCCTTAGATTGGACGGTGAAGAGTAGTTTTGCCATTTTTTATCAATGGGTGAGATTGGGTTCACGCTCTGGGCTAGCAACCATCCTATGTGAGCCGTTTTAGGAAGAGGAGTGGAGGAGAGTGAGTGCCCATGTGCTAGGTGAGTGCATTTGGTGATCCAAGTGCTCAATTTCTATTGGAGTGGTCGATTTGGCTTGGCTTGAGTCATGGCTGACCCAAGCACATTGGGTCATGTTCACCACCCTCCTTGGTGTTCATGTGGACCACTAGAAGGGTGTCAAGTGGCCTTGAGAAAGAATATGACAAAATTCCAAGTGAATTTGGTCATAGGATACCCTTTGACCTAGGGGAAAAGTGGTCATTTGTCCATGATTTTGGTTTGGGTAAATTTGAAATGATTCAAAAAATGGGTTGGGCCAAATTTCAAGTGATTTAGAGTTCATTTGATTTGAATTGGTTCAATTTGATCCATTTAGGTCAAGTTGGGTCAAATTGGGTTAGGTTGACCAATTGGCCAAATTGGATCAAATCATGGGTTAGGTCAAGTTTAAATGATCATTTATAGCCTATGGGTACCATTGGTTTGGTTCAATTTTGTTTAGATTTGGTTTTAGTTCATTTAGGTTCATTTGGGTCAGATGGGTCAAGTTGACCAATTTGACCTATTTGACCCAATTGGGTTAGGTCATGAGTTTTCTTAGGCTTGGTTGATCATTCGAAATGTATTGCAAGCTTTGGTTTTAATCAATTTTAATTTGGTTTGATTTCAAGTTAATTTGACCTTTTAGGTCAAGTTGGGTTCATGGTCAATTAAATGGGTTAGTTAATGGTCAATAAAGCTTTGGTCAAGTTCAACAATCAATTTAGAATGAATTTGACCCATTGGTTGCAATCAATTTGGCTTAGATCAAGATTTGACCCATTTTGGCTCTTTAGGTCAATTTGGGTCAACTTAGGTCAAGTGGCCAATTAGGCTTAGTTTGGCTCAATTGATGGCTTGGTCAAGTTCAATTATTGATTATGGATTGATTTAGATCAATGGTTTCAATAAATTTGGCTTATAGTGAATTTTGCTTATTTAGGTTTCATTTGGGTTAACTGTTGACTTTGTCAAAGGCTAGATTGGCTTGGTTTAATCAAATTTGAGTGATTGATCATCCTAGGATAATTGTTGCTCACAATGTGAGGTTTAGATAGGATTAGTTCAATCCAATTTGAGTTGGATTATAATTTGGCTCAAAAGGTCCTTTAGGTCACTTTGGGTCAAGTGAACTTAAGTGGGTCAATTGGCGTTTGATCAAGGCTTGATTCAAGTTTGGTTGAACTCACATATAAATTTATGATTGAAATATAAATCCAAATGCAAGTGGTTTGGAGTCAAATGAGTTTTGATCCATTTAACAATTTCAAGTCAAAAGGATGAACATGGGTTTGACTTGGGTTAGTTTGATTTTGGTTTGATGATTGTAGTTTATGTTTATATTTGGGCATGTGATTGAAGGAGTGACTGTTTGAAGAGAAAATCTAAGGATTTGAATTGATTTGAGAATGATTTGGCTAAATTCAAGGATTTGACTTGAAAGAGTATAAGTTGGATTTTGGTATAATTTTGGGTTTAGTTTTGGTTATTTGAATTTATATTTCATTTATATTTTTGAATATAAATGAGAATATAAATGGGTTATGAGAAAATTATTTGAGTTTGGTGTGACTTGAATTTGATTTGAGCTAAGTCCATAAGATGAAATCAAAGAGATTAGAAAGATTTTGGGATTTGAATTCAATCATGGGTTTCAATCATTTGATTTGGAATTAGTTTATGGTTTGGATTTTGGAATTGATTTATGATCTAAGAAAATGAATTGAGTTGGAATTGACTTAAGATTTGATTTTGATTGTCTTGAAGGAGAGAAGCATGGATTGGGTTCAAGCTATGGGGTAGACAAATTTTTCTAAATACCTCATAACTCATTATGGCTAACTCTTCTAAGTCTCTAGGATTAGGTTATTTGTTTACCTAATCCTAGAAGTGTCTTAGAAACTCTTATGTCTAAGATAGAGAAGTTGAAAGCTCACTCCAAAAGTGAGGTCAACCAAGATCTTCATATTGCACATGTAAATCATACAACCAAATCAAACATAATATCTTGCATGATTCCTTGCCCATTTGGTTCTTTTTGTACATCTACATGTATCTGAGAAAAGTGATATATATCAGATATCCAGTGAGGCTTAAACCCTAAGTAGGTCTGTACCTACTGGTGTAGAAAATAATGGCGCCGTATTCACTTATAACTTTTATTCATACGGATGTGCATTTAGCTAATGGATGAAAAATTCCTCTTTTCTACATAACAAAGGCATGCAGTAATGATCCAATTAACAAATGGAATATCCAAATTCTTAAATCATATTTATTTGCATTCATCATCAAAGTGTGCTAAGATTTGTATTGCATATATAGGTATGCTTAGGATTATTCATATACATGGTATATATGGTGGAAAGAAATGAATGAGTGTGTGTTATGTGATAGTAATCCACCTTAACTAATCCTAAGATGCTTTTCTTATTGAATAGGGCTATTTAGAGTGAATCTAAACTTAGGGTTAATTAAAAAATATAATATATCATTCATTAAAGAGAATTTAATTAATGAAATACTTTAAGGTAGGGATGAAAGTTCTCTTCTATTTTGTTTCTCTTCATAAAATTTAGTTACTAATTAGGTTCATTCAAACCAAATCAAATCACTAACTAAAATTGACAAGAACTAAATCACTTAAAATGAAACCACCATTTAAATTGAATCTTTCTTGAAAATTTAACCTTAAAGTGTACATGCCCTAAATGATACACATTCTAAGACACCATAGTTCTATGTTATTGCATGGTTTGATGCATGATTTCTATTTTGTGGTGTAATATTTTAGACTCGATGTTAGAGTGTATGTGCATAGTTTGGATGTTATGCCGATATTAGCCTATTCATACTTTCTGCAGGGGGTTGTTCTTAAGGGGCGCTATAATATGAATAAAAATGCTTTTTACTGTGCATGTTGCTTATACCTCTAAGCATAACCCAAATTAAGACAGGTGGGCTTAGTTACCCATGTATGGGGTACTAAGTCTAAATTATTCCTATAACTACTTGGGTTGTATGATGTGTTTAACAAATATTCATTTTGCAGGTATAGCTAGGTTTACTTTCCTTCCTTATAATGTAATTTTTGTATTAGGACTAGGATAAGTGTTATGGGGATTAAGGTGAACATTAGTTATAAGACCATATCTTATATACCATATGAGACCTTGGAGCAAACTACATCCCAAGTCAAAACAAAAGAAAGAAAAAAATGGAGCAAACCAAGATGAAGGAATGAAGGACAAGGAGTGAAGAATGGAGAATGAAGAATGAAGACCCTGATAACATTTGTCACTTCATGACTGTAATTTATTCTTTCATTATACCGGGATATATAAGGGTATTTTCATTTCACATTTTTGTTGGGTTATCTTGATGGCTTTGGCTATATCGGCCTCTTATTCTTTTGCGCTGATTTTATAAATTGATTAATTTTTTTTATGATTGCCCAATTAGGATGGCATAATTTTCCTAGTTTCTTAATTATTTGATGATTGTTGAATGGCCTGGAAGCGATTAGGTTCTTAGAAAAAAATAAATTTTATGTCCAATTAATCAATTCAAAATTAAACTAAATAATTTATAACCTTACCTAAAGCCTAGGACATAAATCAAGATAATAAAATATTTAGCAACCCTTTAATAGGATGTTGTATGTCTCATATCATGCATTAATAATATCATTTCACTCTTGCCAATTGAGGGCTTCCACCTTTGTCAGAGAAAATATCTTTTCCTTTGAGAGTCATGGTGAAAACACACCTCCTTTCTTTCTGATTATGGCCCATAACTAATTTTTTCATGTATTAGGAATATAAAATACCATATTCTGTGTCAAATAAAAGTTTCTAAAAATTAACATAAAACTTAATAACATTTGCATTAGATTTAGATCATTATTCATGCCCTTCATGATATAGTCTCTTAGGGAGTGAGTTTAAGGACTTAGTCTCCTTTCTAAATAAACAATAGCCTAGCCATCTTGCAAAGCATAAGACTGATTGTGCTCACCTTCCCCTTCGACTCAATTTGGGTAGCTTTTCTCAGTGCAGTACAATACATATGGATTCACAGAAGTATGTGTTCACCTTCCCCTTCGAGATGGATTTGGCCTTGATCCATCTTCCCCAATGAGTGCTCACTTAATACATTTTGCTAGGATTTGAGGAGGATTACTTGTGAGGGTAACCCTCACACTAGGATGTGGTGTGAGAATCAATCATCCATTGAGATGCCTAATTATGAGTTTTCCTCAAGAGGAATTAGAGGTTCGACAAATTGCTTCATTTCATGGTGATTGTTCCCATCACTTGTGGAGGCTAGCACCCACTCATTAGCTTCCTCTAAGGGGAAGACTATCCTAGCTTCATGGATTGTCTCCCCTACCTTTGAGGTAGGTTCTAGCTCCCGTACTGCTCCACTTAGCCGAACTCAGTGCCACAATAAGAGCTGCAAGATCAAGCGGCACCACCTACGCATTACTATGGAAATAAAGGCATTATCTCACATTGCAGAGGAGAGGTCATCCAGGAAGGTTTTTCCTTTGCTTACTCAGAACAAGTTCCAAGCCATTTCTAGTTCTGAAGGAGAGGAAGATGTCAAGAGGATTACAGATCACCCCACCTAATTTGTGACACAAGATAGGAGAAGGTCATGTCTTGTATTTTCTACAAGTTGATAAGGCTTATGGATGGTGTCTAGTGCAATTTGATTTAGATCGTTATTCATAAGTAGTATGCGGATCCATTGGGAAAGGGCTAGAGAGGCCTGAGTATCAGTTCACATCCTTAGCAGAGAAAGGTGAAGGTATGTTAGGCAATCATAACCTCATAAATTTCCGATGTTTTGATGATATAAGATGGTATTATGTTATTTGGTACCACCCATCATGGAGAGCCCCGTATAGAGGCAGTAGATGTTGTCTCCACCACACCGCTCTACTTCACATCCACCATCGCTAATTCAAGTTCCATCTTCTAGAGTTCCACCCAAAGCCACATCAGGAGAAGAAAGCCCCATGATGTATGGTCAAGGGATCCCACTTCATCTACTCCATCGACTAAGATGAGGGCAAGTTCTCCTACTCGACCTCCTACTTCAGTTGCGATGAAGAAGGAGTGGCAACCCCACAACATCGTAGTCATACCACCACCACCATCATCTAATTATGGATATAGCGTAAAGGGAAGGGGAGCTTTATTGTCCACATGGTGGTATCTCCATGGGTAGCACTCCACCATAGGTTGGATTGAGCATGTATCCTAGTGAGCAAAGTCCTCACAGGTTGCTTTTAAGCGGGGAGGTGTGTATCTATTAGCAGCATGATCCCACCAAATCACCATGAATTTGTATAGTTGACCACTCCTTGGATGATATTTTGGCACAATATTTTACTAAAAAGAAATCTAAGGTATGATTGGTCACCTCAAAGAGGAGAAGGTTAACCTCGGCAAGATGATTTTATTGGAATACTGAGAGGAACATATGGTTGATACTTGAGGTTCCTCCTTCCGATCATCATAGTTGAGAAGGTGTTTGGATAAGCAGGATGATGGCTATTCAACACCTCCTTCAACAACTCAAGCAAAAAGATGAGCAGATTGATAGGATGGGAAGGAGAGTTGAAGATTTGTTAGTGACAGTTCTATCACTTCAAAATCAAGCTCCAGTAGTACAACCTATCATTGTGGAGATTGGTCAACCTGAGTTATTGCATGTTTTGGATCAACCCAAGAGTTCACCTCCAATAGAGTAGGGTAGTACTTGCTTGCATAGGTAGGTAGTGGATAGTACCTTCATACAAGAAAAAGATATCAAGTTCATGGTGGAACAACAAGCGAAGGAAGCGATGGTGCAAGCCCAAAGTGGTTCATCGGTTGGTAGACCACCGAAGGAATTGATTATCCAATATCCTAAGGGTTTTGTGCCTTCTTCTTTCAAAAGCTTTGATGGCAGTGGGAACCCTCGCCAACATATTGCACACTTTAGGGCTAGTTGTTGCAATGCTGGTGGAAGCGATGCATTATTATTTTGTCTCTTTGTCATCAGTCTAGTGGGCATAGCTTTTGATTGGTACGCTGAACTTCTCAATGATTCAGTGAAGACTTTTGCTGAATTGGAGCAACTCTTTGTTAAGAGGTTTGCTGGAGCTCAACAAAGGATAATTGTGGGAAATCTTGTTGTAGCTCAACAACACCTCGGTGAGTCCCTTGTTGATTACATTTATAGATGGTGCAATTTAAGCATGAAATGTGAACCACAGCTATTTAAATAGCATGGTATTAAAATTTTATTAAAGAATATTCATGATCGGATCGCCTTCATGCTTAAGGTTTCACCATTAAGACATTTAAGAAATTAATCAACAAGGAAGTTAGTCTACAAAAGGAGGTTAATCAGTTGCCTTTCAAGAACAGTCATTAAAGCCAAGGCCACAGAAAGCCTATGTAAAGAAGCCAAGGGCAATAGCAACATTGGATAAGGAAAAGCAACCAGTAAGAGATCAGTGTGAGAGACCTCAAGTTTAATATTCTTTGCTTCTACCTCCTTTACCATCTTATCCATCTTATGTTGATAGCCTGTTGGCCTTTCAGCCTCCTCTAAATACTCTCTATGACATACCCACCCTCAGTAGCTATCACACCTACTCTTTTGGATAAATTAAACAAACCTTATTCATTTAAAGAGAGATAGTTAAGAAAATCTTTAAGAACCTCTTAAAGAAAGATTTTAAGCTAAACTAAGCAAAATGGGTAGTAATGATCCTAACTTTGCTACCATGCTAGGCCAAGTTTTGGAGGATTGCTTTATATTTAAGGACTAGATTGAGCATAGCTACAAGTCGGGTGCTATAGTTATCCCTAAGGAATATCTAGTAGAACAACCATTGAGTTCTATTACAGTAATCCTTACGGATACATGTGATCCTCTCAAAATAAAAGAAGGTTGGGATATCTCTTTATCCTGAACCTCTAAAAAGATTGTTTCTAAAGTCAAAACTTTCTTCATGCTTGAGGCATTAACCTCCAACAGGAAGGTTTGTAAGTTGCCAAAGATAACTTGGGGAAAGTAGGAGCTCAGCAGTAGCAGCAACAACCCATACTTGCCCGGGATAGCTAAGTGGACCAGAGTCAACCTTCATTCCACCATTGTACTACTTGGTGACATTCTACCTCGGTAGTTCTTCTTCTAGTAGATATCTTGTATCAGTGGATGAGGGCATCAAATTCCTCACCCCACTTATTTTACTATATTTCTATCATGTACCTCCTTTTAAATCTAAAAAATCAATGAAGAAACCTAGTTTGAATTACATCTATGCCACTTATGATGGGTTATATGATTCTACTCCTTTAGAAAACTCTTCAAGTTTTAATAATAATAATAATATATTCAAAAAGAAAGGCATTTTTAAGATTAAATGAACTGAATCAAAATTCACATAACACACATTACTTCATTTCTTTCCCAACATATATAACATGCATATGGATGGACCCTAAGCATATCTATATATAAAAATGAGAGTATTTAACACACTTTATGATGCATGCAAAGTAATCCATTTAAGGAAATTTAGAAGTTGAATATGCATGATTTTTCTTAAGTAGAAGGGGATTTCCTTATCCAAATTTTCACATACACACATGAAAGTAGGATAGACATAAGTGAGTATATTGTCATTGTTAACCAGAGGTGTAAGGTACAAGACCCACTTAGGACTACTTAAAGCCTCGCAACCTGGGGTTTTCCAAACTAATATACCAATTTCCTTAAATACAAACATGTGTATAAAAGAAATGAAATGAAAAAGAAAGAATGCAAAAGTTGTATTAGTCGATTCATTTTTGTTTATGCAATTTATATATGCAAGTATTGGTAACCCTTCTTAAGTGATGACATAGGAATGAATAGAATGTGAATTAGGTTAGTGTTAGGTTCTTTTCAAATGAACCATATATCTCATCAGATTCCTATTTTAAACTATGCTAGTCATAAAGGAGAAAGGAAACTATGTTAAGCATACCTTCATATTCTTTTACATGCAAGCTTACAATTAGAATATAAGTAGCATACTTTCAAATTTGATATTTGATTTATTTATTTTGGAAATAATTTGAATTTAGTAGTGATAATAGCCACTCATATTTCTACTTTAACCAACACATGCAAATTTGACATAAAGTAAACAATTTTAATTTTTAAATTTGAATTTGAAAAATATGAATGCATGAAACCACATGACATACAAATTTAACATGTTGGGGATAGACTCAAAGCAATGAAAGCATGTAAACACATTCACTTTAATTAAATCCTAAAGACATTCTTATGGAATAAGAAAGTTTAAAATAAATCAAAGTGAATTCAATGCGATTTTTGTTTAGTTTGGAGTTTGATTTAATTTTAAAAATGCGAGTTGAGCATGTTGTTCCTAACCCATTCTCACATATGTTTGGTATTTTTGTTTAATTTTTAGATGATTAGATCCATTTTTAAGTATTTATTAGGTTAAGGTATGAATTAAGTAACTTAATTAACCCTTACACCACCTTAGAATAACTAAATAATGAGCTAATTTGATGACATAAAAACTCACAAGGAATTTAAATTTGCAATGCACCTAATAAGAAAAAAGGCCTAATGAAATTTGGCTCATAATTAAAGATTAATTTAGCTAAGGGGTTTAGCTTAAGTAATTTCAAAACACACTTTACACATATGAATTAGGTTTTGATTTCTTTAATTGAACTTAGGCAATTAACCACCCAAGCATCTACCCACAGTAGATTTATTAAGTTCTGAAAGTTTTTAGAATTTTTAGAAATTAATTAAGGGGATAATTAATGAATTAACACATAATTAAGAGAAGATGGAGCTGACCTTAATCAATCCTAAACATGGATTAAAATCACTAATCACATCCTAATTATCCTTAATTAGATTAAGAAGATAATTAAGAAATTCATATGCAATTTTTTTGATTAAGCCTCAATAAATCCCAAGAAAATTAGGAGAGGTAGAAGTCATCCCCTAAAATATACCCAAGAAATTTGGGATTAATTAGATTAAAAAGTAATTAGCAAAATAAACTTTCCAATATAACCCAAAATCAAATAAAATTATAATTCAAAACCCATTGAAATTAATTTTAAAATATTTTAGGTTAAATTATCTTTCTATAGGATTTTATTTCATATTTTTTTGAATTTTATAGAGAGAGTTATGAATTTTAGAAGATCCCTTGATTAATTAGCATTTAATTAAACATCCTAACTAATCCTATAGCTCACAGCACGATGCGTGGCAGTGGCGGTCAGTGCGCTTTACACGCATCGTGCCCTGAGGGATTCACTTAAATTTCAAATCCACAAAGGCGGTAGGCGTGGAATTTGATCTCATCATCGATCAAAGATCGAGAGATCTCCCGTGGTTTTAAAATGGATAAAAGATTCTAAATGTGGGGTTTAATCTCGTGTCCATCAAAATGCCGCGGATGATGGCTAGAGATCTATCCCTACCAATCTCTGCAAAAAAACTAGAGATCATCTACCTCTGCAGCCATGATCCAAACTTGATTGAGCTCGGATTGAATTGGAAATCAATCCACACCATCTAAGCATGGCTACAAACACATCTAATAGCCAAAACTCCATGGAATTAAAATTTCTTTCATAAAGCTCAACACCACATTAAGTTTAATTGGTCAAAAATGGCATACCTCACCGGCACTCGATTCCCTTGGAGGAGCTTCGTCTAGCTGAGACGAAGCCTTGCTGAAGTTTTGATCACTTGAGGTTGAGTGGATTGCTCTATGGACCACCTCCTCCTTAGCTAGCTTGCGGCTTTGATCAAGCTAGGTCTCCCCTTTCCTTTGGAACTTCAAAGAGAACTTGGGTGAACTCGACTTGCCTCACTGATTGAGTGTGCAAAGGGAATTTGGTGGAAATTGAGTATGGAGAAAGTTAGCTCTTCAATTTTTTCCTCCCTATTTTCCTTGAAAAGCGAGATAAGAAAATGGCTGAGCTTTGAAGTAGGGATCATTCTCTGATGGCTCCTTACTCTCTCTAGTACTCAATCGAATGTGGAATTGCATAATTCAGATTGAATTAGGGGGAGTATATCTCCCCATTGAAGGATTAGATGGTCGCAAGCCATTATGCCATTTTGATCCAATTGGTCACAATGGGAAGGTTGTTTGAGCTATTAGATGCTTGCACATGGTTGGTTTTAGGCAAGGAGCGGATTGCTAACCTCCCATGTGCATTCAAATGAGTGGAAGAGGGATTTTGATTTATCCATTTTGACTCATGGGGTGGGTTTGGTCTTAGGGCCAATTGGGCTGACCCAAACCCATTGGGTTGGGTGCACCACTCTTCATTAGGTCCCCTTGAGCTTTTAGGAAAGCCTTAAGTGGATATGAAGAGGGTATGACCAAATTACCCATGGATTAAGCCAACTTTGTTCTATGGCCTAAGGGTAGGATGGTCATTATGCTAATTTTTTTTACTTTGGATATGTTGGGTATGTGGAGAAACTAGGTTTGGCCAAGTTTCATGAGATTTGGAATTCATTTGATAAGGTTTGGCTCATGTTGACCCATTTAGGTCAAAATAACTTTGGGTCAAGTTGACCAATTGGTCAAATTGGGTCAAACCAAGGGTCGGGTCAAGTTCATATGACCATTTGAAATATTTTGGTGGCTTTGGTTTTCTTCAATTTGGTATAGTTTTGAATTTGGCTCATATGACTTCATTTAGGTCAAATGGGTCAAGTTGACCTATTTGACCCTTTTGACGTATTTGAGGTAGGTCAAGGGTAGGTTTAGGTTAGGTTAGTCATATGGAGTGGATTGGTATCTTTGTTTCAAATCAATTCTTGGTTATGTTCAAATTTGGCTCAACATGACCCCTTTAGGTCAAGTTGGGTCTAAGGTCAATTAGGCTAGGTTAGGTATAGTTGGCCAATTGAGGCTTTGGTCAAGTTCAATAAGAATGAACTTGACCCATTGGTTTGGATCAATTTGGCTTAGATCAAGTTTTGACACATTTTGACTTTTTAGGTCAAGTTAGGTCAACTTAGGTCAAGTGGCTAATTGGGCTAGGTTAAGCTCAAATGTTGGCTTGGTCAAGTTCAAACATAGGTCATGAGTGAACTTAGATCAATGGTTTCAAACAATTTGGCCTATGGTAGATTTTGGCTATGTTAGGTTTCATATTGGGCTAAGTGTTGCTTAGGTTTGACTTGGTTTGACCCAATTTGATTGATTGATCATCCCATGATGATTGTTGATCATGATGAGAGGCAAAGATGAGTTTGGTTCAATCCAATTTGGTTAAGATTAGAATTTGGCTTATAAGGGTACTTTAGGTCAGTTTGGGTCAAGTGAGCCTAAGTGGGTCAAATGGCTTGGTTAAAGCTTGATTTGAAGTTGGTTGAACTTGTTTATGGACTTATGATTGAAATATAAATCCATTTGTAAGTGGTTTGATGTCAAATGGGTTTTGATTCATTTGACAATTTCATATTCAAAGGAATAATATGAAAGGATTTGGCTTTGATTTTTTTTTTTGAATTGATTTTTGATTTGGAGATTGAAGTTTGGATTTATATATATGGGTTCATGATTGTAGGGTTGATTGAATCATGAGAGAAAATCAAGAGTTTGGCTTGATTTGAAATTGATTTGGCTAAGTTCAAGATTTTGACTTGAAAGGCTTAGGTTGGATTTTGAGTAGATTTGAGTTTGATTTATGGAATAGGTTTTGATTGTTTGAATTTATATTTCATTTATATATGTGAATATAAATAAGAATATAAATGGATCATGAGGAAATTTCAAGGTTTTGAAGTGGTTTAATCATGATTTGGGCTAAGTCTATTAAGAAGGATATAAAGGACTTAGGAAAATTTTGGACTTTGGATTTGAATTTTGAATTTGATTTGATTGATTTATATTTATATTTCATTTATATATGTGAATATAAATGAGAATATAAATGAATTTTCAGAAAATCCCATGAGTTTGAATTGATTTGATGATGATTTAGGCTAAGTCCATTAATGGAAAATTAAGGACTTAAGAAAAAATTTTAAATTGGAAATTTAATTTGATTGATTTATATTTATATTTCATTTATATATATGTGGATATAAATGAGAATATAAATGAGTTATGAGAAAATCCCATGAGTTTGAATTGATTTGATCATGATTTAGGATAAGTCTTTAAAGGATTTAAGAGACTTAGGAAAATTTCATGGATTGATTTGAAATTTTGAGTTTAGTTTGATTGGTTTGAATTTATATTTTATTTATATATGCGAATATAAATTAGAATATAAATGAATTATGAGAAAATCTCAATGATTTGATTTGGTTTAGATCATGATTTTGGCTAAGTCCTTAAGGGGAAGATTAAGGACTTAGGATGATTTGAACTTAGGAATTTTGATGATTTTGATCATAGATTTCAATCATATGAATTTCAATTATTAATTTGACTTGGATTTTGAGAAAATCAAATAATATTGATTTAGAGTTTGACTTGAAGGAAGGAAGGTGAGGAGTGGTTCAAGCTAAGCGTAGGCAAATTTCCTAACACCAAGGCGACCTATTCTATGGCTTACTTAAGTCTCTGGGTTAAGTGTCCACCTAATCACTAGATGTGTCTTAAGATTAAGGAACTCTTAAAATCTATGAGGAATCCTATGTTTAAGAAGGAGGTGTTGAGAGCTCATTCTAAAAATGAGGTCAATATGGTCATCTTCATCTAGCCCCAACTACTTTTCCAGAGGACAATCTCACTTAGAGGTCATAGCTCATGATGCTCAGTTTTAGGAACCATATCGTATATAGGTTTGGGGTGCCTCGATGAATTATATCTGATAATGGTACTGCATTCAAGAGCACTAAAATCAACAGCATCTCCATGAGACACACTATAGATTGGAGATACTTCCCACTATCTACTATCCCAGGGCGAATGGCCTAGCAAAAGTATTTAATAAAACTCTCATCCAGATACTAAAGAAGACACTCAACAACAACAAGCCATAATCTAGTTGAAGCCTTGTGGGCATACCACACCACATACAAACTCCAACTATCCCATTCTCCTTAGTGTATGGGTTCAATTCTACCATTAGAAGTTACTCCCATCACTAATGATAGCAATGGCGGTAAAATCACTCTGAAAAGTTACTTAGAAGAGCTTGAAGGTTTGGAGGAGAGATTCCTATGCATGCCGAACCTCAGTTGTACAAAGCCAGATGATTCAAGCTCACAATAAGTTGGTCTTCTGCTTTTCAAGTAAGAGCTTATTTTAGTTCTAAGGAGACCATTGTTCCCTCAAAGATAGGCAAGTTTGAACTCACTTGGGAAGGCCCTTTTATGATAGAGAAGTCCTACCAAGGAGGATCTTATCAACTTATTAATTACAAAGGAGAGCGTCCAATGCTTTCAATCAATGGGCTCTATTTAAAGAAATACTATCCATAAAATCATGTTTGAAAATAATTATCTTCAAAAATTTCATTCCAATTCATCAAAATATTCTCTTCATTCGAAGCATTGTTTGCTTGTTTCTAAATCCACCACGATGTGTGTAGGGTAGGTGTAAGAGAACCCAAGAGGCATCTTATCCTTCCTTCACAACACAAACACAAATTAAACATGATTCCCCAATGCTACTAGGATAGGAGTAAGAGTACCCAAGAGGCATCCTATTTTGACTAATATGGCTAAGTCAGGTGTAAGAGAACCCAAGCGGCATCCTTTCTTAGTGGGAACACAACTGTCATTCTGTTGACCTCATTTTTGGAATAAGCTCTCAACCTCTCCATCTTAGACATAGGATTCCTCTTAGACATTAAGAGTTTCTTAGTCTTAAGACACTTTGAGTGATTAGGTGAACACTTAACCTAATCCTAGAGACTTAGAAGAGTTCGCCATAAGAATAGGTCATGCATTAGGGGTGTTAGGAAAACTTGCCTAACCTATAGCTTGAACCAAATCCCTTCTTCCTTCTTTCAAGTCAAAGTCCAAAAACAAACCATCTTCAAACTCAAATCAATTCCACCTTAATTGATTTTCTAAATCCAAGTCAACTTCAAACTCAAATCAACTTCAATTCCAAATCAAATTTAAATCAATTCCAATGGATTTTCTTAGATAATCAATCAATTCCAAATGATTGAAACCCATGATTGAATTCCAAATTCCAAAAATCATTCCTAAGCCCAATTGGCCACTTGACCCAAGTTGACCTAAAAGTCAAAATATGTCAAAACTTGATCTAAGCAAAATTGATTCCAACCAATGGGTCAAGTTCTTTCTAAATCACTTGTTGAACTTGACCAAAGCCTCAATTGGCCATGAACCCAACTTGACCTAAAAGGTCGAATTAAGCCAAAATCAAACCAAACTAAAATTAATTGAAATCAATGCTTGCAAAACATTTCAAATGACCAATCAAACCTACATCAACCCATGACCTAACCCAATTGGATCAAATGGGTCAAATTGGTCAACTTGACCCATTTGACCTAAGTGAACTCAAATGAACCAAAACCAAATATAAATCAAATTTAACCAAACCAATGATACTAAAATATTTCAACCCTTGGTTTAACCTAATTTGACCAATTGGTCAGCTTGACCCAACTTGACCCATTTTGACCTAAATGGGTAAACATGAGCCAAATCAAATCAAATCAACGTTAAATTCATTGAAAATTGGTACAACCCACTTTTCAATTATTCCAAATCTGTCCAAATTGAAATGAAAGCAAATGACCATTTTACCCCTAGGTCAAGGGGTAACTTATGGCCAATTCCACTTGGAATTTGGTCAAATACTTTTCATGGCCACTTGACACCCTCTTAGTGGACCAAATGGACACTAATGAGTGTGGTGCACATGACCCAATGGGTTTGGGTCAGCCAAACTCAACATAAAGCCAAAATCACCACCCAATGAAAAATTATCCACATGAAATCACTCCCACACACATTTTAGCACATGGACAACTCCTCCACTACACTCCCCTACCAAAATTGAATTACATGACACCTCTAACATCCTAACAAACCCATTCCATATGATCTATTTGATCAAAACAACATGTGAGCTCATAACCGTCTGATCTAAGTAGGGGGAGATATATTCCCCCTGATTTTATTCCAATTGATATCACTTGCACTTAATTGAACGAGAGACCTAAGGCAAGCTCCCCAAGCTCTCTCAAGCGATCCCCAAGCTCTTCCCATTTCCCATTCTCGATTTTTCTTAAGTTGAAAATAGGGGAGGTAGGAAGAAATCCAAACTCACTCATCACTCCATAAAGTTCAATTCCTCTTGCAAGCACGATCAGAGGACCCAATCGAGCTCACCCAAACCAAATCCCAAGCAATCAAGCCACGGGAAGGAGAAGCTAGACCAAAGTCGCAAGCCTTTGAAGAGGAGTTTGGCCAATGAAGATCCACTTCACTCAAGCCTTCAAACCTTCAACAAGGCTTCATCTCCACTAGATGAAGCTACCTCGATAGTTGGGAGCATCGATGATAGCCTCCGGCGAGGTATGCTTCAAAATCGAGCTTAGGGAGAACTTTTTTGGTCCTTTGTGAAGGAAATTGTAATCCCAATCAAATTTGACCATTGGATGTCTTTCTTCTTACTTCTTGATGGTGTGGGTTGAATCCCTACCCAATCCGAGCTCAAGTGAGCTCGAATCAAGCCATGGAGGATGGACAACCTTCATCTCCCACAAGCGAGGCCAGGGATGAATCATGGACCGTCCATCCACATGTTTTGGATGGACGGTCCTAATTAATTTGATTAGATCATCTGATTAATCCTTTAGAAATCACAGGCTTGATCTCAACCGTCTAATCTTTGATCAAACGGTCCAAGAGAAAGTGCATAGCGACACCAGTTGACACGGCATAGGATGTGTCAACTTAAATAACAATTCCCATAGCGTGGAAAGTGCGCCGTGGTGGTGATGGCGAGGATATTATATAGGCTTCCTAATTACCTAATAATCACTAAAACTTCAAATATACATAATTAAATGTAAAAAAATCAAAAATATATAAATGAAGACTCATTTTAAAGATAATTCAGTAAAGAATAATATAAAATTATTTCTAATTGATTTTGAAAAGTGAAGTTTCCTTCATTAGGGTTTATTTTAAATCTTAATAACACTAATTACTTTCTAATCATTTCATTAATTAATTCCAAACTTCTCAGACACATTTAGTGGGATGACCTCTACCTCCCTTAATTTTCTTGGAATTTATTAATGAGTTAATTAGAAAATCAATTAATGAATCTCTAATCACTCTCTTAATCTAATTAAGGTAATTAAGCATGTGAACAGTAGTTTAATCATTTAATTAAGGTAACTAAACATTGTTTAAGTGATTAGGAGGTTTATGGAATAAATTTGGGATATTTTCCTTAAGCTATTCCTTAAACCCACTTCCTCCCTTAATCCAAACTTAATTAAGGGTTAATCCACTAATAATCTTTATAATTAACTTAATCAAATTTTCAAAATCAATTTGAACTTAATCAATCCTTTGTTGGGTAGATCCTTAGGTGTTCAAAAGCCTAAGGTAAATTTAAGGAAATCATTTCCAACTCACATGTGTGGGAAGGTTATGAAAGTACTTAATTAAACCCTTTAGCTTAATTAATCAATAATTGTGAGCCAATTGCATTAGGACCCTTTCTTTCTTAGGTGTATTACTGATTTAAATTCATTGTGGTTGCATATCATATGTTGGCTCACAATTATTTGAATAATTATGTTAAGGAGGTGTAGGTAAGGGGTAATTAATGAACAAAATATACACCTTAACCTAAGCAAAACATAAAATCAATCTAATGGTTCTAAAATTAAACTAAATTGATTCACATATGTGTGAGATAAGTTAGGACCAGCAAACCTTTTTATATTTTCTAAATCAAATCAAACCCAAAATTAAAATAAAATTTCTTTATACAACTTTTGATTCACTTTAAATGATCTTATTCTATAGGATTTACTTTAGGAATTAATTAGGGTGAATGAAATTACATGTTTACATCACTTTACTCCTTTCCTACCATGTTAAATGTTGTATGTCATATGAAATCATGCATTCATACTTTTTAAAAAAATCAAATTAAAATAAAATATTTTCTTTATGTCAAATTGCATGTTTTGGCTAAAGTAAGAATATGAATGGCTATTATCACTATTAAATCCAAAATTATTTTTTAAACCTATAAATCAAAGATTACAAATGAAATGTATGCTACTTATAATTACTTATAAGCTTGCATGTGAGTATAACATAAGATGTGCATTATGCGACTTTTCCTTCTCTTCTCTTTTAACATAGTTTTTGAATAGGATTTGCAAAGTGTATAGTTCCTTTGAAAAGAACACAACACTTGATTAAACCTATTTCTATTCATTCCTATGTTATCATGTAAGAAGGATCTTCACATTTACACAAGTAAATTGCATAACCAAATCAAACATAAACAAATCTTTTGCATGACTCTTTCTCCATTCATTTCTTTTTGTACATGCACATGTATTTAAGAAAAGTGGTATATTAGTCTGGACATCCGGGTTGCGAGACTTTAAGTAGCCCTAAGATGGTCTTGTATATTATACCCTTGGTGTCAAAAATAATGGCCCATACTCACTTATGTCTTGCATACAAGTAAATGTGCATTTTATTAATGGATAAAAGATTCCCTCTTTTCTACTTAACAAAATCATGCATCATGAAGCATAAAATTTTCTTAAACAACATTTCTTAGCATTCATCATTAAGGTATGCTAAATATTTATATTTGCATGTATAGATATGCTTAGGATCATTTCATGTGCATGATACACATGTTGGAAAGAAATAAAGTGTTGTGTGTTTTGTGATAGCAATTCACTTTAATTAATCTTAAAATACCTTTCTTATTGAATAGGTTTATTTAGAGCAAATATAAAGTTAGGATTAATTAAAACACATAATAAAATATTCACTAAATAAAAATCACTAATGAATCTATCTTAGAAATTACTTAAGGTAGGGAGGAAAGAGAAGTTTTCTTCTCTTTTCCTTTCTTTATAATATTTAGTAATTAATTGTAGGTTCATTCAAACCAAATCAAATCATCAAATAAAATTAACAAATAAATTAAATCACTTAAATGAAACCACCCTCTAAGTTGAACCCTTTCATACTTAGAAAACTTAACAACAAGTCTAAGACCCACACCCTTTAAATGGCACACACACATTAGGCTAAGTCATCATTTCTAGTCCTATGTTAGGGTGGTGCATGGTTTGATGCTTGATTTTATTGTTTGATGTGATATTTTAGTCTGGATATTAGGGTGTATGTATGTAGACTGAATGATAGGATGATCTTAGTCTAGTCATTATCTTCTATAGAAGATTGTGCTTACGGGGCGCTATATTAAAAATATAAATACTTTTGCTATGCAGGTTGCTTATACTCCTAAGCATAATCCAAAATAGGCCAAGTGGACTTGGTTACCCATGTGTGGGGTGCTAGATCTAATTTATTCATATACATGCTTGGGATTGTGCGGTTTGTTTAGCTATATTTTTTGGTGTTTAGATTTATTTTTCCCATTTTCATATAATTTTGCAATTAGATTTGGAATGAATGTTATGGGGATTAGGATGAACATTGGATCATAAGAATATGTCTTATGTACTATGTGAAGCCTTTGGAGCAACCATTCCAACCAACCAAAAGAAGAAAGAAGAAAAGAAGAAAAGAAGAAAAATAAATGAAGAATGAAGACCCCCATAACATGAATTATTTTTTTATTGTAATTAATTCATTTGTAATCCGGGTTGTAAGGGTAGAGCTTCACAATTTCTTTTTTTGAGTTTGTGCGGTGAGCCCCCAAAAGGCCTTTTATTATTTTCTTAGCTTTATAAATTATTTGATGTTTGTTTAGCTTGTGCATTAAGATGACATATTTTCCTAGTTTCTTCCTTGCTTTGATGAATGTCCTGGATGCGATTAGGCTCTTAGAGAAAAATAAATTTTCTATACAATTAATCAACTCAAAACTTAAAAAAATTAATAATTCATAACCTCACCTAAAACTAGGTTATAAAATAAGATAAAAGATTAAGCAACCCTTTAGCTCGATGTTGTATGTTTTCACCTCATGCATAAAAAGTATCTTGCTTCACTCTTACTTATGAAGGGCTTCCACCTTCGCCTAGGAACTTGGCTTGACCTTTGAGAGCCATGGTGGAAATACACCTCCTTCTTACTGATTTTGGCCCATAATCCAATTTCTTATGCATTAAGCATATGAATCCCATAGCTTGTGTCAAATCAATTATCTAAAAATATAACACAAATTTGCATTAGATTTAAATCATTAATCATGCCCTACATGATCTAGTCTCTTAGGGAGTGTGATTAAGGACTTAGTCTCTTTCTAAATAAGCAACAGCTTATCTTGCAAAAGCATAACACTTGCCTACATATATTTAAAATCATAGGAGGAGTTAGTTGGCGGCCACCCCCAAGCAGTTGTTAGTCCAAACAGTTAGGTGATTTATCCTCTCTTGTGGAGGTAAACCATATACCCATTTTCACCTTAGATTTAGGTCATGCCTTGGCTCTCGCCAAAGATCCCTACATTTAGGTTCAGAGGTTGCTACTTCCCTTTATGGGCTACAAGCATAAATCCTCACCTCTTAGGCATTTCCATGATCTTGTGTTGTGGAATTGTAAGCCTAGATTTATAATAAAAATTCAACTCAAATAAATAAATTACTTCAATTTCAAAAATATAAAGCCCAACCATAGGATAGTTTGGGATGCTCACTAAGCTTCCTAGTATCAGATGCATCATCTATTTATCTTCCTTTGGTTTCGATAATAACTCTCTCCTCTTGATCAATCCCACTTGATCTTCTAAAAATAAACCAATTGTTTGATAGTCCTATCTTTGAAATCTTTAGAGACAATGATCTTTTACTTTAATCGAGAGTATTCTTAAGGAATCTCATTCTTTATGATGTAATTAACTATGTAGGTCACCCTAATAAGAACATATGTGGTAACTTAATGAATCTGGTTTAAAATAAACCCTGCCTTATTTTTCTATGTAAAGTAGGGGAAGAATCTCTGGTAAATCTGAAGACCCATAGTCCTTAGGAGTCTTTATTAAGGTGAATAGGTCCATTGTAGGATGGTGACTTCTATCTCTCGAGATAGTACATCATTCCTCAATGTCATACCCGATCACCTTAATAAGAACATATCTATGGTGTCCAACATAAGAAAGTTATTATTTTTAGTCCTTCATTTATTTTTCTCCAAAAATATGGATGAAGGATAAAAATTTTTACCACACATTTGTGACACCATTTCCTCAACTCTTCAGCATGTTTTAGGATAGGTGTAAGAGAACCCAAGCGGCATCCTGTCCTCCTTTAACACAAACACAAAACACAAATACATATCTTTTATCTCGGGCTATCTTGATGTGAGAGCAAGCCCCCTGTGGCACTCACTCATTAGTTGCTCCAGGTCGGGATGACATACTATCTTGCTAGTGTGTCACCCCAATGGTCACTTGCCTAGCAGATGTGAGTCCTAGCACTTTCTTCTTGACTTGACCATTATAAATTGATGAGCGCCTTGTTAGTTTGGTAGACCTCACTGCACAGCTAATAAGCTGCCTCATGATTGACTTTGTTTAAGAAGATGTAAGCCTACACACTTTCTTCTTGAACTAGCCATCATGCACTGACTAGGTCAAGTATATTCGAGGCTTAGGATAAGTCCCCTTACGGTTTCTTTCCTCTTGACTACTTTGAGTTGATATAAGTCCCCCAGTGGCATTCACTCAGTAGTCTCCCTAGGTCGGATAGTACCTGCCAAGCCGAAGACAGACTATCCCTACAATTAGTTTCGCTGTAGGAGAATGTGAGTCCCAGATGCTTTCCTCCTAGACTGATTGTCACAAACTGATGGGCACCTTAGGTTGGTTGATGTCTGCTATGCTGATAACGACTCACCCAGTGGATACACCATTCTTGGCAGATATGAGTCTTCGCGCTTTCTCCTTGAGTTGGCCATCGAATACCTATAGACATTACCTTGCGGGCACTTTACTTGGGTTACGTCCTTTGTAACCCTATTTAGACACTACCTGGGCTACTCTTGGATTGGACAGTCCCCCTTTCCTAGTAGTCACCACTTTGGTTGGAGAATTTGTTCAACGGATGCATAAATTCTCCTTTGGACCAATAAATTTGAGATAGGTCTAGGCTGATATAAGCTCCTTTTCAGTGTGATCCCTCGCAAACCAACAGGGTCCACGATAAAAAAATAAACAAATAAATTTATTCACTTTAGATTACGAATTCAAGCCTCCAGCGACCCCTTTCCCAAGCTAGCATCCTATCTTTAGGATAGTGTCAGCAAAACTCCCTATAGGAATTATCTGACTACACTTGAGTTGAGATAAGTCTCCAGGTCAGTACTCTCTCAGTAGTCGCCCTTAGTCAGGTTCAATCTATTTTGCCACAAATAGGTCGGCCTGCGGTCATTTCTCTTTGGAAGATGTAAGTCTACTACGCATTCTTTCTAGCATGACTGTTGCAAACTAACATGCAGCCCTAGGTCGGGTTGACATGTTACCTTACTAATGTGTTGCCCCAATAGTCTTTTGTAGTAGAAGATGTGAGTCCCCGTACTTTTTTTCCCTAAATTGGCTACTGCAAACTAAAGGCACCCTTTGGTTGGATAGTTCTCCCCTTCGGCCGGGAAACTACCCCTTTGGATCGGTAAATCTAAGATTGGTAAAGGCCAACACAGTCCCTACTCAGTGCGGTCTATCATAAACTGATCGGATCCATCAAATATAATTAAAATAAAATTAATTTTGGCTATTTTTGAGCTGATTTAAGTCCCCCAGCAACAATCACTTAGTAGTAGGCCTAAGGTTGGGTTTGATTAGTTATTTCATCAGCATATCACCCCAGAGACTGATCTCTACTTTGGAGGATGTAAGTCTGCTACGCTTTCTTCCTAGTACAACCACTGCACACCGAAAGGCAACCCCTTTGGTTGGATAGTCTTACTATGTGACTGGTAGACCACCCCTTTGGATTGGTAAATCTTAGTAAAATCGACATGGCCCCTACCGGTGCATTACATCAAATCGTGGTCCATCTCAAAATTTAAAACTTAAAATCTGAAACAAAACCAACCAACCTCCTAGTGGAGTCAAATTAAACAATCAAATCGATTAGGTTCTCCTCAGTGAAATGCATATCTTTCCAATTTTTCACGTGGAGTCAATTCAATCCAACCTGAACCTGCTCCTCTAGTGAAAGGTTCATACTTTTATCTCTAGTGGATTCCAAATTCTAATCCCTAGTGGATTTCACAATCACTTATCCCCAATGGATAACTTGAACCTTTTCTCTAATGAAAGGCTCACAAACTTAATCCCCAGTGGATTCCACCTTCCTTTTTTACACTAAGAACTTGATTCCTTCTACACCTTGAGTTTAGGAGTAGATCATTTCTTTTAGTGCTTAAGATCATTCAAACATTGTCGATCTTGATCGCACCAATGCTGTGGTATCACTCATACCACACCTTTTGTTGACCTCACTTTTGGAGTGAACTCTCAACTTCTCCATCTTAGACATAGAACTCCTCTAGACATTAAGAGTACCTTAGTCTTGAGACACTTTAGTGATTAGGTGAACACTTAACCTAACCTAGAAGGCTTAGAAGGGTTTATCATAGGATTAGGCTAAGCATTAGGGATTTAAGGCAACCACTAACCCTAAATCCATCCCATGCATGCTCCTTCAAACCAATCCAAATCAAATCTCAAATTAATTCCAACTCAATTGATTTTCTCAAATCTCAAATCAATCCCAACTCAATTGAGTTTCTCAAATCCAAAATCAATTCTGAATCTAACTCCAATTCCAAATGATTCAAATCTAAGAACAATTACAAATCCAATTCCAATTCCAAATGATTCAAATCCAAAATCAATTCCAAATCCAAAACCTTCCTAAGCCTTATGAACCACATTCATGAGCTTAGACAAACCCTTCAAATCAACCCAAAGCCAAATGATTTCTTTATAAATCACTTATTCCATTATTTATATTCATAATTATAAATGAAATTGGCATCCAAATCAAACTAATCAAAACCCCTTTTCCAAACTTTTCACCTACCTTAGCCAAATTCACAATCAAATCACTCCTAATTCACATGATTCTCTCATGGATCATTTATATTCTCATTTATATTCATAAATATAAATGAAATATAAATTCAAATGGCCAAAATCAAATCAATATAAATTCAAAACTCAAATCCAAACCCCATATATATCCTTTAAGCTAATTTCTTGGATTTAGCCAAATAATTCTCAAATCAATCCAAACCCTTGGATTTTCTCTTCAAACAATCACTCCTTCAATCACATGTCCAAATATAAATATAAACTACAATCACCAAGCCAAAATCAAACTAACCCAAGTCAAAACCATGTTCATCCTTTTGACTTGAAATTGTCAAATGAACCAAAACCCATTTGACTCCAAACCACTTGCAATTGGATTTATATTTTCATCATAAATCCATATGTGAGTTCAACCAAAGTTGAATCAAGCCATGATCAAGCTAATTAACCCACTTAGAGCACTTGACCTAAAGTGACCTAAAAGACCTTTTTGAGCTAAGTTCTAATCCAGCCCAAATTGGATTGAACTAAGCTCATCCAAGCCTCACATTGTGATCAACAATCATCCTAGAATGATCAATCACTCAAATTGGGTCAAACTAAGTCAAACCTAGCCTTTGACCAAGTCAACACTTAGCCCAAATGAGACCTAAATAAGTCAAAATCCATCATATGCCAAATTGATTAAAACCATTGACTCAAACCCATTCATAATCAATGATTGAACATGACCAACCCATCAATTGAGCCAAACCAAACCCAATTGGCCATTTGACCTAAGTTGACCCAAATTGGCCTCAAAAGTCAAAATGGGTCAAATCTTGATCTAAGCCAAATTGATTGCAACCAATGGATCAAATTCATTCCAAATTGATTATTGAATTTGACCAAAAACTTTAATTGACCAATTAACCATGAACCCAACTTGACCTAAAAGGTCAAATCAACTTGAAATCAAACCAAATCAAAATTGATTGAAATCAAAGTTTGTAATACATTTTAAATGATCAACCAAAACCAACCCATGACCTAACTTATTGGGTCAAATGGGTCAAATGGGTCAAATTGGTCAACTTGCCCCATTTGACCCAAATGAACCTAAATGAACCAAAACCAAATCAAATGAAATTGATGATACCCATAGGCTCCAAATGATCATTTGAACTTGACCTAACCCATGGTTTAACCTAATTTGACCAATTAGTCAACCTAACTTAATTTGACCCAACTTGACCTAAATAGGTCAAATTGAACCAATTCAAATCAAATGAACTAAATCACTTCAAATTTGGCTAACCCATTTTTAAATCACTTCAAATCTATCCTAACCAAACTCATAGCTAAATGACCACGTTGCACTTGGGTCAAAGGGTATCTTATGACCAAATTCACTTAGAATTTGGCCATTTCTTTCTTAAGGCCACTTGACACCTGTCTATTAGTCCACATAGGCACCAAGGAGGGTGGTCAACATGACCCAATGAGCTTGGATTGGCCATGACCCAAGGCAAGGCCAAATCGACCTCTATAATCACCTTTGAACACTTGGCTCACCAAATCCACTCACCAATCACATGGGCAGCCACTCTCCCTCACTCCTCCACCTAAAATGACCCATGTTGGATATTTTCAAGCTCAAACCGATCAGCCAATCCGAGCCATTGAGCTAAAATGACAAATTAACCATCCACCATCTGATCCAAGTAGGGAGAGATATACCCCTAATTCTCACTCAAACATGAAATTCATTCCTTGAGCTATGAGTGAGCCAAGCATCCTAGAGCTTTCCCCACCCATTTCCAAGCACCCTTGCTTCCCTACTCTTGATTTTAATCAAAGCCAAAATAGGGGAGGTGACTTCCGAATCCAATTTACTCAATCCTCAACCAAAGTCAAATTAATCTTGCACACACCATCCTTGGACCAAGGCGAGTCGAAATGAATCAAATCCCAAGCTTCCCCACAACCGGAGCTTGGAGTTTGATCAAAACTGATCTCCATTAAAGAGGAGCTTGGTCAACCGAGCAAACCACTTCAAATCAAGACCAGATTTCTTCAACAGAGCTTCATCTCTACTAGACAAAGCTACCTCCATCGTTGGAAGCATCGGTGATAGCCTCTAGATAGATATGCCATTGAAACTGACCTTAGAGTAAAATTTTCTTGGTCTTTTGTGAAGGAAATGAGCAAGTCATGCGATCTCCATCATTAGATGTGTTGTGCTTCCCCGAAGATGTGGGATGAATTTGAGCTCCATTAAAGCTCGGATGAGCTCAGATCGAGTGACGATCGACGGTTCTCGGAGAGGAGAGATCACATCATCCATTTCATGTGATGATCGATCGATCGGATCAAACCATGCTAGATCTCTGATTTCCTAACCATGTGATTAATCTTGACCTCGATCTGGGATCGATGACCAGAGAAGAGCCCATCGCATGACTAATGGATGACAACTTAACCCCGCATATGGAAAGTGCGCCGCGTAAGCCGCCACATGGCCCATGAGATTAGGGGTTTAATTAGGCTTAATTAATCTGATTTTAATGGTGAAATTTTCCAAAATTCATAACTAATTATAGAAAAATCCAAAATATATAAATAAATACTCATTTTAAAGATGATTTAGAGGAGAATAATAAAAAATTAAAACCAATTAATTTTGAATTGTGATTTTCATTCAATTTAGGTTTTATTGAAAATATAATTAAGCTAATTACTCTCTAATTACTCCAGGAATTAATTCTAAACTTTTTGAGATTGATTAGTGGGTGATCTCTGCCTCCCATGATTTTATTGGAACTTATTGCTTGATTTATTAGGGAATGGCTTGTTTCATTCTTAATCACTTTCTTAATTAATTAAATGATTAATTAACATGTTAAACAATAATGAATCCATTAATTAAGTTGGCTAATCATTATGAAATAGTGAATGAACATAGGGAATAAGATGAGACCTCTTCTCCAATCTTTTCTCCTAAGTTTAATTCATTTGGATAATACTTAATCAATTTGCAACTAATTAATGGCTTAATTACTTCATTAAATAGTTAATTAGTCAAACTAAAACCAAATTATTCTAGTCCTCAATCATTAAATTCTTGGATAGATTCTTAGGTGTTCAATAACCTAAGAGAATTCCAAAGAAAATTATAATAAAATTACATGTGTAGGAGGGTTATAAAAGTACTTAATCAAACTCTTTTAGCTTAATTAACCAATAATTGTGAGCCAATTGAATTAAGCCATCTTCATTTCTTAGGTGCATTGCTGATTTAATTTTCATGTGGTTGCATATCATATGTTGGCTCATAATTACTTGGATAATTATGTTAAAGTGGTATGTAAAAAGGGTAATAATGGATTTAATTCATACCTTAACCTAATCAAAATATAAAATCAACCTAATTGTTCTAAATTAAACCAAACCAATTCACACATGGGGAATGGGTTAGGACTAGCAAACCCTTCTCATATTTCCTAAGTCAAATCAAATTCAAAGATAAAAATCTCTTAAAGAATTTTGATTCATTTTAAATGATCTTATTTTATTGTCCTTAGAATTAATTAGGGTGAATGAAGTCATGTGCTTACATTCATTTATTTCTTTCCAATCATGCTAAATATTATTTTTCATATGAAATCATGCATTCATTTCTTTTAAAAATTAATTAAATAAAATATTTTCTTTTATGTCAAATTGTATGTGTTGGCTAAAATTAAGAATATGAGTGGCTATTATCACTATTAAACCAAAAATTATCTTTTAAAACCTATAAATAAAATATTATTAATGAAGTGACGCTAGTTATAAATATTTATAAGCTTGCATGTGATTATAGCATAAGATGTTTATTATAAAGTTCTCTTCCCTTCTCTTAACATGGATTCACGTGGAATTTATAAGTGTATAGTTCATTTGAAAAGAACACAACACTTGCCTAAATCTATTCCTATGCATCTCTATATTAAGACTTAGGAAGGATCTTCATATTACACATATAAATCATACAACCAAATCAAACATAATCTCTTGCATGATTCTTCATCCATTTGGTTCTTTTTGTACATCTACATGCATCTAAGAAAAGTGATATATCGTTCTGGACATCCCGGGCTGTGAGGCTTTAAGTAGCCCTAAGTAGGTCTTGTACCTTACCGGTGTAGAAAATAATGGCATCATACTCACTTATAACTTTTATACATGGATGCATTTAGCTAATGAATGAAAAATCCCTCTTTTCTACATAACAAAGACATGCATTAATGATTCAATTAACAAATGGAATATCTAAATTCTCAAATAATATCTCTTTGCATTCATCATCAAAGTGTACTAAGATTTGAATTGCATGTATAGGTATGTTTAGGATTACTCATATGTATGGTATACATGGTGAAAAGAAATGAATGAGTATGTGTTATGTGAGAGTAATCCACCCTAACTTATCCTAAGATGCCTTTCTTATTGAATAGGGCTATTTAGAGCGAATCTAAACTTAGGGTTAATTAAAATACATAATAAATCATTCATTAAAGAGAATTTAATTAATGAATCTACCTTAGAAATGCTTTAAGGTAGGATGAAAGAGAGCTCTCTTCTCTTTTCTTCTCTTCATAATATTTAGTTACTAAGTGTAGGTTCATTCAAACCAAATCAAATCACCAACTAAAATTGACAAGTCAACTAAATCACTTAAAATGAAACCACCATCTAAATTGAATCTTTCACACTTAGAAAATTTCAACCTTAAAGCCTAGCTAAGACATGCCACACAAGCCTTAAATGATACACACATTAGGCTAAGTCACCACTTCTAGCTCTATGTTAGGGTGGTGCATGGTTTGATGAATTTTATTTTATGGTGTAATTTTTTTAGAGTTGTTGTGTGTATATGCCGGATGATGATGTTAGATCTAGCCTAATGCTTTTTTACAAGGGTTGTGCTTAAGGTGCTATAATAAGAATATAAATATTTTTTTGTTATGCGTTGCTTATACCTAAGCATAACCCAAATTAGGATAGGTGACTTGTTACCCATGTGTGGGGTGCTAAGTCCAAATTATTCTATAATGCTTGGGTTGTATGGTGTGTTTAGCTAATATTTGTTTTGGTTTAGTTAGATTTACTTTACTTCCTTTAATATAATTTTTGCATTAGATTAGGATAAGTGTTATGGGAATTATGAAACATTGGTTATAAGACCAATCTTATATACCATATGCCTTGGAGCAAACTACATCCCATGTTAAACCAAAAAAAAAAGAAATGGAGCAAAATAAGAATGAATGAAGAAATGAAAAGAATGAAGACCCCATAATAATTTATCACTTAATTGTAATTTATTCATTATCCAGATGTATAAGGGTAGAGCTCGCTACCACATTTCTTTTTTAGGTTGTGTGGCACCCGACCACATCGGCCTCTTATTCTTTTGCGCTAATTTTATAAATTGATTGATGTTATGTTTATGATTGCATAATTAGGATGTCATGATTTTCCTATTTTCTTAATTGTTTAATGATTGTTGAATGGCCTGGATGCGATTAGGCTCTTAGAAAAATAAATTTTATATCCAATTAATCAATTCAAAATTAAACTAAATAATTTATAACCTCACCTAAATCCTAGGACATAAATCAAGATAAATAAAATAATATTTAGCAACCCTTTAACTGGATGTTGTATGTCTCATATCATGCATTAATAATATTATTTCACTCTTGCCAATTGAGGGCTTCCACCTTTGTCAGAAAAAATGTCTTGGCATTTGAGAGCCATGGTGAAAACACACCTCCTTTCTTTCTGATTTTGTCCCATAACTAATTTTCTCCAGTATTAGGCATATAAAATCCTATATTCTATGTTAAATAAAAATGTCCAAAAATCAAAATAAAACTTGACAAAATTTGCATTAGATTTAGGTCATTATTCATGCCCTTCATGATATAGTCTCTTAGGGAGTGAGTTTAAGAGCTTAGTCTCCTTCTAAATAAATAATAGCATAGCCATCTTGCAAAGTATAAGACTTGCCTACATGCATTTAAAATCGTAGGAGGAGTTAGTTGGCGGTCACAGACGATTGTAAGTCCAACAGTCGGGTGGTATATTCTCTCTTATGGAGATAAACCATATATCCATTTTCACCTTAGACCTAAGTCATGTTTTAGCCCTCGCCAAAGCTCCATAAATTTAGGATCTGAGGTTCTTGTTTCCTTTTGTGGGCTATAAGCATAAATCATCACCTCTTAGGCATTTTCATAATATTGTATTGTGAAATTGTAAGCCCTAGATTTCTAATAAAAATTCAACTCAAACATATAATTTCCTTCAATTTCAAAAATATAAAGCCCAACCATAGGATAGTTTAGGATACTTACTAGGTTTCCTAGTATCATGGGCATCTCCTACTCATCTCCCTTTGGTTTCGATAATAACTCTCTCATTTTGATCAATCTCACTTGATTTTCTAAAAGTAACTAATTGATTGATAGTCATATCTTTGAAATCTTTGGAGACAACGATCACTTACCTTAATCGAGAGTATTTCTAAGGAACCTCATCCCTTAGGATGTAATTAACTATGGGGGCTTGCCTCCATAGGGAAGTTAACGAACCCGACTTAAAATAAACCTTACTTTTCCATGTAAAGTAGGGGAAAGTCTCCCATACATTCGAAGACCCATCATGCCTTAGGAGTCTTAGTTGATTGGGTATTGACTTCTCTATTATAATTTTCTATGCCTCAATGTGCGTCATCATCAATAAGTACACCCTGGATCTCGTAATGTCCCCTCACATACACACGAGCAGACCAAACCATTCCAAAAATAAACACCATATATATATATATATATATATATATATATATATATATATATATATATATATATATATATATATTATATATATTATTTGACAGCGGGGATTTAAGCAATGGCAGGTGTTCAGGATTTTGATTGCAGATATTGACCATTGCAGCAATTGTGTTGGAGTCGATAATGTATTTATATTATTGATAATAATAAACATCGAGAGATGATTCAAGATGACAAAAGTTTTTGATGATGATCATTGTCGATAAATGTTAGCAAAATTATAGTATCCCTATATCCTTAAGCTCTCTTCAATTCTATCTCGCCTCATGTGCACTCTCATATGTATAAGAGTGTCTATTTATAATTTTTTGAAGTTATATTTTAACTATTTTAATCAAAACTCTCAAAAATTATACCGCTTATTTTGATTCCATTAATTATACAATATATTTTGTTATTTAATTGTCATAATTGAGCCATGCTACATTGGTTGAATTTCTCTCATAGAGAATTATTTTAAATATGAACATGTTGGAGGATTATTTAGTTTTTCAAGGAGTATCATATTCATAATTATATCTTTTTTAGGTACTTGTTTACGATTTTTAGACTTGAATTAACATATTTTTAATGTTATTGAATTCATCTCATCAAAATATTATTATAGTAATAAACTTATTGAAATTGAAAGTCAAATAATTTTGAATTTTATTTTAAAAATTTATAGTTAAACATATCTAATTTGATGAATTTTTTATAATATAATAATATATTTTAAATAAATTTTATTGATGTGAATAATATATTGATAAATTAATAAGTAAAATACTGATAAATAATCATGCAAAATAATAATTTAGCACATTATATCACTATTTATGATCAATAATTTAAACAATAAAAAGGTATGTTGCCGCCAGCATGCCAGTCATAAAATTCATTCATCTAGAAGTATATGATCATTGATTTGTCTTCGCGAGAGTATATTATATTAATTTATGATCATAAATCAACTTTTTAAAATGTTAATTAATATATTTTAGGTCAATTGTGGTAGTACGATCAGCCCTCAAATCATCATTAGGTCATTACTTGGAGATAAAAAACTTGACTTTGTATGCGAAATTTTAAGTTGAGGAAAAAAAAAACCTACGGAAGCCGACGTGATGGTTCATATTTGAAAAATCCATACAACGTAAATTTAAAAAAAATATTTTAAAAAAAAAGAAATTTAAAAATAGTAGAACATATGCAGCTGCAGCTAAGGCAATACTTGGAGAGAGAGAGAGAGAGAGAGAGAAGAAATATTTTGTTCTGTGTTTGATCAGTAAAGGATGGGTGAACTTAGGAAAGAATGAGCAGTGGTTTTATTAGGTGAAGAATAAGGAGAGGCTGGTTACTAGTTATGTAGAGAATAGAAGTAGGTTCCTTGGGATTGGAGAGAAGACAGGTTGAGAACGAACCACATGAGCACAGAAAGACTGGGGAGTCTGATTTGTGCTGCTCGATTTTGAGAGAGGAAGGAGAAAACTCAAGTTGGCATGTCCAGCCAGAGTACCTCACCGATGGCTTGGGTAGTAGTGGCGGAGGTAGGAGATTTGGAGATGGGTGTTTATGTCAACAACGAGGAGCTTGACTGGCCGACGGTGCATAGGTGGGAGGTGTTATCTGAGGCGAGCAGCTTGGCGGCCGATAGGATTTTGAGTTGAGAGCTTCTCGTTCGGAAATGGGAGAAGAAAATGGGGAGTTCAATCAAATGGGCTAGTGGTGAGGGATTGGAGTTAGATTCTGCAGTTTTGGAATAGAAAAGTGGCGGAGAGGAAAGAAAAAAAAATTGAGAAAGACTTACCGAGAGAAGTGGGGAAAGAGAGCCGGCCTGAGATGCCTGAATGCCTAGAAATTTCAAACCTTTTGTCCTTTTTTTTTTTTTTTGAAAAATTTGAGGGCAGCAGCCCAATTCATTCCAAAGAGAAAATAGAAGTTACAGAACTATAATCCCAATCAGGAATAAAAAAGAAAATGCAAAAGAGACCATACACTAGGAAAAAACAAAGACAACTGAAAAGTGGAGAGGTTCCAGTAAAAACCACCCTGGACTCGACATATTATGCATCACTGTGCGGAAATCACCATAAAAGAGTCAGGATGCATACTCAGTAATAATCACTGGGATATCATCATCATAGGATGAGAACACGATAAAAGAGATAGGTACTCTTCGGATCATGAACTTCCAAACTTGGGACATACTCCTTCAGTTACCAGACAGGCCGTCCCTGGGCCAGCATTCAAAGATGAGTGCAAAGTATCAGAATCGAGCAGCTCAAACCGAATTCCCTAGGTTGCCTGCTGGTCTTCCAAGAGGGAGGCCCCAGGTCTAGCTGATGTACCCATTTCCAGGAATTGATCATCATTTTCCAAAATGAACTCATCATCGTCTAGCTCCCCGAAAGCAAAACCTATACCAATCAGACTGAAACCATAAAAGAAACAGAGCCTCGAGCTTAAAAGATAACAATATAAAAACAAAACAAAATCCACCATCTATCAAAGAGATTCTTGAAAAACCTCTAAACCTCTATCTATATAATTTATGAGCAACCATTGATTTTATTTTCTCAAATAGAACCAAAAATGTGGACCTTTCATCAGTGTGAATTCTAAGGTTCCTTTCACGCCATATAACATATACCATAACTGCAATAAAAAGATAATATAGTCGTTTTAAAGCCTTATGATCTAGAATAGATGAGGCACTGAGAACCTGCTGCAAAGTGGCTTGCATAAGCAAAAAGCTCCCATTTGGAAGCAAATTCCTAATGAAACTCATAGTGTATTGGCATTCAAAAAATAAATGAGCGTGGGTGAAATGTGTTGCAGAAATAGCACATATTACAAGTACCCAAACCTCTATTAGCGAGACAATCAAACTTCTTAAGACCACCTCTATATGCCATCCAACAGAATAGAGTGTAATTAATAGCATGCCCCTTAAACCAAATCTCGTCAGCTCAATCCACCCTTGGGAGGTTCTCAAAAAGGGAGAGTTTGATAGTAGAGGATGAAGGAAGAGGATCATTACCCTAAAGGGCTACATCCTTTCCCTGACTCAATGTTAAACTACAAATTTGCTCAAAATAATGAAGATTAGATTAATTGAGCTTATCAGGTAAATTCCAACAATTATCATAGATTATTTCAAAGGAAGAGTAGCATGCAGATTAAAGATCTGAAATCATTGTGGCTCAAGAGTTTCATATAAAAAATAACATTTACACCACAGGTCAAAGAAGAGAGAAAGTGAAGACCCACATCTAATATGATAATTTAGATGAGCTCTAAAACGAGCAGCTATCGATTTCAGCTCCTTCCACAATGGGGAAACATGCAATAGTTGCTTACTCCATAAGGATCCATATTTTTGTTTACACCATACTGCCATCATATTAATGTTATTAAGGATTTTCTAAAGATTTTAGTTTTGAGAGAAGATTGAGAGTAGAGATGGAAGAAAGCCTAGTCCCTCCCTTATCTCTATGCAGGGTAGTAGTGTTCCATGAAATGATATGCAACTTATTAGGGTCCCCACTATGGTAAAAAAATTTGGCAAAAAAGAGAAAATTTTCTTCAAGATCCCTTTAGGTATGGTCATAGATCGAAACCAATAGGCAAGGAGATTATTAACAAAAATCTCAACAATTGGAATCGCCCTCCATAAGAAAGAAATTTGTTTTCCGACTGCATGAGAATACATGAGAATAGCTTAAGAGAACCACAAACTAGTGGGATACCAAGGTATTTGAGGGGAAACAACATTTGAATAATAGATGAAAAATATAACAGCTATGATCTAATATCTCGATAGATAGAGGTTGGACTTTAGGGAGTATGCAATTATGTTGTTTACAACCCCCATGGCAATGAGATCATCTGCAAACAAGAGATGAGAAATGCATCAATTACCTTTAAAGAGGAGTATAATTAGTAAGGGTAACTTCTATCGATAAGGCAAGAAAAAAAGTCAATCGCCACAGTGAAAAGAAGGGGAGAGAGAGGACATCCTTGCCTTAATCTATTAGAAAAATTGAAGTAACATCTAATTTCTCCATTAAAGACAACTGAGAAAGTGATATCGTTGATACAAGCTTCTACCCATTTGAGGAAAATGGAGGGGAAGCCTTTGAGTTTTAATTTGTGAAGCAATGCCCTCTTATTCACCATGTCAAATGCTTTCCGGAGGTCAAATTTGGCTATGAACTTATTTTGCACATCTTCGAGGCCAATTCTTGACAAATTTCATGAGCTAATGTGATATTATCCGCTATATCTCTCTTGGGAATGAATGTTGATTGAGCCGGATTCACAATAGAAGGTAGAACTTTCTTGAGCCTATTAGCCAACACCTTAGCTAATATCTTATAAAAAGTATTACAGAGAGAAATTGACCTATGATCCCCAAGTGTATTTGAATGCTTGGATTTTAGGATCAAAGTTATAAGGATGCTTGACCGACCTAGGGAGCTTTTTAGTTTTGAAAAAGTGATGAGCTTCAAGGAGGAATTGGTGACTGATAAATTCTCAATTATGGATTAAAAATTTGGAATTGAACCCATCTGGACCCGGCGACTTGTTTTCATTTATACTTTGGAGGGCAAGGATGATCTCCTGATCACTTACCAAGGAATTGAGATCAATGATTTGATCCGGTGTTAGAGAATCCCCCGTAGGTACATCATGGGGGATAGACAGATTAGACCTTTCATTATTGAATAACACCGAGTAATAACAGCATATTTTATCTATTATGAAGTTAGGATCTGAAATGACACCTTGTGAGGTTTGGTTAGTGTTTTTCCTTTCCTTAATAATGTTGTAAAGGAATTTCAGTTCATCATCTGAGTTGGTTAGCTAATGCGATTTGACCCTCTGTTTAGCCCACATCCTTTCCATTATGATCAAATCATTGTATCTATAATTGATAACTACAACATCATGAATTAGAGTTTCATTATTCGGGTCTCTATCCAACTTCAAGATAAGGGATTTTTTATCACTTTTTAATTTAGCTATTTGTTGATTGAGGGAAAAAGGGAATCTCACTTTCGATACTTAAGAGAAGATTTAATTTTCTTCAATTTTTTTGATAGCATAAAAATCGGATCACCTTGGACCTGCCAAGTTTTGATTATCACCTCCTCAAATTTGTCATGCAAAGTCTAATGGTTCATGGACATAAAATGATGGGGGGAGTAGGGTTGATTGTTGAGAGAAGTAATAAGTGGTGAATGATCCGAAGACAAAAGGGTTGAGACTTTGTAAGAAGTGTTGGGGAATGCATCCAGCCATTTCAAATTACACATAACTCTATCAATCTTAGAGCAAATTGGGTTTTCAGATTGTTGGTTCGACCAAGAAAAGAGAAGACCCGAGCTAGGAAGATCCAATAACCCGCAATCTTGGATGCAATCTCTGAAGTCCATTGTCCAACTTAGAGGGATAGGATTTCCACCACTTTTCTCATTGCAATATAGAACACAATTGATATCACCCATGATAATCCAAGGTGCATCCATAGTCAAAGCAATAACACACAAGGAATTCCAAAGGTGAGTTATATCATGAGTCTCATTGAATGCATAAACACACATAATGAAGAATGAGACAGAATTGTTGTAGATAATCTCACTATGAATGAACTGAGCAGTAGTGAGTATGGGACGAAAATAGATTTTGGTTGAATTTCATTTTAACCAAAGCCGGCCCCCATTGGAGGAGTCAAAGTTATTATAGTTATCCTTTTATGGAAAGAGAGCTAATTTTCTCATGAGGGATTGGTCGCCTAAAGCGTCTAGACTAAGTTTTGTTTCTATTAAACAGAAGAAATCTAAATGGCAATCTTTGATTACTCTAAAGCAATCATTGATCCTGCCCCTGGCTAGTAAACCGTGAATATTCCAACAACCCAGAATTGGCATATACATAACTAAGAAGAGGAGGATGAAGGTTTCTTGCCCTTCTTCTTATTATTGGTCTTTTGAGAGGCTGCAACTTGAGCTGTGGAGGTCTTTAAGTGATCAGATTCATGTGAATTTTTTCACGAGATTTTATCAAACTTATCTGAGCTGCTAGCTTGCGACCTGGTTGGTGTAGCGGTGGCAGAGTGAGTTAAAACCCTAATAAAGGAGCTTGGGTTGTTACCTGTGTCGGAGGTAATAGTAGTAGCATGTTCGGAGGTAATAGGGTCAGGAAAATCATCATGGAAGGGATAATATAAAGGGGGGTGATTAAGGTCGTTTATAGAAACATTTGGAAAGAAAGGTTGAGGGTCTTCGGATTGTAGAGGAGAAGAGTTGGGTTCCTTAGAATCTCGTGAGTGTGGAGGAGGTTGTGGAGTTGGGATATTGACCAATGTTGGAGAGGGTTGTTATGTGGTACGAGTAGGAGGTCTACTCCGTCTACGACCTCGAGGGCTTGGTTTTTTCAATGGGTTTGAAGGACAAGAGTTATCCTTGAGAGAAAGTTGAGCATTTGGAGCAAGCTTTGGGCTTCCAGTCATAGGTGACTTCTTGTTGGAACTTCATTCCATTCATGTTGATATAGATTAAGTCTGGAAGAAGAGAGGTGGGGGAGATCTCCATGCAAACTCTAGCAAAGGTAATCCTTGACTTGGTAGTTATAAGATTCTCCACTGCAAGATGGACACCCACCATGCTGGCTACCTTGGAAAGCCTATTTTTGTTCCAACAACATAAGGGGATATTTAGCAGTTTAATCCACAAAGGGATCTCCAAGAAGTTCTCTTTGGAAGGTCGAAAGCTCCATGTTCATTTTTGAAAGATGAATGGGCGATCGTTGAGTAAACATGGACCATTGTCTCACACAAGATCATAGTCTTCTGACAAACATTTGAAAAGGAAGAAGTCTCGCTCCAAAGTAAGCAACTCAAGACTTCATTTAAATCTTCATTTTTTTTCTTGATTGTGTTGAGTAGGGAGCCGTAAAAGAGCCTTTTCTCAATGGCATGACAAACAAGGGACAAATTCTATTCTTTTTGTCCATCCTTGAGTTATTCTTCAGAGAAATTTACTTATGGGGAATCGAGGAGATATAAGAGAGAGCATAGGATTTTCTTTTCTTATTTTGAGAAAGAAGTAGGTCCTTCTAGTTACAGGAAACCAATGGTGGAGAGATTATGGGGTTCTAAGATTCTCGGAATTAGCAGAAGAGCTTGGATGAGGATGCCTTAAAATAGAGCTAGATAGGATCGGGAAGAGGAGGGGAAAGGAAGAGTTAAAAGTCAGATTGGAGTTCATGGCAAGCCAAATGAAAATTCAGCCATAAGAGCCAGTAGAATCTCTAAGCTGAGAAGAGGAAGGGTGGGAAAAGGAGGGTAAGGCCTTTCTGATAGGGACCTCAACCAGGGGAGGTCAAGAAAATGGAGGAAGGAGACAAGAGAAAATATCTCGAAGTCAATCAGAACATCGCTCTGAAAGGAAGAGGAGACATGACATAACTTCATATAACTTTTTTTGATGAGATAGGGAAGTCATTATCTAGGATGCCAACTACAGTCGACCTCAGTCAAGGAAATCTGAGGAAAGGAAATTTGTTTCGTTTGAAATCTTTTTTTTTTAAAAAAAAAGAAAGCCACGTAATATATATGGGCGGCTATTCTTTCAAGCAACCTTATTTCAGGTCTCAACCTTTTAAAGTACCACCTCAGCTTCCATCGGCATCACTTGTTCTTGCCGGTCGTCGCCTAGCATTTTCGATCTTAGTCGCTTGCCGCCATTCAAATACAAACCATTACTTTACATTACATTTTTTAAAATAAAAAAAAAGTAAAGTCATGAATTTGTAAAGCTCTCAACCAAACTATAAAAGTTCATTTTATCTTTTTTTTTAACATCATTCCAAATCTGACCAAACAACTCTAAGAGCAAATTAAGATTTTTTACAGGCCATTTAAAACTGATAATTACTTATAGAACTGCAAAAATCTGTAAAAAAAATAAGGTTATTTAAAGTAACACGAGTCTTAACTTCCAAACAGGCCCACTTAAAATTGATATTAACTTAAATCTGCATTTTCTGTATTAAGTACTTGGAGACCATTTTATTCCAATGCCCATTTAGTTATTATAAATAGACATATCATGACTTCAAGTATGCTTTTTAAAATTGATGCTAGCTTACACATGAATTTATGAATTAAGAAATTATGAGCCAAAGGCTCATTTATAACATATGTATATTTTGTCATCGAGCCCAATAACTCCAGCCGATAGCTTCAACTTATGCTTATATATTTAGTGGAAGCACATATAGTTTTTGAGATGTTAATATATATATATATATATATATATATATATATATATATATATATATATATATATATATATATATATATATATATATATCATATATATTCCTCCTTTTTTTTTCTTCACATTTACGCATCAACTTATACGAAGTATATGCCTATTTTAATATTTTCAATGTTCTTAATATACCTGAGCAATCTGTTTCGTAAACAGATATTATTTAGGCAACGTCGATGATCATCGAAGCGAACTTGCCTCAATCTTTACAATGTTGACCTATAATTTTTTTTTTCATTCATTCACTTAATTCCTACGATATATACTTGTTGCCTTCATCGATTCCGCATTATCACATCTTGACAAAAATGTGTAGGTCAACAATTATATAAGTTATTATCGAAGTTATAGATGTGAAAATGCATGAGAAGATATAAAATTATATAATAGATATGTAAATCTCTTTAAAAATATTTGTGCGAGCTCTAAATTTGATGTGCAAATTATTATTGTTGAGATATTATTGTCGAAATGCAGTGTAATTATCGAATGTAAAATCTTGACAATAACTTTTAATAGTTTTATCAATCAGATTAATTGATACTCGCATATAATATAGTAGTTTCTCTTTTAGTAAGTAGAAGACATGGCATAGGTAGCTGGTTCCTTCCTCAAGATCTTTCCAGTTGCAGATTTTGGTAAGGCAATTTTTTTAAATTGAGTACGGTTAAAATGCGAATTAGCTAATTGAGTATTAATAAAAAAAATTTAAGAATAGGAATATGCCCAATTAGTGGGCGCCACGCGTCGTTTCCACTGGCTGGCCCCATGAAAGAGTGGCGGCCCTTACGGTGACTCAAGCGGGCTTGCCCAGTGGTGGGTGACTTCCAGTTCGGAGCCATCTTTGGGGCCTCTTTAGGGCCCGTCGGTCGATATCTCTCTGCTCGGTTTTGCTCGATTCCTCCCCCCGAAACTCGCTCTCGTAGGAACTCCAGAACTCCCGAACTCGACGGTCCTCCCCCCCTCTTGGAACTTCCTACCGGCCGTCTCGACCCTGCATTCGGCGTCTTGTCGTGTATTCGATAGAAACTTTAGTTTTCCCGGCATTAAGCTTTGGCTTACTTCCCTCTCTCATTTACCACCGTTGGAAGTCAACTTTAGCTTTCGGCGATTCTTGCGACTCCATTTCGGTTGAGGAAAATTCCCTTTGGATTCTACATTTTTTAGCGCACATCCACATGGGTTCTTAGTAACACACTGATAAATCACTTTATTTATCAATTTATTTAGGTGTTAAGTAGCCAAAAGTAGTATTAATTTGGGTGTTTAATATAAAATTCTCATTATTCATATAACTTGTTTTGCAAGATGAATAGAATTTGTTTTGATTCTTTTCTATGGAAGTGCGAGAATCGATTAACAATTGTCAAGTTATGTGGGAGGTGAAATCGTCCGGTTAAGGTTGATCCGCACATAGTGGGAAACAGCAATTATAAGAAGCTTGCACATTGATCCAGAAGTCACTCTAACGTCGCTATCCGTGGGTAGCGGATATGTCATATCGGCGATGACGTTTGCGAGTTACACTTGACGAAGCTTCCCATCAGATGTTGGTGTTGTATGTCGAAGTGGAAGATGTTAACATTGCATCCACATCAGCTGATACCGCAAACACATACACAGGGTTTCATCGCACAAGAACATCCGGGGATACAACTCGATGAGTTTATTCCCGTGGTATATCATCATAATTTATCGATTATACTTGTAACATTTAATATGATAAGTTGTTGAACTTATAAGTTATGTGGCAGTGATGATGCTGTCTACCATTCGGATGAACCGTATGTGCACGAGAGTCTTTGCGGTTGGAGATGAGACTATGAGTAGTGGCTCAAGTGAGTGAGTGAGGTATTAGTGATGATGATGACGGTCGGGTTAGAAGCCAGCACTTGAGAATATAAAGGCATCATAATCTGAGAAATCACTCATTTCAATATTGACAATGAGAGTCAAATGTTGTCCACAAGCAGTATGTCGGGATGTGTAAAACTACGAAGCGATGGGACAACGATGTTTACTTTGACGCCCATCGGAAAGCCTAAATGATGAAATTGAAATTCCAAATGACATTCGAAGGTATGTGTTTTCAAGTAAGCGTATGCAATTTTCTATTGTCGGGTGGTCCATAGTAAATAATGTTCAATTCAGCAGCGTTACCTCTAACCGGAAGAACTACTGTATGTGTGCGACGATAGTCTTAGAAGGCCTTAATTGGCGTTTACATTGTAGCGGCGGAGCGATTAGGGGTGCTTGGAGAATATCAAAAGTTGGTGAAAATCATGATATGTGTCAATTCAGTTCGAGTGTAGTTCAAATTTCATAGCGTTTTGTGATCGAGATTGATTTGAAACCTAGAGATTATAGGTAGGATGGAGTCAAAATTCAATGTTAAAGTTTCATATATGAAAGCATGGGATGCAAGTAAAGCTAAAAGCATATATTTGTGTCTAGGACTCTGTCTTTATATCAATGAGTTTCTACTACTTTACACGAACAGTCTGATTCAATCTACCACTACAACATTTTGAGACTTTTTTGGGCTTTTGGACCTTCAATAATGGGATGGAGTAAATAGTGTTGAGCTTACGGTACTTACTACATTGGGCAAGTATGGCACATTATTATTTGCAGTAAGAATCAATGAATAATGGGTTTATTTCCTCAGCTTTTCTTTATTGTGAAATCGAGAATGTTGATTAGTGGTTGTGGTTTTATTGTGCTTGCATGATATATTTACCCATAGTGTCTAGGCGTGATTTATACATAATATCGATAAACATCTTTGGTCTCTTGCGTGGATGCAAAGAGATTTTTCCTTAGGCGGCCATAGGCATTGTTTGCCATTTGCATGAAAATTTTAAAAAAAGTCATCTGGTAGGATTCTTGATGTTGAGTTTCTATGCCAAAAGATGTATATGGCGGGTAACGCGATGATATTCGTCAATTCAACCGTTTAATGCTAGACATTAAAATGTTAAAGAAGAAGCGTGTACAATTGGCTTGTAGAAGCGTGACCACTTGTGGTGGGTATGTGTTATGGGACAATGACAACAAATGCATCTAAGTGCTTTAACGGTGTATTGAAACGGGCACGTGGTTTACCGATTCAGGCTTTAATCACTGCTATCTATTACAACTTAGTGGCTTTGTTCATGAAACGATTATCCACTATTTTCGACAAGAGGAAGTCAACTTGTCTATTTATACCCATAGGTTCTCCACACTATAGAAGAAAGGCTAGGCATTTCCTTCTGTGAATATCAACATGAGATGCGGGTTTTTTGAGTCCAGTAGATCATTCGAGTTGATTTACTAGATAATGGCCTATGTGTTTGTAAGTAATTGTGAAACGATCATATATCATTGTCCATTACATGTGATTATCGCATTGGGATTTCGTTAAACCATCTCCGTGTGTGTCCGCACTCTGTATAACGACATACATAAATGAATTTCATACTCTACGATTGGCCATCATTGATGAAGAGCATGGATTAGTCACGTTGCGATAACTTTCATAGAAGGTCGCCACGTTGAATAGATTGAACACAATGGATGAAAATGTAGGTTCCGATGAGCTTGTAGCATATACAAAACCTCGGTCATAGGTCATCGTGCCCCATAACATTGGCGTCGGCGGTACATTTTTCAAAAGAATCTTTGCTTATTTTCTCAGGTTGCTTGATCTACTTAGATTTTTACCACTAATATATTTGAGATTCTTTTCGGACAGGTATGATGGTAGAGGGCCACCGCATGCCTAGGTCTGACATAGCCTCAATAATCTAGAGGAAGTTGTCAGCGGTGTAGGGTTTAGGGCATGTATACATTTTATTTTTACATTTCATTCTGAGACTTGAGTCATGTACAAGCTAACTTTGATTACGGCATAATGAATTTTTGTTTCTTGTCCATTTGTGAAATGAATTGGTTGATTAGTGTATGTTTATGTGCTCAAATTGGGAAGTAATGGTGAAATTAATATACTGTTGTTTTTATTATCACAATTATTCATATGTTATAAATGTAGCACTTATCTAATAAGTAAAACAAAACTCAATGAAAATAATTTAGATACTACTATATGTTAACAACTCGGTAGGATGGAAGGTGCATGCAAAGCTTCTAAAATCTTTGTATGAAAATAATTTGATTAGCTCAGGTATTAAGATATCTGAAACCAGTGCCCAATTCAGGCGTGGCTCGTTTCAATTAGTGGGGAAGATCCACCTACTTATATTCTTGAGGCGGGGTACTGGGTTTGCTGAAGTTAAAATTGAATTAGGATTTACGGTTGTGGGAAGTTAGAAGCGAAATAATTTGTTGTAATACTTTAATATATGGTGTATATGAGTATACACATAGGCATATAAGTATGTATATTAATATAATTATATATGTACTAGCACTAACTTTTCTCATTTCTTTTCTATTGTAGCTGAACATTGAATTTGTTTTAAATCAACAAGATAATTTATATACATTGTAGCATTATATATAATGAGTTAGCACCATCAACATATCTATGTGTTGGACCAATTTACAGTTTGGTGCTAATCTTGAAGTCATTAATGGAAATAGGCAAACTACTTTTAGTCAGCGGTAGTAAAAAATATATAAATAAGAACAATTAAAATGATAAGTTCAACACTCTTACAACTCGTTGAGCGACAAGCCCACTTCTAAATCTTCTACAACTAAGATTACACTCTATGTATGCAATTTTAAATCTACACAAATGAAAACATTTACACTCTGAAAGATCGAACTCCTAAACCCTACCGGTGAGACAAGCCTTCCTCGTGGTATAACACCACTCCCGGTGTGTCTTGACGCGAGATGAGCGATCGCGGTGATGATGGCCCTCTGGTGCAACATCCGACATGCGACATATCATCCGTGATAGGAATATAGGTGGCTGAGTCATATGGCCGGTGATATGTAGAAGGTCACGGATCGATGCGTAGAAGGACACGGATCGGTATGTAGAAGGAACTAGATCGTGAGTAGATGGGCTCCGATCATGTTGTCGACACCCTCGTGAGGCACCGATCCGTCCATAATATCAATACACATTGCGCTCATCAAGGTCTCTGCATATCATCTCGTACCTATCGACACATCGCTGTAAGTGGTGATCATCCACAACACCAAAGTATGGCTGAAATATGTCCCGAGTTGTCGTGATATGGTCCGCCTACACAAAAAAAAGCATGTAAAATTATCACTTACAAAAATATTGAATATTTACTTATATCATAACTTACATAAAGGGCTCCAGTGCTCTGGCGTAGTAAGTAGTAATTCGGATCTGTCGATGACCGGTAGTACAAAGAAGCCCGCGATCTGAACCACGATATAGCGGTCTTCCTGCCCGACCTCATCTAGGCCGTCGACAAAGCAATCCCTCCGCCTCTCCCAAGAAGCAATGTGTGGTGGTAATCAACGATCGACATGCTTTACGACCATCGACCCCTTTTGAAGCCCAGGGTCAGCACGTCGTCTACTCTGGGTATAAGTGGGCGACTCTCTCTACAGTAAATACCACTCAACCCTCCAGCTGATAAGTTCGACTACATGTGAACATAGAGCATATGATAGATGTGTATATGATCACTCCTTCAGGCTCCCAGTCACTACAAGTATGATAAAATTATGTTAAAACATAATCTATATTATTATTTAGACTAAAGTTTTAGCACAGATCCAACTTTTGTGTGTGCCAAACCATCAGCTCATTTACATTTTCTTGCAACATTACTAGTTTGGGTGAACATACTTCTCATTCCACACACGCAGAAAATAGTTTAAACATATATAAGCGCATAAAATGAAGGTGTAGTTAACAACACATATCTCAAACCTTGAGACCGACAAACTCTGCGGATATGACACATGTAAAGTGACTACCCACATTGAATATGCTCCCAAGCCTCAAGGAGGTGTAGGCAACCGCCATGTTGGCCCTGGGTCATTCGTCACTCCCACATCTGAGATGAGCCAAAAGCGCTCCACCTAGACATCATGCTAAAGCATCCGGATCCTCCAGAGTGGTAAATCGTAGGTGGACCTCGAACCCAGTATCGGCGTGAAGCGTAATCATAAAATATAAAGCGCCGCGTGTGATGAACTCCTGCCGATCGTATGACTCTCAGAGAAAGTCCACCTAAGCCTCTGGCATGCATGTCGCGCATGTGCAGCCCATCGAATGTCGACTGATATGTGGATCGGATCATGGTACATCACGCTGGTAATGGGTGTCGTCCTAACAAATCATCGCAGCAATCAGCCAAGTGTCCCATCTCTTCTCCTCGCCAATCACAATCGTGCCTATGATAGGTGGTCCATCAATCCGTAGTCCTAGAATCATCACGCGTCTTGGGCGTCCGCGGTCATCTCACCTACAGCGAGGTGGAAGGTATTGATCAAGAGACCATCTCAAAGCGGTAAGCAAGCGATGATCCTGGATGAAGCGTGGCCGACTCATGGTCGCCCCCGATCTAGCGCTCGATGAATCTCTGCATGTAATGGGCCACTCCTTCACATAAGCAAGTGTGATGCGCCTCACGGTTTCAAAAAAAAATCTAAGTACGTCGAAATAAAAGGTAAGCGGTAACACACATTCGCAAAAAAAATCACTTACGATGTCGGTGAGCGGCTCGATCACATGCGTGAGGCAATACTAAGATGAACCTTAGAAGGTGCACGCTCAATGGTGGTGGCCTCCCTAACGGGCCTCGTCGCCGACGCCCGGCGGGTGTGCTCCTCCGCCATCGTACCTGTCAGAAAAGTAGAAGATTATGGTTTACAATCAACGCTACATACTGCAAATTATAAGAAATAACGGATCAACAGCTAAATAAAAGTGGGAAATAAATCTTAAGACAAACCTTACATTCTTATCACATATAATGAGTGGAAAATCCACATAGACAAATGCTTTTTTTGAAGAATAACTTGGCTACATGAGAAGCCTAAACAATCTTATAAATTACAAATAAATTATAAATAAAATTTACTACTTAGTTAAAAAAGGATTACTACATATTTATTTTGAAATAAAAACTTCTATGATGATTTATATTTTAAAGGCATGTCGAATAAAATAAATTCAAGCTCCCAACTCAATATATAATCTTGAGTGAAGTTCAAATCAAACTACTTAAAACTAATCAAGCTAAGCTTGGCTATATTTATTTTATCCTACAATAATTATTTTCTAAATTCACTCAAATATCAAGATTCACAACAAAATTGTCATTCATGATGAATTGCTTGAATTCAGAGAAAGAAAACAACTCTCCAAGACAACCTGAATGCATACATAGAAGTTTAGTTAAATCGAAAGATGAAAGGCTCTCCAAAATGCCAATCTAAAATAAGTGCAACGGGATAACTTTCATGCCCTCACACAAGCAAAGAAGCCTTCCAAAATTGCAGTAATGAAGTCATCATTCTTATTTTCAACCCATTACTATATGACCAACTAATGTAGGCCATCCACACAAATCTTTAATATCATTTCCATAGACAAAATACCTAAAATCTTGAAAACTCACATGCAGATAAATAAAATAAAATTGCAAGTATTAGCTAAATTTATGAGTATCACTTAACTCAATATATATAAAGTCAGAGTATCACTTAATTTTATGATTACTATTTATCATCTAAATATTGAATAATTAATAAACATCAATGTGAAATAATATTAAACACCATGTAGTAGCGACTATCCTACTAAGCACAAACTAGACTAAAGAAAAATTGAGGATAAGCATTGCTGCACCCAAAAGTCTGTCACATAAGAATTTCTGAGAAAATAACTATAAGTTAATGATCTTCATAGTTGTGCTAAGATGACACTAATCCATATATCAAATCACATAAGCTTATGCTATGTGTAGAGATCTTTAACATGTTCTCTCGTCTTCATTTGACTTTATTCAAAGTTTATTACATCATTATACTTAGTGTGCAAGGAGTTCGAGTGATAGCAAATACCTAGAAGAGTGTGTGCAACGGGACAAAAAAGCGCAATCAGCGGTGAGACCTACGCCGGGCCAGAAGTTCGAGGCGGAGGACCATGCTCGGTGGTGAGTTGGTCGAGTTCTGGAGAGCGGAGTTGGGGAGGAATCAGAGCAAGCGAATAGAGCCGTCGAGATTGGCCCTAAGATATGTCGGGCGATCGCTGAGTGGTGGCCACCATCTGAGCTTGCCCACTAATTGGCGGCGGATATCTGAAAGCCGTCGCTTAGTGGTGGGTGGCCACTCTCCGCGTGTAGCCACGCCCGCGTCGAAAGACGTGCGTGTATAATATAATTGGGCCTATTCTTAAATTTTTTTTTATTGATACTCAATTAGCTAATTCGCATTTTAACCGTACTCAATTTAAAAAAATTGCCTTTTGGTAAAGAACTGACAAAGGAAACTCTGCGTATCTTCTTGTATGGTGCAACCTGCAAGGAGCATACAGACATCTTAATGTTTATTTCTCATCTTTACTCATAGATAAACAGAATATATGTTAAGATATATAGTTTTTGTAATAATATACCTGTTTTGCCACATAAACCATGACCTCGACTTCGCTGATCTTGCTTCCTTTTGCCTCACCACAAACGCCATAGGTATCTGCCCCACGTCTTCCTGTGGATACCTGGTTGTGGCAGTTCAAAAGCTAAATACTTTTTTCCTTCTTGGTAAAGACAAATATAATTGAGTCGACTATAGTTATTGAAGACCTACGGGATTACAGCAGAATGAATGATGTCTGGCAAAGACAGCAGAACTTTTTCCAACTCAGCTGGTGGAATCTGTATTGAAAAAACTAATTTCATTTTATTTTAAACATTTTCTTAATTCTGTTATTCTCTCTGTCTGTGTATATGTATATATATATATAGAGAGAGAGAGAGAGAGAGAGAGAGAGAGAGAGAGAGAGAGAGAATAAACACTTGAAAGTCCAGGTGCAAGTTTATTTCATATACTCAGGAATTTAACTCAAGACCTTCACAATTACGTTCAACACCCTAAGCAACTAGATTAATTGGTACCTACTAACCAATTAATATCACTTAGTCCAAGTTCTAAATTATTTTGATTTGTATTAAGGATATGTGAGGATTTCTTTTAAGAATAAAGACGAGGGTGATTATAATAGACTCGATAGTGATCTTGAAGGTGGATGAAGAGAATGGCATTAGTCGCATGTAAATATTTCTTTTCAAGTTCTACACTTTTGTGTGCTCTTTTATATTAATACCTCGTATTATTTTCAGCCTAATGTTTTTTATCTTAAGAATAAAAATCTGCTACAGATTTATTAATAGGTCGATCTTTACGCTAAGATTATGTGTGTATTATAACGGTGGTGCTGAGCTCTCTCTTGATAGTTCAGATGCAGTGCTGAAAGATATCTAATATGTACAGATTATTTTATTAAAAATGTTTTAAAATTTTCCAATTTTTTCATTTCTTTATAAAGAGAATATGGGCTCAAAATTAGGATCTCTGAAGAGAGTGATTTGAATGTCATGAAATTTTAAGCAGATGGAATAGTAGATAAGACTACTGAGATTTCGCCTCATTTTGTGAGGACTTTAGATGGTTCTAGGTTTCTATAGTGCAAGCACATAGTTAATTACCTCTCAATGCTAGAGAGAATTTTTAAGTAGTTGTTAGTCGCGTGGCGTATATATAACAATGTGGAGTTTGGGAATTTAGATTTATGAAATTTATTATATTTAACTTAAAGCGAATGGTTGGGGGAACGATGACGTGCCCGATCCAGATCCCATGGTTTCATCATCCTTGGCTCTTACAGTTCCTAGTCTACTTAGTCAGAGGAGGTAATGTCGAGAAGGATCCTTATCGACAACACATGGGTTACGTCGTCAATATCAGACGGTGGTGTTTCTGGAGACAAGTTTAAATTTACTTTAGCTAACAGATGACTTTTTGCCCTATCAAGTATATCCTATGGTTCAAAACTCAAAGGGCATAGTCACTAGGGAGCATACTGATCGTGGCCGTGTCTGATTGGAGTCATTTGGCGAGACACTCGATCGAAGACTCTTATTTGCATGTAGCTCTTGGCCAAGCATGGGACACAGACACGTCCTTACTAGCATGAGATTGTTTGAGAGTAAACATAGTTGTGCACTTGATTTGACTTTGCCTTCTTTGTAACTTATAGTTTTCTTAATTTGTCACATCCGACAAACAATTGTGGAAGCGAGTTGAATTTTTGACTTTAAGTTTTTAATATTGAATTTCACTCAGACATTTAGATTGATATTCAATTTAAGTCAATTTGCTTTGAAATTAAAATCATATTTTGATTGAAGTATCCCCTTCGGTTGAAATTTTCAATCAACACAACCATCATCGGGGTTTATAAGTTTGCTTGATCTTTTAGTTTATTGCTCTAAATCCTGTCGACTCTATTACTTTAATAATAGAGGATCATATATACTATCATATGACAAAATTAGCTTCTCAGATATTTCATTAAGTTGAACATATTATAATATTAGTTTTGGATTTTTAGATTTTGTTAGCCTGTACCTGATCATAAGGCCCAACCGAGAAGCAACCCATGCGACATCCTCGAACCATTTAAATTTAAGCATTGTAAAAGGGATCGGTGTATTTGATTCGCATTAATTTAAACTTAAGGGATTTGTATAATATTACTTATTTTAACTGAATTTTATTGCAATTATAAATTTTTAGATAAAATTTTGACAGCATTTTGGCAGCCTCCCAGTGCCATCCCCACATAGTGGGCTACAACGGGGGCTGGGCCTTCCCACCATGCCAAAAAAGGCATGTATGGGTGATGTAAATACCACGGCCAAATGTGTCATCCCACCATGTCAAGAAAGATATGTACGGGTCTCTGAAGTACCTATATGAATAGCATATTTTTTTACCACACCAAGAAAGGCGTGTATAGGTACTTATATATTTGTAATGTCAAGTTAAAACATTAATTTTAACTTTATTATTGATTTTTCATTAAGTAATTTATTAATCATGTCAATGTAGAAATTTTGGAAGCATCTTGGCGTCGTCCTTATGAGCTTGGGTATCTTTGTCGCCTTACGTAAAGGCGTGTATGGGTGGTATAAATCACGTCCTTAATGCGTCTTTTCACCATGCCAAGAAAGGCATGTATGGGCTCTAAGGTACTTGCTGAAATAGATTTTCCTGCCATGCCAAGAAAGACATGTACGGGTACTTATACACTTACAATGTTAGTTTAAATAATAATTTTATATTATAGTATAGTTTATTATCAAGCTATGTATGTCCCCCTATCGGTGTGAAGTTTGGCATCATTTCTGAATCTCTGGCGTCGTCCCCATATGGACTACTTGAGTATCGAACCATGCCATGGTATAAACTACGGCCTGAATGTGCCTCCCACCATGCCAAGAAAGGTATGTATGGAGCTCTAAGGTACCTGCTGAAATTGCTTTTCCCGTCACGCTAAGAAAGACGTGTACGAGTACTTATACACTTATAATGTTAGTTCAAATAATAATTTTATATTGCAGTATAGTTTACTATCAAGTTATGTATGTCCCCTTGTCGGTGTGAAGTTTGGCAGCATTTCAACAGCATCCCGGCATCGTCCCCATATAAGGGGCTACTTCGGGTATGCTGGGCCTACCCACCATGCCAAGAAAGACGTGTATGAGAGGTATAAACCATGGCCCGAATGCGCCTTCCCACCATACCAAGAAAGGCATGTATGGATCTTTGAGATACCTGTTGAAGCAGATTTTCCCGTCACGCTAAAAAAAGCATGTACAGGTACTTATACACCTACAATATTAGTTTAAATAATAATTTTATATTACAATATAGTTTATTATCAAGCTCAGATGTCCAATGTGAAGTTTGGCACCATTTTGGATCCTAGTGTGATCGTGTAAAATTCTTGTATCTTGAGCACTACACCAAGAAAGGCGTGCATATGTGGTATAAATCACGACCTGAATGCATCTCCCACCATGATAAGAAAGGCATGTATAGGGCTCTAAGGTACTTGCTGAAACAGATTTTCCATGCCGAAAGGCGATGTCTGGTACTTATACATCTGATGTTAGTTCAAATAATAATTTGATATTGCAGCATAGTTTACTATCAAGCTGTGTATGTTCCCTTGTTGGTGTGAAGTTTGGTAGCATTTCGGTAGCATCTAGTGTCGTCTTTATATAGGGGCTGAGGTCTTTGGGCACACCACCAGAAAGGCATGTATGGATGGTATAAATCACGGCTTGAATGCGCCTCTCCACCATGCCAAGAAAGGCATATATGAGTTTCATCGAAATAGATTTCCACGCCAAAAAAAGGCGTGTCGATCTATGCATATGCTGCAAGTACAAGTTTTCCCGCTACACTAAAAAAGGTGTGTACGGGTACTTATAGTCAATAAGCAAATACCAATTTTTTCGTCATGCCAAGAAAGGCGTGTACAGAAACTTATGGTCAACACAGTCTTCGGCCCCTCATCAGATAATTGTATGTAACATCATCAGGATAGATTTTCCTTATATCCATTTCCTTCAAAAGCTCATAAGCCCTTTCAAAGTTCCCACCACTAGAGTGCCATCAATCATGACATTGTACATCACAAGATCAGGAGGAAATTTCTTGTTATTCACCATGTTCTTGAACATTCTATCAGCCTCGCTTGCTCTGTTCCTCGCAGAGGCATAAATTAAAGAAGTGTAGGTGACCTTAATGGGCTTCACTCCCTTACTTGACATTTCATCGAACAATTCAAATGCCTTCTTTACGTTGTCGTCCTTTGAATATCCATTAATTAGAATGTCATAGATGATTGCATCCGGTATCATCATTGTCTTGCTTGTAAGTTCTGTTTTCATAAATAAGCACTTGATCACCTCCACAATTTATGTACAAGGACCACGTATCTCTGTTACAGGGAATGGTATCCAAGCACGGCACATCCTCACTTTGATCATTGTATTTGTATGAGCTTCCCACCAAATTGACATTTCCTTGTTGGCATGTCTGGCCACGACCTTCAAGAGTGAAGTTGTTATACGAAAGATCAATATTGTTTTTGTTAGGTAAGCATCCAATCAGGAATAGAGCCAGATAGATTATTGTTGGTTAGAAATATAAAGTTGGTATGCATCAAACTTTCAAAGGTTGATGGAATTGTCCCATATAACATGTTGAAGGCCAGATCCGGGCGCTTGAGATTCAAAAAGGTTCCAACAAGCAAAGGGATCTCTCCTGTTATACCATAGTTCCTTAAGGTTAGGTATTGCAACTATTGCATACCCTCCAGGTTTGGAAAAGCAGAGTTTTCGGTGATATCACTGATCCGCAAGTCATTTAAGTTCTTCAAAATTGACAATCTAGTAGGAATAGGCCCAATAAGACCACTTGCTTGAAGATCTATCCTCTGAATCTATGTCCATTTTTGAAGGAACTGTGGTATTTTTCCTGTGAAGTTGTTACTGCCAATCATAAAGTATACTAAATTTGAGAGGTCAACTAAAGTATCTAGCAATTCTCCAGTAAAGGCATTCGCAAAGAATTGCATATTATGTAAATTTCGAAGATAACCCAGCTCCTTTGGAAGAGATCTCGTAAGTTGATTTGCTTTTAGTGCTAGAGTTCGAAGTGTTGTTATGTTTCCAATCCATGATGGAATTTGCCCTGAGATATGATCACCAAGAAGAGAAAAATTCACTAGATGAAGAACTGCCCATTCATCGGGTATTGTATCACTCAGGAAGTTGCGGGTGAGATCAGGAACAGAAGTAAGGCCATTTCACATGGTAGGGTTCCCACAAGATTTCGAGCCTTGAGCACAATTTTTGTCAAATGGCAGATTGTTCCATTATTAGTGCAATTTTAGCACCAGACACTATTCTCAAATCCCTTTGCAGCATTATAAGTTACCCAACTAGCTTCTTGACTGCACAGATTTACACTGAAGTTCCAATCGATTTTTTTCAACCCCACAGCGATGCGTCTTGGGATTTCAATCTCTTCCGGAGGCAGGAGGGTGGATGCAGGGAATGCAATGGGGAGCAACGAAGAGATCGTTAAAAGATAAAAAAAGTAGTTCTTTTGGGTTCATCTCCACTTATTTTCAGATGACTCTTTTGAAGTTGGGGCGAAATCTTTGGATAGTCTTTATCTATTCATCTACATTTGAAAATTACCACACTTAAATCATACTCTCTTCAATGTGAAAGGTCATTGGTGAATTTTCGGAGCCCATATAAATTAGACCAATCAATGTCATAGTTGAGCTATGAATAGGTGCAGTGATTAATTTAGCCTAATCTTAAAAACTTTCTTGCATAAGAGTTGCTAAAAATTTATTCATTGAACCATCAAACCATTCAATTCATTTTAATACTTATTTCTTACTAAATTAAATTTTAAACATTTGTTTTCTAATGGATGGACCACCAAAGAAAATATTAGTCAAATAATTTTATCATAAATTTGATTGTATTGAATTTCTTGCCACTTGTATAATTATTCTTTTTCAATCATTTAAGCCTTGTAATCGAGCTCAACACTAATAAAGGATACATTGAGAGGAGTTGGCATAATAAACATAGATATGTAAACCAAACAACAAATTTAATGTCACTTTTTTATTATTTTTTCTCTTAGCTCTCAATATTTACCAGTTTTTTTTTTTATCAAAATGCTAGAAATTAAATATCTTCTTTATCATCTTAAACTTCTAAACAATTTTCTTCTATATATTCTCTTTTGATTAGTTGAGAGAAATCACGTGGTTTGCAAAAGGGTTGTGATCCATGGGCAGAAGATCCACTTCTGCGTTAGCTATATACTTTGAGGTGTAGAAAAGAAACCAGCTTAAAGGTTATAATTGTTAATTTAGATGACAAAAGGTAGAAAATTTATAATGATTTTCTCATATTTTATTTTCTAAAACTTACTTTAAAGCATAATAGAAATGATGATTCATAAAGCTTTGCCAAAAAAAAAAAAAAAGATTTCACATTATAGATCACTATAACGGCATGGAGAAGGTTGAATGCCTCACTCTTTGATGATTGGAGCTGCCCAAAGCTATACTCTCCATTATGGCATAGACTTTTCATAGTTGACCCAACATTACATTAGGTCGTCCATTTAATACAGTTTAGATCATTCTCGTCTGGCTCTCTCTCTTTTAATTTAAGCCCATCATTAAAATTGTATTCTATGAATCACAGATTCACAATAAACAATGATATATTAAAATCTCGATGTCCATATTAAATAAGGCGCACAGTTATGCACCTTCACACGCCATTTTTATAAAAAGCATTTCTCCCTACAGTTATTAGATCAAGTTTAAAGAGATATTTGACGCTTCTTGAGTTGACAAAAGCTATAAAAATATTATCCATCTTTTCATGCTTTTTTGGTGCGACACATTTAGCTACTTACTTTAATCATGCTTGATTTGCCTTCCATTTCAGCTATCTAAAAGACCATTTCATGTGTTCAACCACAGAAGCTCAAGTCCTTAGAACATGTACAGAACTTCTAGGCTGGCGAAACAAACTAGTATCTTTTCGGACACCAATGGGATGATTCATATGTATATGAAAAAAATGAAATAGAAAAAAAATATTAGAATATGACTAAGTTAAAGTGATTCACCAAAAAAATAAGATGGTAGGAGTCCTCTCTTCCTTTTAAATAGAGAAGATTAGATTAAAAATTTTAAACAGTACCTTAAATTTTTATGATTATAATAGAGATTATTAGATAACTGTAATGATGATTCGATAACTGCAGTTAAATGTCAATCAAATGATAATTATGTTTTTAAATAAAATTGAAAAGGGATTGAAAATTCTACTAGTTGAAGCATCTTGATATCAGCAATCGAGTCAGTCGAGAAAGCTTAATCAAGCTTAAAATATAATGAAAAACTTTGTGATATCAATCGGCTTCTAAATATGAAGTGTTTATAGTCAAATCGAGCGTCTTGACGAGCCGAATCTAACAAGCCTAAGATCTCCTAATTCTGACTTCATTTGAGCATTCAAATACTTAAAATACATCAGATGATTGAAGGAATCATTTCGAGCCGTCTGATGGAGTGTTTTAAGATTTTGATTTCAATAATCAAAATGCCCTCTCAGAATCCTATAAATAGGACTTCATTCTTATCATAAAGGGGAGGAAGGAGCTAGAAGCGAACTTGAGAGGCCAAGCTAAAGAAAAGAGAGAGCTCTGAGGCTTGAAAAACCTCCAAGCATAATGGTGCCACCAGTCGACGGACGCCGACCACCGCCGCCGCCGTCGGCCATTGCCACCATCGGCCACCACCACCGGTCCTCCGCTGCCGTCGACACCGTATTGGTGCCATCGCTGCCGCCACCCTGCTTCCTCCATCGGCCTTGTCGTTTGTCACACCATCGTCGGCCATTTGTCGTACCACCGTGACCACCTCCAGCGTCGCCAATTGTTGGTCCTGCGATCGCCATCGGTCCTGCGCTACTTACCATCACCGGTCGCAGATTATCATACATCATTTAGTATCGCGACTTTCACATTGTCATTTTCAATTCTTGTTGCTATTGTCTGATTCGGGATTTCTGTTGTCAGGCTTTCTCACATATAATCTTGTAATCTCGCTATCGTGAAGATTCAAATTTTGTACTTGAAAATAGATATATAATGGAATATTTTTATTGGGTATAATTTTTTCCCTATTTTATTTTTACTTAAAATTTAATTTATTCACTCTTCAAATATCATGTGTGTGCTGAATTTTTCAAAATTAAAGTATAAAATTTTATTCTATCATAACTAAATTTTTAGCACGTAATAAAATAATGATAACTAAAACTAATGATTAAATGACATCCATCAGATTATAACAACGACAAGGCAAACATCTATGATATAAATTTCTTATTGTTGTCAGGCAAGTGCTTTTGACTACCCCTAACATGAAGTTGCTGTGACTCGATTCTCAATCACGCTAATAAATTGCTATTGTCGAAACTAACAAAGAGTTCATTGATCCTTTACGTAAAAAAATTATTTGTGTGCTAACAACGAGAAGATTAGTTTGCATTGTTTTGCTTTAATTTAATCCTCACTCAGCCTTCACTCCTTTAAAAGGCTTATAAGTGATTAAAGTTTTGAGCCTAAAAAATAATCTTAAATTACAGTTTTCTAATTATTACCGTTCAAATATATATTTAAATATTTGCAAGTAAATAATTGTTTATGAATTTCAATTTTAAATAAATAAATAAATTTCAAAGCATAAATATGCGTACTCACTATACGTATCTCAAATTCAAGTCTTTTAATATATAATTGAACGTAAAAGGACAAACACATAACACTTAATTATAGAATTCTTAATCCAACCACCCACCAAAGAAGCTGAAGCTACTATATCCAACTGTCTCGTGAGCCTGCAGAGTTTATTAATTTTTACATACTGAGCTTATTATAAAGCTTATTATAAATTTCAAAACTATATCATAAGGCGAGGACGAGAGAAGCAAATATAAGCAATCAAATTAAGCTACTCCGCGTGAAGAAGATATCTAATTATGACGCCAACGGAGCAGGTTGGTTCGGTACAAATAGTTAATGCAAAAATTTTCTGCATAAGCTTTTGTCCTCTATTGTAGCTATAAATATCACCTTTATATATCTAAGAGTAGAAACCAGAAATTAACTGATCTTTAGGAGAGAACTCTCTCAAACTGTATTAACAGCTAAAGTTATTACACATACACAAGCTTTCTCACACTTTCTCTAAAAAATCTACATTCATTAATTTTCTGCTCCTAATAACTTCAAATTGTTTTGGTTTCTCGTTCAGAGAGGCAGAAATGTTCTTTTTTAATTTTTTTTTTTTTTTTAAAAAGGGCCTTAAAGACAACTTTAAAGGAATTAAATGTGCTGGAACACATCACCCAAGAAGAGTGAAAGATCTCTGGCTAAAATTTTCTTAGATATGCCAAACCCAGGCTACATTTGATACACTATGAACACATGAGATTATATTAAATTACGATCTATTTTATTTATGTGGGCTTCGAAAATTCGCTACCATCCTCTCGGCAATTGAATGAAGAAAATATGATTTAAGGTGCCGGTGTAATTTTCAGAAGACAATGAAATAGTAGATAAGACACTACCCAGAGATTTCGCCCTCATTTTGTGAGGACTTTAAATCTGGTTCTAGGCTTTCTATAGGACCAATCCCATATAATTAATTACCCCTCCCAATAAGTGAGAAAGATCTTTCGATTAAGGCTAGTCGTTAGTAAGCATAATGTAGATATAGTGTGATGTTTAAGATTTAAATTTATAAATTCACCATTTTAGCTTAAAGCGGATGGTGAGGAATGATGGCGTGTAGATCTAGATCTCATTAGTCATCCGTCGTCGCTCATCTACTTAGTCGAGGAGGAGATAGTCGACCCAAGAGGATTCTTATAGACACATGGGTTCGTCGTCAATTCTTGTAGATTTGGGGTGGTGTTTGTCTAAGGTGACAATCTTAAGTGTACCTTAGTTGACAGAGGACTTTTTGTCCTATCAAGTATACCCTATGATTCACAACTCAAAGAGCAAAGCTATTATGAGCATCACTGATGCTGATCATAATATAATGGAGCCTTACCAAGTCACCCGTCGAGGACTTTGGTTGTAACTACATCATCACTAGCTACCAAACCCGCATCAGAGGACATGACGCCTTACTAGCATGAGATTAATTGAGAGTGAATATAGCAAAACACTTGATTTGACATTGGCTCCTTTGTGAGTTAGAGTTTTCTTAATTTGTCACTTTCGATAAATAATTATGGAAGGTGGATAGATTGACTTTTACTTTAAGCTTTAAATGATTGAATTTCATTTAAGTAATTTTTAGATTGATACTTGATTTAAGTTAATTTGATTTAAAATTAGAATCACATTTTGATAGAAGTATCCCCTTCGGTTGAAATCATCATTCAACACAGCCATCATCGGGATAATTACTTGATTAATTTGAATATATTTGAGAACTTTAGATCCTGTCAACTCTGTTTAACTCCTACCAGAGGATCAGATCTACCATCATATGACAGAATTAGTTTCTTAGATATTTTTGTAAGTTGAAATTCTTATAATAGATTTATATGTTTTGTTAACCCGGGCCTAGCCCAGTCCTAAGACTAAACCGGGAAGCAACCCACATCCTCAAACACTTGAATCTAAATATTCAACATAGTGTCGGGGCCCATGTGGGTTGATTAAGATAGCTTGCACACTTTTCAAGGCATTGAGTTTAAACGTGGAGTTGCCTTGAAGCACGTGCAAAGTTGATCTCTTTAAGTCTTCTACATGCATTTTGATGCAACAAAATTCAATATGAAGTTATCTCATAATGCATATAAATATCTCATTTGAAGCTTGTAAGTTTGCATGAGTTTTGAAATAACTAAAAAAAATATGAGGTTGCTTCCAAAATGCATGCAATGAATTTGTTTTCATTTAAGTGCGGACATGTATTTGAAGTTGTTTGATTAAACAAATAGTTATTTCAAAATATATATAGGGATTCAATTCATGTAAATATTTGCATAGATTTTGAGACATTGTACTTGCAAAAATATTTGCCTTATAGTACAGACAATACTCACTTGAAGCCTAATATCTTCTATCTGCTTGTACGTATGTGTTTCGGATTCGATGATATTAGACATTCTAGATTTATATTGTAATTTGAAATAGTAAATTATTATTTTCATTCACTTCTTTAGTAATTGATCTCCAAAAAATTCAATAGGATTTCACAAGTCTCTTTTTTGTATGAAATGCCAGATTCATCATGAGATTTACTTAGATTCTTTTAGGCCACTTCCACTTCATTTGATATGATACAAACTATTATGTAAGTGTTCATTAATGTTCTTTTCCCTTCCCTCTTTTTTTCTTATTTGATTCTTTTAATTTAAATTTAGCTTTATGTTTCTTTGTTTAGTGCTTTTAAGCCAGCTCTTTTTTATTCCTCCATTTTTTTCTAAGTCCAAAGATTTGACAAAATTTTGGTAGCATTTTGGTTAGGTGGAGCAACATCTAACAGATGTTGGCTTACTCGGTAAGCCCTAATAAGCATAGCGAGTGATGTCTTGTGACACTGCAATTGATTTTTCATCATGTCACGCCCAAATGAACGCGACGAGACCTTCAAACCTGCAAAGGGACAAGCATATACATATACAAAATCACATCACACATATTCAGACTTCTTTTTCTGCACGCTTGCAATGATCGACAAAGAGCGGAGAGAGATCTGAAACCAAGAGAAGAACCCTAATGATGGTGTTCCTCTCAGTGCAAAAGGAAAGGTCGGAAGGAAGCAGAGGAGATGTCGAAACTAAGAGAAGAACCACCAATGTGGGTGTTCCTCTCAGGGTAGCAAAGGAATTTTGATGAAAGGAATTTTCAAATTTTGGCAAAGAGAATTTTTAGATTTTGGCAAAGGGAAATTCAGTTTGGTGAAGAGAAGAGAAGAGGAAAATTTCAGATTGGAAGAAATGAGGGGAATGGAAGGGGAATTTTAGATTTGAAGAAAATAGGAAGAAAAAGTTTACAAGAGGAGAAGAAGAGGAAAAGAGTGGATTTTCAGTTTTGTAAATAGAAAGATAGAAAGAGGAATCATCTTACTTGCGTTGGAAGATAAGATCTTCCACTGGGTTTCTGAGGAGAGAAAATAGAAACCAAGACTCCCTCCACAGTTAAGGAAGTAGAAGGAAAACCTTGGTTTTAACGAGGAGGGGAAAATGAGAGAGCCAAGACCTCCTTTGGAAGGAGGGAAAGAGTGGAATATTGGAGGAGGAGATCGAGGTGAGTGGTGGGAGTCGTCGTGAAGGGGGGAGGAGAAACGCTCAGGGATCGAAGAGGTCATGTATGAGAGGTGAAGTTAAATCGTGTGTGAAGAATGATTTGTGCGTGAAGAGGGGCAAGCGAATGAAGGTCGGGTCAGGTCATGCGTGAAGAGGAATAGGGCCGGCTGGTCAGTTAGGGGAATTTAGGGCTTTTAAATAATATTATGTATTGCTTAATCGACTTTAATATGAACTTTATGCCAACCACAATATAGAGTTGATATATATATTGATTCAAGATTATTTCGATGTTCCGAATATAATGGTGCAGTCTATTTTACAATTAGAGATCATTTGGTTCAAGTTGGCGTCAAATTGGGTCAATTTCAGCTCAAAATGCACATTATCATTTTCAACCGTTCAATTTTTGCTAAAATTTGTCTGAATTGAGTGTGAACAATCTTAATTGATAGATTTTGACATTTCAAAACTAACGGCATAATCAATTTTATGAATGGAGGTCATTTGATTTACGTTAGCTCCCCGACCGGTATGTGTGCGGCATTCAATGACATCGCTTGATCGATTGATCATCAGTTGTGCAATATTTATATTCTGACTAGTTTTAATATTTTGAATGCGATGGCGAAGTTTGTTCATCGATCGGAGGTCATTTGTGCTAATTTTGGCAACGTTCAGTGCATCTCAATCTCGATTTGCATGCTATCACTTTCGATCCATTGACATTTGCTAAGACTCGTCTGAATTGAGCGTGGACAGTCTCATTTAGTAGTTTTCGATCTTTCAAAGCTAATGGTGCAATCAATTTATAAACAGAGGTTGTTTGGATATCGTCGTAGTTTCTCTTCCCTGATATGTGTATCGACACATTGATAGCTCGATCGTTTGATTGGTTGATCTTTAGATTATGCAATATTTATATTTTGACCAATTTTGATATTCTGAATGTGATGGCTAAGTCTGTTCATCGATCAAAGGTCATTTGGACTAATTTTAGTGATATTTTATGCATCTCAGCTCTAATTTGTGTCTGAAGTGGATCAAATTCACTCTATAAGCTCGATTCGACTTGTGTAGCATATGTGAAGGTCACCAAATGCCCCCCAAAAAATATGGATCGTGCATGGAGCGAGTCACGTTTGTTGAAAATTGGTTGACCCTTTTGACTTTCTTTGCTCTCTTTTTTTGTTCTCCTTCTTACTCCTTCTTAGTATAACTCCTTTTTTTGTTTTCGCTTTTGTCATCTTGGATTCTTATGCTTTCTAATCACTTGATAAGAGAATGTTCAGTTGGAGAAGACCTGATGATCTGTCATCTACTAAGCCTAGTGGGGAGGCTATTTGGTTGGAGATTGTCAAGCATGATCCTTATGGAAATTTTTATATTAGGGATAGGATTGAGCAGTACACTGATATGTTGCGAGGATGTGATCTTTACCAAAGTTTCTTCACACGCTCTTCCATACTTCCTAACTGTACTTCAAATTCTTTTGCCTTTGAGGATTCTACATTGGGTATCATTAAGTACGGACTACAATCCTGGATAGCATAGCTTCTCGAATATTAATATTTTATAGCTTGCTTTTGATAACATTGAGCAGATGAGACAGTATAGACTTCTAAGCCACCATCAGTTACAGCTGGGCTCATTAAACCTACTTCGAGATTCCTCCATCGACAGGATTCCTGGTCTTCCACATGGATATGTCACATGGGCTAGGTGTGTTATGCAGGCTCATATAAATACTTTACGGACAACCGGCATTTATAAGATAGTATATGTGTCTTTATTTGATTTTGGAGGTATGCCTTCTTCTTGGGCTCATGGAGTAGCAGAGTTCTAGGATACTAGTAATAATACTTGTTGGATTGGCCTAGAGGAGTTGACAATTACTCTTTGGGACTTACAGGCTGTGTCAGGTCTCCCATTATTTGGCTACTGTTGTGAGGAGTGCTTCCACCTGATGAGGAGTTATTTTGCAGGTAGCCTACATATGATTGTGATCGAAGAGATAGGCTAGCTATGCCTTCTATTTATATTGATCTTCTAAATCATTATCACCAGACTTTTAGGGCATCAGGATGTTTTAGATGATTACGAGGTGCACTACCTGTGAGTACATGGATTCAGAGCTTCGTACAAGATTATGCTCTAAGGAGACTATAGCATTACATGACCCTTTTGAATGGGAGGAGATGGAGCCTATTTTACCATTAGGGAAGACTTCTCCTATAGGATGGAGAGATTTGTTCTTAGTAGAATTTATAGTGACATGGCTCTGCATTTTTGTACTTCCCATTACAAAGGGATTAGTTTAGCCAAGTTCTTTATTAACAGCCAGCAGGATTTCTCTAGGTGAGTGACTTTCTCACGCAGTGTTAGACAGGATATTGGGGTGATTTAAGTGATTCTCTCTAGAGTGAGATGTGACTCTACCTTGGCGATTTATATGCTTGGGTTCACCTCCACATACATGGTGTATTTGCTTTTGAGTATCCAAAGATTCTGGCAAGGATATCCTACCGTCTTGCAGTTATATCGAGCATCATCTACTTTGGAGATGGAGCAGATTCAAATGTTCTTCTTTGCTCCTCATTTGGCCAGAGATTGATTTTTGTTAGTTCACCAGTCGGATATATTTTGTTTACCATTTGACTTGATAGAGGTTGATCTTATTAACAGTCTTGATGAGAATGGCAGATATTCATTGCTTCATGGCCATCGAACATTGAGAGTAGCTGAGTACCTTTTCAGTATACGTCCAGGATGGTTATGTTATCGATTTAGGTAGTCAGTTGTTATATAAGGCTATCAGCCCAATCGAGTTGCACGATAATTTAGTTTCTTCCAGTCGACTGCTCATGATGATAGGCCATTCATCCCTAGTGTAGTGGATATTAGAAGATCGGATGACTCCTTGAAACATTACTTTATTGCGCTTTGGTTACATTTATTGAGGTTTGATCGCTCATTTTGGATAGCTCCTCCAGAGCCACACTGTGTCACTATACTCATCTCACTTGTCATTGTCTTTTGGTCCTTTCAAGCATGGTGCCGGAGATAAGCATAGGTGAGATCTTTGGGAGGTCCTAGAGATCGAGGAATCCCTGCCACCACGGTGAGATAGCAACGCTGTATAATCACTATCTTTCTCTTTTTAATACATCATCTTTTCTTTGTATCATTAAAATATATTTAGGTATCGATTAATTTGAATTCATGTGATGCACCAGCTTGATGAGCAAGGATACCACTCCTCATAGAAGTTAGAGCTGGGATTCTCGCTCCGCTACACCGAGATTTCTTCATTACATACGTGTAGTAACCATATCTGAGCTTCAAACCGATTGTGCCATGAGTCCACTTCCACGATGACTTCTGACTCTTGATGAGGTACCACAGGTGTCAGCTAGTACTGGATATACCACTAAGGACCTTGGGGTTGAGCCATATAGTGCCCGCTTTGATACCGCCGATTTTATTTTTCTCTGAGCCACTCTTCCCTACTGAGCCTTACTCTATCCATTGTCCTGGGGAGACTTCTGGACTGAGAGATCCCATACCTAGTGAGGCTTCTGCTAATCCAACATATAGTTCTAGAGCTTATCAGATAGTGAAGGTCAGTGAGGACTATGCCACTTATGACACACCAGTTCAGTCAGATTCGTCATGTTCAAGTACTTTCTTCTTTTCTTTGTTATTTGCACTACATTTACTACTATGCTTTATTGATTTTCATTTATTCCTCAGTGTCTGTTATGAGTCGAGATCTACCATCGATATCCATACACCGATCCACATGGCAGCGTGATTGGACTTAGTGTTTTGAGGGATGTGGTTTCGCTTACTTTGGATTCACCAAAGTCATAGCTTCACATCATATGAACACCATTATGGATCTTCTACCGTGGCTTGGAGGAGCAAATTCTCGTATCTGAGATGTAGAGAGTTTTGATCCACGGATGAGATCGCCATTGTCCGATCAAGCACTTTACCCAGAGCTTCAGAGTCGTAGGGGGAGGCCGAATTTAGCACATGATGAGTTTGAGGAGAGTCCGAGGCTCTACACAACCGCCAAAGTTTGATAGATGCTTCTTTAGACCGCTAGGATCGAGAGTCAGAAGAAGTTAAGAGAGCTCGCTATGTGAGCAGACCGCTTACCACATGCATCACCGGGCTATGGTAGATGATGAGGTCGACCGAGCTGATGCTTTCTGAGAGTGAGCATCATTCTTAGTATTTTATTCAAAGATAAGAGGAGCTAGTCTAGGCTCCCATGATGTACTTCTTTTTTGTTTCTCTTTCCATCAGTCATGTATTATCTTATTATATTAGTGGATATCAGCATTCCTCTATTACTTTTGTACTTTTTGCTTGATTAGATCATTTGAAAATATATTGAAACATCACTCTGCAGGTAATATATAGATTGATTTGAGACAGCTCTAAATTGAGAATTTTCTCAGATTGCCTTGGTATATTGATCAAGTAAAAAGATCTCTTAGATTTTGGTTGCTTGGAATCACTAAGCTAGATCCAATTTGAGATTGAACATCTATCATCATTAGACTAACGAGCATGGGCTCTTTCACTACGGCATTTTCTTATGGCTTATTTAGTGAGGAGAGCGTCAGCAACTCAGCCATTTATATACTTGTAAAGTTCAACCTTTAGAACCTACTCGAGTCTTTGACTTTGGCTGTGATGGGTTGATGGTTTTGTCATCAAATTGACGAACAAGGGGCTCTTTCACTGCAACTTTTTCTTATGGCTTGTTGAGTGAGGAGAGTGTTAGTAACTCATCCATTTTTAGGCTTGTTGAGTTCAACCATTAGAACCCATTCGTGTCTTAGACTTCAGGATGTAGAGGTTGATATTTTTCTAACTTAATTGATTGAAGCTTCCAAAATTGGGAGTTCTTCTGACTTGATCTCTAGAATTTGGAAAATTAAGGAGATAATTTTTTTGACATTTATGACTATCTTTTCATGCATAAAAATATATTCTTTTTTCTTAAGAACTGCAATAATAATATGGATATATTCAAGATTTTGGCATAAAGCTCGATGTCAACCTAAATCAGAATATATTTAAGGATCTTGTCTTATAGCACAATGTCAACTCAAATAAACTTAACATAAACTAAAAATATCCCTTGCATTGCAAGGGGAATTCTAAAGCATATTTAGAAGAACTTTTAAGATAAAATTAAGTAAATACATCAATATTTGAATTGATATACTCTTAAGAGGGTTTTAACATGTAACATTGATTTCATCTATGTATAATCTAAAATCTATGTAACAAGAAAATTTTCAAGGAAAAGTTTTTTATTTATTTTGAGTAAGTATATTTATTTAGGGATCTTGACATGAAGCATGATATCGACCTAAATAGATATACTAAAAAATGCCCCTCTATCTTGCAGGGGGATTTCTATTGTACTTCGAGAATGTAGTCGTCATGTATAATATTTTTTCAAGTATCGATCATTAATTGGCAGCATTGGTCTTTCATCATTTAGGTCAATGAGTTGGTATGCCCCTTCTTGATACACTTTCTCAATAACAAAAGGTTCTTCCCAATTAGTCTCAAATTTTTCAAATTTTGATTGAATAATGGTCTTCGCACCAAGACCAATTCCCCTTTTGGAATGTTCGAGATCGCACATGGTCAAAAGCCTGACATCTTTGCTCGATAAACCTCAAATTTTGATGAGCTTGCAATCTAATATATTAAGCATCGAAGTTCCTCCATTCTCACGAGCATTTTGATCTTCAGATTGTATTGGATGGCTACCAAGTGAAGGCAACTCAACTAGAAAAGAACTATTCAGCCAAATACCAAATAGGAGTGGCTTTAATCGACATAGGTGGTTCAATGCCTATAATGCCTCTAATTTGGTATGCCATTCTCTCTTATTTTTAGTAAGAATCTTCTCAAGCGACTAATGTCTTATTGAAGGCATCCGCTAAACTATTTGCTCTTGGATTGTATATTGAAGAGTATCACCAATCAATTTTATGTCGATCTACGAATCTATAAATCTTTATATTTTAAAAGTGTATTATCGAGATTATTCGGACACTCCAAATATATAGACCATTATGTAAAAGTTAATCACTCGATAACTTCTTTAAATGGGGTAGCTTCACCCACTTTAAAAAAATAATCGCTAGCGGTGTCCAACTGATGACGGTGGATCAATTGGCCCAATTATTTGTACCCAACATTCAAATGGCTGGATGTTATTGGAGTGTGGATTATATTCCCATATACTTGACATTCACATATTTCTTGGCATGATTAATATAGTCTCACCATAGATGGCCAATAATAGCCCATCCTTTTGATCTTTACCATCTACTTGGGACCACATGTGCACCACAAAGTCCTTCATGAACTTCAACCATCACTTTGGTCTTCATCTATTTCATCGTAGCCACATCTGTTCAGAGGATCTATGATATAAAGTATTGTTGACGAAAGCATAGCACAACATTCTCTTCTCGATTTTAGTTGTCAATGATTTATTATTTGGTAATTTGCCTTCTTTAAAGTAGTCGATGAAGGGTTGCCTCCAATCATGTGGCTCTTCTACTGTAAAGGCTTCACATTACTTTTCTGAGGCAATGTTTTTCTTGGCTCTTCTCGGTATAACTTCTTGTTGATTTTGGGGAGGATGAGGAACAACCTAAGTTGCATCCCATTGGGCCGAATTTGATAACCCCTCTACCAATTGATACTTTGTTTGCTCTAGAACTTGTCAAGTAAATATACCGATCATGAGATAATCACCATTCATACTTGTCATTTCTTTAGCTAATTTCGTTAAGCAATCTTCTTTGTTATTCTTATATCAGAGACTCAAGTTAATGTGACATTTGGTATCTATTTCATAAGCTCAAGAACTCGCTTATGATAGAAAGCTAACTCAAGCTTATTGATTTTATAGATGTCAAGTACTTGATTTATAATTAACTGAGAATCATCAAAAATATGTAAGTTTTGAATGCCTATGAAAATAGCTTCTTCAAGACCTGCCACTAATGCTTCATACTTGGTTTCATTGTTAGTTCTTGGCTCAGTCAACCCATATGATCGTCTCATTATCCCTCCTTATGGTGTTATGAAAATGATGCATATTCCCGCTCTTACCCTTGAGAAATTTAAAGGTTTGACTTGTTTGATCGATGAGGCTCCATCAAAGTATATTTCCCAAATTTATAATTTTCTCTATCATGAATGAGCATAATTTGCTCTATCATGAATGAGCATAATTTGCTCTATCATGAATGAGCATAATTTGCTCATCAGTGAGAGATGGGATGGATGCAGAAGAAAATCTAAGACTTGTCCTTTCACTGCTTTCTGCGGAATGTATATAATATCAAATTATAAAAGCAATAGTGCCCATCTTGCTAAGTGACCTGTCAACGTCGATCTTGTCATCAAGTACTTCAGCAGATCGATCCTTGAGATGAGAATAATCTTCTAAGATAACATATAATGATAAAGCTTTTGAACTGCAAAGATCAAGGCCAAATTGTACTTCTCTATCGGAGAGTATCTCATTTCTGCTCATATCAACCTTCGAGATATAATAAAGAGTATTCTCATTGCTTTCTTCATTATGTTATGCCAATAATGCTCTAAGGGACTCTTCTAATGCGGTTATATATAATGAGGGCTTCTGAGTAAAAAGCAATGATTGGTGGATTTAATATGTAGCTTTTAATGCTATTAAAGGCTTCTTGACACTCCTTATCCCATTTGGATGGTGCATCATTCTTCATCAACTTTGCAAATGAATGACAGCGTCCTGATAGATTTGATATAAATCGACAGATGAATGCAAGCTGTCCTTGTAAAGAACGAAGCTGACACAAACTCTTCTGGGCATCTCCAATTGCCTTGATTTTAAAGATCAATTTCAATTGACATTACACAATATACCCAAGGAATTTTTCAGAGGACACCCCAAATGCATATTTTAGAGGATTCATCTTGAGATCATATTTTCTGATTCTCTCTAATATAATTCGCAAGTCTTCAAAGTGATTTTCACGATTTAAGCTCTTCACCACCAAAGTATGAAGATAACATTCTCCCTTATGGTGAATCAACTTGTCAAAAATATGCATCATGACTCTTTGGTATGTAGCTCCAGCATTTTTCAATCCAAAAGGCATATGTAGATATACCAACATCCTAAATGATGTGTGCTTCTCATCTTCAGCCATCTTGATTTAATTATATCCCGATTCCATCCATGAATGAGAATATATAAGGTATATCCACTAGTAGTTCGATATAAGGAAAAGTCATTTTGGGCATGCCTTATTTAGGTCCCTAAGTCAATACAAAGATGGATTTGATTCTTCTTCCTAACTGGGATAATGGCTATTCCAATCGCATACTTCTCCCGGATGAAGCCTACTTCAAGCTTCTTAGTTTCTAATTATTCTTCAATCCCCAATCTCATTCGCCTAGAGCTTGCTTAAGCATCGCTCTAATTTAATGGCAAGTTTATGAAGCTACATCGGGATAAGCTCATTTCAATATGTCCAGCAAAGTAATCCTGAATTCACAAAGTAGCATTTTTAGCTCTTCAACTTTCTCATCGGGCAGAAGGGCATTGATGAAAGTTGGATCATCTTTTTAGGTTGATTTCTTTGAGTTAATCCATAGCAGTTGTTTGTCCACCATCTTCGAGTTCTTCAAGCTCAGGCTTGGCCTCTACTTCATCACCATTTATAAGAAGAATTTTATGGAGATCATCTTCTTCGTCACTATTAGTTTGATCTTTCTTTATATATATAACAAACTTTATTTTGATGAGATGGATGAACCCAAGATCTTAAGTTATAAACCTATCACTTCTTCGTGATGTCTAAGGACTTTTTTGGCTCTACATCTTGTTAAAGATTTGAGTTCTATATTTAGTAGTTCCAATATGAATCTCAAGCTTATGCATCATTCTTCATAATTTTTATGGATAGTATATTGTATTCGCTCTCATCGAATTTTATGTTGAGTGATCAAAATTGTGAGGTGAGACTCTTCGATTTGTAAAATAGAGTTCTGTTCCTCCACTCTCACTCAATGGTAGAATGTTATCAATTCTTCAATGATGGACCTCCGGAGTGATTTCGAAATATTAAGGGGATGGGTATGATTTTGAGTGAATCATCTAACTATGCCAAATGAGCTATCCTTCTTGATGCGATCCTCTGAACTCTATTTCTATAAGTAGATCCAAAGTCATAGTCTGAATCATAATCACTTATTTCATACTTTATCTTCTTGAAAGCTTATAAGTTTCCTTAGGTTTGGAGTATCTTCTCTTCTTATGTGTCACTTCCCAAATGAGGAACTAATTTTCTTGATATAAGTGTAGAATCAAGTGCTTCAGAGAGAGTCAGCATTGTCTTCTTTCTTCCTCTTTACTTTTTCTCTTTCACCTTATGAAGTTACTTTTTAGTTCCTAAAGTGGATGCTACTGCTTCAAGAGGCTATGTTATTTAGGCTCAGGATGAAATATTTTGCATCTTCATAAATCTTTGCTTCATGGATGAGAATGGTTGATGTGAATTCTAAACTCTTCCCCTCTTTAGAACTTCATACATCGATAGTTGATGGGACCATGCCATACTCATGCAACCATGTCAACCCAAGAGAGCTCTAAATGATATCAACATCGATTACATGAAACTTGGCTATATATATAAATCTTGAAACGTGAGAATAAAAGAACCCGAGTTTTCTCGTTTTTCATTGAAACCATGAACCATCAACTTATCTCTCCCAAGATGTTGGATATCAAGTGATAATCCTCTTAATACCTTTAGACTCATAAGATTGATAGAAGAACTGGATCAATATGATCGACAGATGCCATCACTCTCTAGAATAACATAGAGGAAGATTATGATCCACTGTTCTCAACATAAGATCTTTTCCAGAAAATGTGATTACTGAGAGATCTTGAGTTTATAATGATTTAGTCATGTATTTTTGGCAAAATAAGCTTCATAACTTTCCAGATCTTTAAGAGTTTGTATCAAAGTTTCTTGGAGGCCTTTTGACATCAAGAGAACCTCATACACACTTAGTTGTGCATGGATCTTTCTCAGATGTGATAGAATATTATAATCTATCTTTTGGCTTAATTTAGACTTTATTCTAGAAATTTTGAGAATGATATCTTCGTTGACTTCAATTTGTTTGCCTTTGTCTTCATTTGCATTTCCTTTCTTTGATGAAGGTTGTAAGACTTTACCACTTCTCAACTGAACTTGAATCACCTTATCTTGCTCAGATCCCTCTAAAGAAGTAGTTTCTTCAAATTCACTTCTTATTTTGGAGAATTGATGAAAAGAGTTAAACTCACTTTTCAACTGCATATGTTTCATACGATGATCGATGAGTTCGACTCTTCTCCATCGGAAAACATAAATCTTCATCAACTTTATATTTTTATTGAGTCATTAGACAAAATTCAGATGTTAACTCTTCGCTCTTCTTGCTTTCATATAAGAATTTTGATGGGTTGGTCAAGTCTCTCGACTACCTTTCATTTTAGTAATCGATGCTAAAGAACATCGATATCACATAAATGATGGCATGTCTCTACTTGGACAAGATTCACCATTATCTTCTTCATCCGATTCAATAATACAAGAGTATAAAGTCTGTAAGCCTAAATGGTTATCTTGTCAGCTGGTGATACTCCTCTAAATTATTGAGTTGTAGTTTCTTTCTCTTCTTTTCTTAGCCGATTTATGAGGTATGCTTTAGTAGATCGCTCTCATGCCGTGATGAAGTAGCCTTATCAAAATATCATTGAAGCCCAAATACTTGGTTTAGCATCTCTTTAAGTCCAATATAGGTTCAAGTAGTGATTTTCACTTAACACACCTTCACCGCTTCAAAGATTTTCATCTTCTTGGAGACTATTTTCCATTCTAAAACTAGCTTTCTCCTTTTTTTTGTCTTTGATGGATGATCTAAGAGGATGTAATCATCCTTGTAGACTCTCTTTGGGTTGACTAGAACACTATCAAATAATGTAAATTCACCGCCTTTCTAGCCAATCTTGAAGACATAACAATCTTCAATAGATGACCGATCATCGATGATAAGTAATTTGATTACCGACTTGATCTACTTTTTTAGACCTTTTAATTGTAAGTGTAGACCTTTGACGCTTTAAAATAATTTAGCCACATTTCCCTTCTAAAGGAATATTCTTTGTTCATCTTTTCTTAAGAGATGGTCGCATTCGCTCATCATCTTGTTGCTTATTTTGGCTCTCCACCACTTCAAAAAAAGTATGAGGTTTATCATTGCCTCCCAATACTAATTTTGGTGGATTAGAATGCTTATTTTCCTTATCATCATTGTACATTGGTTATTTTTTATCCACATAATATATCACCCATTTTTTTCACCATTTGAGCTAAAGCGATGAGTTTTTTTTCTTCTTGAGTCAAGGTTTGTTTCTCTTCTCAGATAGATTTCAAACTTTGGTGATTCTTTTCACCACCCTATCGAAGCAAGTCCTGTAATTGATTGACATCAAACATAAAAATGGTGCCATTTTATCATCCATATTGCCCATTAGCAATTGGATCGCATGTTCTTCTTTTAATTATTGCTTATATTTCATGCTTAAGTTATGCAAATGACTTATGAATTTTGTCATTGACTCATATTTTCTCCTTTTGCAAGGCAAGATCAGCGATTGTTATTTTCTCACCAATAACCTCTTCAAAATATTACTCTAACTAAAGATTTTAACCCAATCCTCAATAATTCTCAAGATACCACTGAAAGTAGCGCTAAACAACGATAGAAAGCATCATTCCTCCTGTGTTACCAAGTAGCCTTAAATTAGCTAGATGTTTGCTTTGGGTTACCAAGCAATTAAAAGTATTGCCTTGGTAACCTTCGTATTAACACTGATCATAGGGGTAAGGGACCCTTACTCACCAATTTTTTAGCTTACGCTATAACTGCCTTTATCTTTTTCATTGATTATTTCTAGAAACTATTACCATCTAAGTGTGCTTAAATATATTTTGAATTAACTTCATTCCTAGCTTCAGGTGTAGCATGTACTATAGAAGCTTGAGGTACTAGAGCGACTGGTGATATAGAGGTTGTATTATTAGCTACATGTTGATTAGTAGACAAAACAAGTGCTACAATTGATGTGATATTATTCTGCAATATATCCATCATGATATTTATTTGTACCATCATATTATTCATCTTGGTACCAAGCTGTGCAATTTCTTTATCTTTGACCTCCATTTGACTTTGCATTTGTCTTTGCTCTCTAGGTAGCATCACAGTGTTAACAAGTATAGGCTCTTCTTCTTCCTCTATTTCTTATTCTTGTTATGCTCCTTGCTTCCTGGGAAGAGCTTGATGTCCTTCCTTGTGATTTGTGGACAGCTGTTTCTTAATGAACGATAACGTTGATTATAAAAGTGTACCATGATCATTTTCTGGTTCAACTATATAAAAAGCTTCAACACCTATGATCTCTTTCTCAATTTGATCTTTTTCTTCATCCTCTTCAGTAAAGATTAAAGATCCATCTTCTACTTATTTCTGTGAAGGCTCTTCTTCATAAACATCAAATTCATGTTCAAGCTCTCTGGATTCATGTTGCTGATGATGGTGCTAAGCGAAAAGTTCATCTATATCTCTGACCATATAAATGACTTCTACTTCCATGGTGTCCTCTTCATTACCTTCTTTTTGCACATGAATTTTTGATCGACATTTTCAGTGGATCTCTGGTTTAGTGTATGGAACAAATACTTCTTCCACTGGGGGACTGTGATCATAGTCAACTTTCTCTTATGGGGGGTCATTCTGATAGATGATGGGATCCCCTGGAGGATTCTCCAGGGTGTCGACTATCATGTCTTTCATCAATGATACCAATTGGGTATCCACTTTTTATGGGTTATTTTTGAGGTGGATTTCTAAATATGTGTGTCAGATGTCACACCTCTTCCATTCTTCAGGATTTCATCATGAGGCCTTAGCCTCCATATCTGCTTATCCTTTCCAGGACCTTTCGACTGTGGATTCTTAGACACGCGGTCTGAGTGTCACGCTCCGATGCTCACCATGCAAAGTATACTTGGCTCGATGACTAGTTATCATAAGGGATGATAACCTCCATGGTGGAGCTTCAGTATTTTCAATCACCACAAGTCTCTGAAATTTTCTTTTCATTAAGCCTCTATCCTTGGCTACTTTAAGAATTTTTTGTATTCTAGAGGATAGTATTTCGAGTTGTCTCTTCTACGGTGGTAGAGCTTGACGTTGGGTCCGTAAAGATTGCTTCCTTCACCAAGATTTTTCTTTTACCTATTTTAGATTGTCAAAGTTGTTAGGTAGAATACTCACTCAAGATAATATTGCTTGTCACTAGGTCATTTGAATGGGATCTACTAAAGCTTCAACATTTCTTATCTTCTCTCACCTTCGGTTAATTTTTTTGATGAGGAAGCTTCATGATCATGCTTTCTAAGTACTAAAAGTTTAATCGGAAGCAATTGTAATGAGGCATTAAAGACATATTGCCCACTAAGCTTTTTCATCATTTTGATTGATCTAGTCTTTAAAAAACTGAAGTTCTCTATTGGGAGAACTCCTTGATAGTGACATGTACCCAGCGGAGTCGCCAGAAATCTATGGGCTCCAAAAATTTGACACCGACCTCTCGACAGTTAAATGAAGAAAGTATGATTTAAGGTGTCGGTGTAATTTTCAGAAGGTAAATGGAATAGTAGATAAGACACTACCCAGAGATTTTGCCCTCATTTTGTGAGGACTTTAGATTCCAAGTTTCATAGCGCAAGCATATAGTTAATTATCCCTCCTAATAAGTGAGAAAGAACTTTCGATTAAGGCTAGTTGATAGGTCGCTTAATGCATAGCATATAGTACCAGCATGTGGAGTTTAAGGTTTAGATTTATGAAATTCACCATTTTATCTTAAAGCGAATGGTTGGGGGAATGATGACATGCCCGATCTAGATCCCATGGTTCCGTCATCCCGGGCTATTGCGGTCCCTAGTCTACTTAGTCAGAGGAGGTAATTGACCAAACCTGATCGAAGGATTCTTATCAGTAACACATGGGTTACATCGTCCATTGTAGACCTAGGGTGGTGTTTGTATAAGGAAATAATCTTAAGCCTACCTTAGCTGATAGAGGGTTTTTTGCTCTATCAAGTATACCCTATGATTCATAACTCAAAGGGTAGAGCCATTAGGGAGCATACGGGCTACAGTCATGATCATAATATAATAGAGCCTTGCCAGAATGAGGACGGTAATCGATCATCTGTGGAGCCTATCCAAGCCAATAGTGAGGAGACAGTGCCACATCCCATCGGCATGAAATTGATTGAGAGTGAACATAGTAGAACACTTGATTTGACATTGGCCCTTGTGAGCTAGAGTTTTCTTAATTTATCACCTTACTATGGAAGGTGGATAGATTGAGTTTTACTTTAAGCTTAAATGATTGAATTTCATTTAAGTAATTTTAGATTGATTTGATTTAAATTAATTTGATTTAAATTTATAATCATATTGATAAGTATCCTTGAAATCACCATTTAACACACCATCATCGTGGTAATTACTTGATTAATTTGAATATTTGAGAACTTTAGATCCTCAAACTCGTTTTAACTCTATGAGAGGATCGATGTACTAAATTAGTTTCTCGATATTTTAGTAAGTTGAAATTCTTATAATAGATTTTTAGGTTTTGTTAACCCGGGACCAATCCTAAGACTAAACTAGGAAGCAACATGTGCAGCATCCTCAGACACTTGAATCTAAATATTTAGCATAATATCGAGGCTCATGCGGGTTGATTAAGATTGTTAGCACACTTTTCAAGGAATTGAGTTTAAACATGGAGTTTCCTTGAAGCACGTGCAAAGTTGATCTCTTTAAGTCTTCTACATGCATTTTGATCCAACAAAATTCAATATGAAGTTATCTCATAATGCGTATAAATATCTCATTTAAAGCTTGTAACTTTGCATGAGTTTTGAAATAACTAAAAAAAATTGAGGTTGCTTCCAAATTGCATGCGATGAATTTGTTTTCATTTAAGTGCAGACATGTATTTGAAGTGGTTAGATTAAACAAATAGTTATTTCAAAATATATATAGGGATTCAATTCATGTAAATATTTGAATAGATTTTGAGACATTGTACTTGCAAAAATATCTGCCTCGTAGTACAAACAATACTCACTTGAAGCCTAATATCTTCTATCCACTTATACGTATGTGTTTCAGATTCAACAATATTAGACATTCTAGATTTATATTGTAATTTGAAGCAGCAAATTATTATCTGCATTCGCTTCTTTAGTAATTGATCTCCAAAAAAATTCAATAGGATTTCACAAGTCTCTTTTTTGTATGAAATGATTCATCATGAGATTTACTTAGATTCTATTACCCACTCAATTTCATTTGATATGATCTAACTATTATGTAAGTGTTCATTAATGTTCTTGTCCCTCCCTTTTTTTTTCTTGTTTGATTCTTTTAATTTGAATTTAGCTTTAGGTTTCTTTATTTAGTGCTCTTAAGCCATTTCTTTTTTTATTCCTCCATTTTTTTCTAAGTCCAAAGATTTGTCGAAATTTCGGCAGTATTTCGGCTAGGTGGAGAGACATCTAACATATGTTATCTTACTTGGTACGCCATAATTAGCATAGCGAGCAGTGTCTTGTGACACTACAACTAATTTTTATCACGTCATGCCCTAATGAGCATGACGAGGCCTTCAATTTTGCAAAGAGACAAGCATACATATACACAATCACATCACAAATGTTGAGACTTATTTTTTGCGCACTTACAATGATCGGCAAGGAGACAGAAAGGGAGATGCCGGAAACCAAGAGAAGAACCTTCCTAATGATGGTGTTCTCTACTTTCAAAAGGAAAGGTTGAAAGGAGAGAGAAATGTCGAAACCAAGAGAAGAACCCACCTAATGATTGTGTTCCTCTCCGACTGTGGTAAAAAGAAATTTCATATTTTGGCAAAGGGAATTTTCAGATTTTGGCAAAAAGAATTTTTAGATTTCGGCAAAGGGAAATACAGTTTGGTGAAGAAGAAGAATTTTGGATTGGAAGAAATGAGGGAATGGAAGTTTTGATTTTGATGAAATGGGAAGAAAAAGGGAAAAGAAGAAGAAGTGATTTTTGGTTTTGGAGGAAGAGAAGGAAGAAGAGTGGATTTTCGGAGAAGAAGAAGGAAATAGAGAACATGAAGAAGAGAAAAAGAAGAGGGAAGAGGAAGAATAAGAACCTTACCCTGTTTGCGTTGAAGAGAAAGAGAGGGCTGGCCATGCCCTTTCGCTTTGAAGAGGAGAGGAAAATGAGAGAGCTGCCTCTCCTTCTACTGAGGGAAGTAGAAGGAAAGAGGGGGAATTTGGTTGGGATCAGAAGAGGGCTTGCGTGCGAGAGGCAAAGTCAAACCATGCATGAAGAAGGATTCATTCTTGAAGAGGGATGAGCGAACGAAGGTTGAGTTAGGTCATGCGTGAAGAGGAATAGGGTCGGCCAGTCGTTAGGACTATTTAGGGGTTTTAAATAATAATTTTTTATTACTTAATCGACTTTAATATGAACTTTACGCTGACCTCAATATAGAGTTGATATATATGTTGATATATATATATATATATTATATATATATATATTTAATAATCAGAGGCCGTTTGGTTCAAGTCGGAGTCAAATTAGTCAATTTCAGCTCAAAATGCGCGTTATCATTTTCGACTACTTGATTTTTGCATAGACTTGTCCAAATTGAGTGCAAACAGTCTTACTTGATAGATTTCGATATTCTGAAACTAACGACATAATTAATTTCACGAACGGAGGTCGTTTGGTTTATGTCGGTGCCTCCTGACCTCAATATACGAGTAGGTGCGACTTGATCATCAATTGATCATCAGGTTGTGCAATATTTATATTCTGAATAGTTTTGATATTCTGAACGTGATGGCAAAGTTTATTCATCGATCAGAGGTCATTTGGGCTGATTTTGGCTACGTCCAGTATATCTCAATATCAATTTGTGTGCTATCACTGTCGGTCCTTCGACATTTGCACAGACTCGTCTGAATTGAGCGTGCATATCTCATTTGGTAGTTTTCAATGTCTCGAAGCTAACGGTGCAATCAATTTTATGAACCGAGGTCATTTGGACATCATCTTAGCTTCTCTTTCCTGATATGCGTGTCAGCACATTGATAGATCGCTTGATCGGTTGATCTTTAGATTATGCAATATTTATATTTTGACCAATTTTGATGTTCTGAACCCGATGGTGAAGTCAGTTCATCAATTGGAGGTCATTTGGACTGATTTCGATGATGTTTGGCGCATCTCAGCTCCGATTTGTGCTCCAAAGTAACTGAAGTCGATCAAATTCACCTTAAAAGATCAATTCGGCTTGCATAGCATATGTGAAGGTCAACAATTTAGTAAGTCTTCACTGTCTTAGTAAAGTGGATCCATTTTAATTTTTTATATTGTTTTAAGATAGAGCAACATTTATATATAACACCTCTTAATTAAAAATAGTTATCATAAAAATATTTTTATCACATATGTTGGGGATTCAAAGAGTATTGGTGGAAAATCAAAGTAAAAAACAATCACACGAAAGAACCATAGCTAAAGTGGAAAAATTTGTAAATGGAACTAAATCATCTGTCACACTACCAAGAAATCCACCATGAAATAAAATTTATGGAAAATAGTATAGATTGCACTTATCTGGAGTCTCTTCATACTTAAATAATTCTAGGGCACTCACATCACTCTCACACACAAGTAAGTTAGAAAAATATATTAAAAAATTGTAGAACAACTACCTAAATATGAAGTATGTAGCTCAAGAACCCGACCTTCTCGTAGTTGTCCTCCAAACTGACAGTTCTACCACAACATCCCACTAGCCTCTATCATTATGTCTTGTGCTTGGTCCCTAGATCTATAGTGATATTGTGTCGACTTCTCTATTTTGTGGTGCAAATCCACAAATCTCATTGGTGCCTTTTCAATCTGAAGCCAAGATTTCTTGGTTTAGCTTTGAGATGCTACACACCATAATTTTTTCTGCTACCTCTTGCAACGCCAACAAGCTCACCACTATTGATTGAAAGGATATAAGTTGACAAGATTAAGTTGATTGATAAAATTAGGCTCTATAAAAAAAATATGCATTTATTACAGATTATAATAGTTCTCAAAATTAAAGTTGATACACTTTATTGATGATCTAACTAGAATAGGAAGATAATTATATGCACTTTACTTAGTGTTGGTTGCATTTAACGCATTATAAATACAAATAAAGTGAATACAAAGGAATTTACTTTCTGTTTTTTTATGAAAGTAAATACACGTAAACTATATTTTTATGGAAAGATAGAAAGAAAGAAATAATCAGTAAATATTTGGATGAATGTAAAGTAAATATTGACGAATAACTTATTATATAAATTAATTATGAATTTATTCACTAATTAAAGTATTCAATTAAAAAATAAATATTATCAAATAAAATATAGATAAATTATAAATAAAATTTTTTTCTGACTAAAAAAAATAAATAAAATCAAATACAAATAAAATTTATCAATATTTAATTATTAGTAATTAATTTATAAATTTTTTAAAATATTAAAATAAAATCAAATACAAATAAAATTTATTTCTAATATTTAATTATTAGTAATTAATTTACAAATTTTCTAAGATATTAATTATTAGTGTTATACATAAATAAAATTTGAATATTATCATTTTATATTAACATGATTAAATTTAATATATATATATATATATATATATATATATATATATATATATATATATATATATATATATATATATATAATTTTATTACTATATTAAAATTAATTAATAAGAATTTTTATTAAATAAATTAATCGTCAAGATTTAATATTTATTTATTAAATAATTTTTCTTTAATAAATAATTTATGCTTTAATTATTTTTACTAAATAAATAAAAAATTTAATTATTATTTTATTTTATTTTATTTATCAATTATTTATCTTCAATTTGAATAAATATAATTATATTTATTAAATCATTGCTATAATAATATTTATTTTAATTAAAGTTAAAATTAATATTACCAATTCACGGATTCAAAAAAAAATAAATTAAAAAATAAAAAAATTTTCTTTCTTCCCAAAATGAAAAAAAAAAGTTTATGTTTTTTAAAATTTTTGCTATGATCTACATCATAAAACGAAATACACTGCTTTGCGATTGCTTATACTAAAAAATAAGTTAGAAAGGATAAATATCAAATTTTACATCTTAATTACTTTATTTAACCAAACACGTAAAAGAAGAATATATGGATTACATTCTGCGACATTAACCAAAAGCTCTTAAAAGAGATTTCATTGATAAAAACTAAAGTGGAGCTTAATCCTAATTTCCAGATGTTTGTAATTGTATTCTAAATTAATTGTTATGTCAAATAATATTAAAGATTGAAGTGGCATGAGTGTTGGTTCACCTAAATAAAATCGAGTCAGAACCCAATTTTTTTAATATATTTTTATTTGAAGGGTGAAGCTATGCTCAAGATTTTGTGGAATAAAAATCTCACGGATAAAAAAAATATGAATAGTTAATTTTATTAATTTATTTATTTTTGCAAGAAATAATTTTCTTGTTCTTCAGTTGCCTTTTGTAGTTTCTCGACCCACTTGCATCAGTCAGACAACCGCACGTGGCATTTCATTATTGTGGGCCATCTTGCCATCTCATCAACAATATCATATCGTAACTATTGTTTATAGTAGGACAGGAAGCAGAATTAACTATTAAATGGCAGTATTTTTTAATCGATTTTTATGTTAGTATACAACGGCATATTAAATGAGAAACATGGTCATAAATTTAGATAGACTATTGAGAATGGAGTTTTTATAAGAATTATCTATAAAAAGTAAAAAATTTTATATTAATTTATTTAAGAGTATATTTATGATAGTATTATATCTATTTTATTTTTAAAAAAATAATCACAATTGTATTTGACTATCACCTTATTAATTTTTCAAAAAAATTTATGATAAAAATTTACTTTTGAGTACTGGAGATATTAAAATGTGATAATTATCAAAAAATTATTGTGTTTATATATATATATATATATAATATCAAAATCAATTTTTAAAAAATTACTTTTTTTACAGCCAATGGTGAAATCAGAATTTAAAGAGAGAGATGGTGAAATCTAGGGATGACGATTACTCACCCAGTTAGGCGTGGCGAAATCTAAAAGAATAATTAGTATGTTATATAATATTAAGAGTAGTAAAAATTTAGGGGTGCAACTGCCACTCTCTAATTAATCACCCTTGGCTCCACTATTGTCCATAGCAACTTTACAATCATCTTTACAAAGAGCTACAACTATCTCAAATAAACCCTAAATATGCTACTATTTGTTTAAATTTGGTATTTTAGCTTTTCTATAAGCATATATTATTACATGATAAATCAGTTCTCCCAATTTGAGCTATGGATGTATTTGTTAGAAATGTGTGACTTTTTATTAGTTATTTATCATATATTTTTAAAATACAATTAAATACAATCATGAAATCACATATTGATATTCTAGCCATATATTTTTAAAGAAGCTTGGTTGTTGTTATTGTGATCAAATTGAGTTAAAAGTCTTCAAAAAATGTGACTAACTAAAAGTTATAATCAAGTTAATAATATTTGTGCTTCTTATAATGAATAAATTACTTGGCTTGAGAGTGTTGTTCTTCAAAAGCAATAGAAAAGTTAGACTAAGGATAGATATTTAGTCACAATCTTAAGAGAAAATTCTATTTTGAATCAACTACTCAATATAAGTGATCATATATTAGTTAGAGATATGACTCATAAAAATTTTCAAATCAACTATGAATTTTCTCATATTTTTTAACCCATAAAATGTTCAAATTTGACTTTGAAAGCTTAGAAAGTATTCCAAAAGCCATCATATTGGGTTCAAATCGGTTTTTGTCTGCCGCTAAGGCCTTATTAATATGTATAATTAAAATCTAGAAAAATAGAGAACTTACAACTTTTTGCAAAATTTTTATGTAAAAATTTGCATAATTGATGTGAATGAACATCTATATGTTCGCGTAGAATTTTATTCCAGTAGATGCCGTAGCCCAAAAAATTATCCAACACACAAGCAGTGGATATGAACACAGTGTTATAATGGAAAACCCGTAAGGGAAAACCACGGGCCTGCCCACCAGAATTTTCACTATGTGTTCAAAGATACGTGTCCCCGTCGTCTGAGAAGAAGGTGTTTACGCGGGGAATCAATATTCCGAGTGTAAAAAAGACAATATCGGTCAACTCCAACAAGGGAGAAGTTTCCCAAAAGCTGCAGAACTGATCTTCCTGAGCAACCTCTTGATCTTCGTGGAGAAAGGATAACCGGTCTTTTCTAGTCCTCGATCTCCTGCGCCCCGATCTTCGTGCACCTGGTGGCATGCTGGGATGCCTGGCCAAGGTCGATGAGGTTCAGCTCTCCTGGTCTTCAACCGATTCCCTCTCAAGGAATGAAGCTCTATTTATAGATTTTGGGAGTGGCGTGCCTCAGAATTGCGGAAAACTCCAACCACTCCCATCGGACGGCCCAGGCGATCCCCTGACGACGGCGGTATTTTGATGATCCGTGCCTTAATGATGTCTAATGATCTGGATTCGTTGGATTCGCCTTGACGAGCACCGACCGACTATAAATATGCCGCTTTGGTGACCATTCGGATCGAATCCATTTTCATGCTCGATAGCTTAATCTCGATTCGATTGGATCATACTATGCTTGATGTTGCTATGTTCGCTCATCGAGACGGCCGCTTGACAAGAAAAGTTGAACGGTGAGATCAAACATTTCAAAATGCCTTGAGATTCGCTTGATCGATTAATTTTAGGACGACAGGCTCCCCTATTTTTGGGTGACATTATCTCAGCCATCCAAAAATATATGTCAAATACTTGAAAATAGCAAATTCTCCAATGAAATTTGAGAGTCCATCAACTACGCATTTTGAGAGAAGATCTTCATACAAGACAATATTATAACCTGGAAGTCGCAGCAAATATGTGTAAGTATGCGCGGGCGCGAGATTTCGAGATTACGATCGATCCGGAGCGAATCAGAGTCACGGTCCATCGCTGGCGCGGCGCGCCAATGGGCGCTGCTACAACCAACACCGCTTGCCGTCCTACGGTCGTGGATGGACACGGGCGATGCGCTGGGTCTGGTTACGCCGAGGAAGGGTCGGCGGTTGCGGCCGCGGCGAAGCTGCTTTCAAATAGCATGGTGGGCTGATGCTGGCGCGAGCTGACCGGACCTGCTGCCTGAGAGCGCCATGGGCGGGCGCTGGCTGCTGGGCTGGTATACATGCTGGCGCTGGCGGAAGCGCTACGGGGTGCCATGTCCACGGGTCCAACGCTGTTTTGACTGGCTGAGCTTTGAAGGATTTTACGCTTCTCTAGAAGGTCTATAAAACCCCTGGGCTAGAAAGGCACATTTTCTCATCTCCTCTTCTCCTCTTAGAGTGCATAGCTCCGTGGGAGTTTGGGCACTCTTTTGGATCAACCTCACCTCTTCATCTCCCAAGCTGAGTGCATAGCCTCCCCGGTGGGAGTTTGGGCACTGAATAATTTTCATTTAAAGAGGCCAACCGGCCCTGAGTCCGTCCGGGTTTGAGATGAAAGAGACGATAACCCAGACTGGGTTGACGATGACGACGACGATGTGGGCCCATAGACGGCGATGAATGATGATGGTCGGGCCTAGAATATGGATGACCTACGATGATGGTGGTGAGACGAAGATCGAAGTCGGCGGTAGTGACCGCCGACGATCGGTGACAATGGTGACCTACCGACGGGTGGTCGAACGAATCGGAGACGCTGACTTGCATACAGCGCCGATGTGAAGATTGCTACGATGTGGTCACGGCAGCGGACCGGCACGAATTCGACGGCATGCATAACGCCCATAGTGAAGACCGCGATGGTCGGCGAAAGGACCGGCCTCAGATTCACGGCGACCGGCGTCGATCGGGCGCGATGACCGCGAATGGTGATGACCGGCGAAGATTGCCGGCGACGGTCGGCGGTAGTGATCGGCGACGGTAGTCGGCGGCGGTGGTTAGCGGCCGACGGGGATCTTTGACCTATCCGGTGTCGCTCCGATGTACTCGGCGACGCAACTGATGGAAGCGGGTCAATTGAATTCGCCAGATCACCCGCCCGGTGTTGTTATCGGTGTTCGGCGACGCTGCCGTGGAAGAGGTTGAATCAATCCGCGAAGATTTTGACCTATCAGGTTGTTTGCCGAGCGCGGACTCGACGCAACTATGGAAGAGGTCGATAATTAAAGATGACCTATCAGTTTGTCGAGCGCGACTCGGCGACGCTAACCGTATGGAAGAGGTCGAAGGAATCCGGATGGACCTAGGTTGTGAGCGTTACGATGATGTTAACTGTTATGGAGAAAGTTGCGTCCTATGAGGATTGCCAACTTATCCGGTTGTTTATCGGCCGGACAACTACGAATATATTTAGGTTCTCTGAACCTCTCGATCTATCCTATTGTGTATCGAGCGTTACCGGCGATGTTAACCTGCTTATGGAGAAAGTTGCATAGTGAGGATTGCCAACTTATCCAAGATTGTTTATCGAGCGTTACTGACGATGCAACCTCAGATAGGAAGATCTCGAATCAATCCGAGGATTTTGACCTATCCGAGGTTGTGTATCGGGCGCCACTGCGATGTTAACTCATATGGAAAGTTGTAGGCGCCTATGAGGATTGCCAACTTATCCAAGGTTGTTTATCGAAGCACTGACATGTTAACTGTATGGAAGAAGTCGAAGTAAGCTGACCGACCTATCCGGTTGTGTATGAGCGCTTACCGATGATGTTAACCGTTATGGAGAAAGTTGTATGCCTATAGAGGATTGCCAACTTATCCAAGGTTGTTTATCGAGCTACTAATGATGATAACCTATAGAAGATCTGAATTGAATCCGAGATTTTGACCTATCCGAGGTTGTTTATCTGGAGCGCCACTGATGATGTTAACCCTATGGAGAAAGTTGCAATTCCTATGAGGATTGCCAACTTATCCAAGGTTGTTTATCGAGCGCTACTGACGACAAACTGCTATATTTAGAGGTTCTCTGAACCTCGACCTATCCTGTGTGTATCTGAGCGTTACTGATGATGTTAACTCCATGGAGAAAGTTGTAGCCTATGAGGATTGCCAACTTATTCAAGGTTGTTTATCGAGCTTACTCGACGATGTTAACCTCAGAAGGAAGATCTCAATTGAATCCGAGGATTTTGACCTATCCGAGGTGTGTATCTGAGCGCTTACCGGCGATGTTAACTCGTTATGGAGAAAGTTGTAGAAGTCTATGAGGATTGCCAACTTATCCAAGGTTGTTTATCGAGGCACTGACGATGGCTCGACCTAAGTGCCGCTGCTGTGGGTTGTCAGAGCTTTAATCCATGAAGCTCGATTCGATCCGATGTCGCATCAACTAGTTGGTCGATACACGGCGGGGAAGCTATCTTTGGGCATGCACGATCAAGGTCGCGGTAGTCGATGCACATTCTCCAGAACCGTTGGCATTTATGACTAACACTACGTTAGCCAACCGTGTGGGGTAGTAGACTTCGAATGAACTTGACTTCCGTAAGTTTGATTTCTTGTTCTATGACCGCAATCGCTCGTAAGGTTCTTTTCTTCTCAGACACCGGTAGGTTGAGTCAACTTTGAGGGAGTGCGTAATGACTCGTCAATGCCCGTAATATCATATGCTCCGTGCAAAGATATCTTGATTTTACGTAAAATCTACGATTCTCGATTCAAGAGCGAACCATCCCACCTTCACCTTCGCGATGGATCAACTTCTAAGATAGAAGACAAATTACATCTTCAACCGGAGAAGCCCTTCGTGAGGCATCCTCATCTCAGGGTCAAGTTCTCGATGTTGAGGGTTACCGACGAAATGGTCGGCTTGATATAAGACGCTTGTTATCTGTTGATTCCACTTACCACCGATGCCACCGGTGTCTGAATTTCATCTGAGGTGAGGTACATGTGACGCCAATATGACCGGAGAGGTCTCCCAAATATTGCATCAGTGCGACTCGTGACTTGACCACAATTCAAGTGGGTTGCGGTTCGGGAAATTCTCCAAGAGTTAGACCGATTGTCCCTTCCACTAATACGGATCGATTATCAAATCCATATAGGACCGCTGGTTGAAGCTTCTTCTATACCCATGCTAAGGAAAGTGGAGTAAAAAAGAACATCAACCGAACTCCCATTGTCGATCAATATCCTTTAATATTGAAGCATGGATCACCGACTGATGACAAGGGGATCGTGGGATGCTAAGCCCTCTAGATCTAAATCATCAAAGGTGATAGAATGGTCAACCCGAGACTTCTTCCTGCTTGAAGGCTGAATGAATATTTGGCTGATAACACCGCCCTCCCGCAATTGTTTATCTCCACCGCTGCTGCTCTTCGAGGGTTGCTCAAAGATTTGACGAAGGGTTGGTTTTGTATAAACGCGGTACCCCTCGAATGATTAGTCTTTCAATCTCCTCCTTCGCTTGGTGGCATACTCTTCTGGTGTGCTCTACCGCTGAAAGTGGCGTAATTCTCTCGATTTCCACTGTGCTTTAAAGGTCGCTACCACTGACTATCCTCTTCCGAATAGCCAGGATGTTCGGCATGACGGTTGAGAGTCAGATATTTCCTCTCCGATTGAGTCATCCGAGGTCGCCCGAGGAGGTTTTGGGGAGGTTGTCGCTTCTTCTTCTGAGATGTTTGAACATCACCTTTGGGAACCTTCTTCCGCTTGTCGCTGGTTCAAACTGCTGTCGATGAGCACCGATAGCCACCGAGATTTGTGCCTCTATTCTGGACCAGTCGATAGAATGGACTGCTCCGCATTAATGATGAATAAGTATCCCGGCGGAGTCCTCAGAAGCACGCCTCAAAAGTTCCTGATCTACTCCCAGGTATCTTCGCCGTGAGGAGAACCTCGGAAGTATTCTTTGAGGGACTCTCCATCGCTCTAGATTCTGAGAGATGTGATGAATCCCCGATGATTCTCTTGTTCGCCGTGAACTTCTTACAAAAAAATCCGACACGGCCAGAGTCATTTGATGCCGAATGTGCATGATCGCTCAAAGTGATCGATATGCTCGTCTGACGGTTGTGCCATCGTAGGGTCCATGCCGGGAAGCTTGAATCTCGCCGAACGGGTATTGCGAGATGATCTCGCCGAAGCGGACGAAGTTTTGGAAGAGGCGGAGAATGGATCATTCGATCACGAACTCTTCCGCACTGCCGTAGTTCATCGCAGATAAGGTGACGTGGAGTTTCACCGACACGCAGCATTATCGTGTGGGGTGAGTAGAACTGGTATCCGGTTCGATCCGGATGTGGTGCCGGGGTTCTCTACTTGTTGATCCCAAGATTCCCTGCAATCATTCTCGTGAAGAAAATCTCGGATTATGCCGAGCAACCTCGGCTCTTCCAGCGTGTTGGAACGCCCTCCCTCGCAGAGTCAAGAATTTCGCTCGGGAATCCTCCATCCTTGAACGCGATCTTCCAAAGAGGGCCACGGACCTCACCGGGGACGTAAGTCTGTTATGTAGAAGTGTTGGAGACTTGGCCCTGATCCCAGAATGAGGAGCCTGGAGCGCGAAAACCCCGCTTACCAACCATATTGGAGATATAGCAATGGGGAACGAATTCCCACAGACGGCGCATATGCTAGAGAATTTTATTCCTAGATGCTAGATCTTCGTCAGTAGCCCAAAAATTATCCAACACACAAGGTGGGATATGAACACAGGGGTTATACGTGGAAAACCCGCTATGGAAAACCACGGGCCTTGCCCGCCAGAACTTTCACTATGTGTTCAAAGATACATGTCCTCGCTTCTAGTTCGAGAAGAAGGTGTTTACAGCGAAACAATATTCCGAGTGTAGAAAAAGACACATCGGTCAACTCCAACCGGGAGAAGTTTCCCAAAAGCTAGAACCGATCTTCCTGGGAGCAACCTCTGATCTTCGTGAGAAAGGAGCGAATGGTCTTTTCTAGTCCTCTGGGCGATCTCCAAAGGCGAAGCCGATCTTCGTGCACCACCTGGTGGCACCTGGTGAGATCGTCGGCCAAGGTCGACCGGAGGTTCTCGAGCTCGGTCTTCAAATCGATTCCCCCTAAGGTGAGAATGAAGCTCTATTTATAGATTTTGGGAGTGGCGTGCCTTGTAAATTGGTGGAAAACTCCAACCACTCCCATCTGACGGCCCCGATCCCCGATCGACGGTGTATTTTGATGATCCGGGTGCCTTAATGATGTCGAATTGGGTGATCTTGGATTCGTTGGATTCGCCTTGACGAGCCGACCGACTATAAATATGCCGCTTTGGTGACCATTTGGCGGATCGTGATCCATTTTCATGCTCGATAGCTTAACTGAGTCGATGACCGGATCGACTATGCTTGATGTTGCTATGTTCGTCATCGACGGCCGCTTGATAAGTTTGCTGAAATCGGTGATTAGATCAAGCATTTCAAAATGCCTTGAGATTCGTTGATCGATTAATTTTCCGGACGATCAATAATCTTTAGAGCTCATCCTCTAACTCAATGGTAATAAATTAGAATGACTACATCAAAAAAAAAAAAAGGAAGGTAAATAAGTTTAAATAAAAGGCTCAATAAAACTTGTTGTAAAGTTAATAAATCTGACTAGCTAATAGTTATACAAGAACCTTTAAAATCTCATAATTAAGATAAATTCAATAGGACAAATTATACATTTTGTGGGACCTTATAATTTATAAGCAAGATCTATTAATCTACAAATGATTTCTCTTGAACGAGTTGTAAATGATTTTGTTGAGTCGGTGACTGCAGTATATCAAATTCTACATATGAGTAGATGTTTTTCTTCGATGACATTATGATAGAAGTTTGAAAGAATTGACAAATTTAAGATCTTGGTGACTTCAATATACTCAAGCATAACTTTTTATAAACAAATTCACTAAATTTGTCCTTAGACAACATAAAGCCTAGTGAAATGATTCAAAGATGTCGACTTGATGAATTTGATCCAATCTTACATGAAATCTTAATTAGCCTGACCTATGTTAATATGTTTCTACATTACAAAATCAATTCCAACAATTTTACGATCAAGATAATGCATTTGAAAGAGATGAATCGATGAGAAAAAAATTGTATGAATATGTGTCTAAATGAATCTAAATTAAGCACTCAAAATATTATTAAAACTTCATGAATCTATTTAAGGTGTCAAATATCCTCTAAATTTTATATACTTATATTCAAAATAAACATATTAATTACATAAATCTAATAAGTCTAATATTTCATAATATTATATATAGCAAGTTACTAGAATGCTCATAATTATTCATCATTCACCAACATTTGATGTCATTTTCTCAACCGTTAGTCTTCTCAATATCTTGAGAACGACCAATCTAGCTATCCACTGTCACCTTACTTCTAATATTTCCTATCACTTATTGCTTAATGCCTATCAATGACTAATGTTTAATATTTATTAGCTACTCCAGCACTCATTTTCATGATTTCATCTCCCTTCCTATAAAAAAAATGATCAAGTTGGTCACCCTTCGTTACCCAATCACCCAACATTTGCCAACAACTTAACATTTGGTTCCATCATCCACTAACATCTAATGCCAATCTTTTCATTTACTTTGATTTATGTTTGTTATTAGGATAACAATAAGCCAACCATCTATTACTGTCCAACCCCTAAACTTCATTACTAATTATCACTGTGCGCTCAAAATTCATGCCTAGCCTCTCGATGAAAAATGAGAGTATAGATTTAATGCCAAACAAAATCTTCAGAAGGCAAATGATTGTTTGTAGTGGATATATAAGATACCACCCAGAGATTTCATCCTCATTTAGTGAGGACTTTAGATCTGGTTCGTGTCTATGTAAGCACTTATAGTTAATTATCCTCCCATTCGAGAGAGAACTTTGATTTTAGTTGATCACTAAATGTGTAACGATAAGAAAGACGTGGAGTTTTAAGATTTAGATGAAATTCATCATCTTTAACTTAATGGTTTGGGAATGATGATGTTCCATCAAGATCTCATAATTCACATCCCTGCTATCATGCTCCCTCCTACTAAGTTAGGAGGTAGTGACAACTAGGCGAAAGATCCTTGTCGGCCAGCCACGTCGTCTAGAAAATCTTGTAGACTGGGGTGATGTTTATCTGGAGACGACTTAAGTCATTACATAGAGGCTTTTGTCCCATCGGTATATCATGATGCACATCTGGTACGATCCATTGGGAGCATATGCTACATGATCGTAATATAATAATGTCATTTAGCTTAAGAACCACCACTGGGACTGAATCGCATATATGTGAGCTTATTGCCAAACCACGTAGAAAAATGAGTCATATTCTTACTAACATGAGATTGACAAGAGTGAATATAAATACACTGACTTGAGGCTTCTTTGTGAGCTAAAGTTTTACTTTATTACATTTAACAAATATAATGAAGTGGATTGAATGAGTTTACTTTAAGTATTTAAGGATTGAATTTTATTTAACCATTAATAGCTTAGTGATATATTAGATTTCACATTTGGATTGGTACTCAATTTAAGTTAATTTAATCTAAAATTAAAATCACATTTTGATGGAAGTATCCCCTCTGGTTGAAATCTCTATTCAACATAGCCATCATCGGGGCAGTTAATTGATTGAATTGAATATATTATAAAAAAATTTAGATCCTGTCAACTTTGTTTAGCTCCTAACAGAGGATCAGATCCGTAGGTTAAAGCTCATAGTTGTATTACCTAACTTTGCAACTGAATATCTTTTATATTTCAAAATTGTATTCAAATTTAAAATTTAACAACTAATTTTTTAAATATTTATATTTTATTTTTTATTTAATTTAAGTTTAGATGATTTTTATTTAAATTTATTTGAGTCATTTCAAAATTTCGCGATTTGATAAGGCTACATCTAATAATTTTGCTTACTCACGTATTAAAAGAACGATATTCAAATACTTTATATTTTTGCACCCCTTATGCCCTATTGAGCAGTAGTGGGGTCTTGAAACTTACATAAAGAAGCACAATCACAAACTCTATATACACATTCAAACTTATTTTGTTGCACGTTCACTAATATACATAACTTCAAACAATAATAATTCTGAATGATGTTTCTGTTTTCCTAAAGAATAAGAAAGATAAAATGAGAGGCTAAAATTTCAGATTTTAACTGTAAAATAAAAATACTGGAGTGAGGGTGCGGGTTAAAAGAGAATATGGAAGATCGATTGCTGCTTGATGTGTTCAGCAGAGGAGATTGGGATTGAGAAGCTTGGAAAACCAGAGCAAAATCTATTTGGGCTTGCGGCTTGAAGTTTTTAAGGAGAACAATAACTTTCGGCTTGGTTTGAAGGAATACCGGATGTGAGAGCAATGAGGCTCTTGCGGCTTGATGCTCAAAGGAAAACGAATGAGAATGGGGTTTTCAGATTGAGAGAAAATGCGTGAGAAGGGATGAATGAGGGAGAGGAATCAGAACTTTTTTTTTGGGATCTTGCCTGTGAACAGAGGGGGTTTTCAGATTGAGAGAAAATGCATGAGAAGGGACGAATGAGGGAGACGAACCAGAACTTTTTTTTTTGGGATCTCGCCTACGAACGAGAGGGGGTTTTCGAATTGAGAGAAAATGCGTGAGAAGGGATGCATGAGGGAGACAAACCAGAACTTTTTTTTGTGTGAGATCTTGCCTGCGAACGAGAGGGGGTTTGCTTGCGGTTTCAAGGAAGACCGGAGTGGGAGCGTTCGTTTGTGATTTTCTTACGAGGTCTCCCTGATTTAAGTTGGAGCAAAGGTATATGGTTTAAAGGGAATGCAATAAACTATGTATTATATTATTGGCTTGCTTTTAAGGAGGGTCTTAAAACTTCTGATAAATTGGCTAAGAGAGGTTTAGGAACAACTTTACCTTGCTGTCTTTGCAAATCTGCTCCGGAATCACATACACATCTGTTTTTCGAATGCCCCTTTTCTATGGAACTGATACGTAGCCTTATTCCAAATGGGAAATTCTTTCTTATGCAGGTTACATTACAACAAATAATTAGTTATGTGGATGACTCGACTAATACGGTTTTGAACAGATTGCACTTTCTAATATCTGCTGTAATTGTATATGTTATTTGGAGAGAGAGAAATGCTAGATTATTCTCCTCCACTGCTTCTTCACTCTCTCTATATCCCTCTATTAAAGAGAGAGGTCTAAAAATCAAAAGTGGAAAATTAAAGATAAGTGGCCCGTGAATGTTCAATGTGATAAAATTGAGAGATTTCACCTCCATAATTTTATACTATTTTATTTCTCCTTCCTCTTATGTTCTTGTATGGTATTTTTCGGGACAATGATGACCCAGGAAGATTTTTTTGAGACTGAAGGCTTTAAAGAATGATTAACTCGTTTGCTAGAGTATTTAATATCCATTGGTTGAGAAGGAAACAGGCTCTGAATTTTTTGTCAAAAGCACGCTTGGTCAGTCCTTTGAGTTATTCTAACTTAAGTGTTTAGTCTAATTGTTATTACTTATCTGTGTTTTAGGATGTTATCTCCATGTTCTTTTCATTTGTCTTTGAGTTTAGTCTTGGCAGAATTAACATGTAACTATTTTGCACTTTGATTAATATATTTGGCTATGCCCTCAATTCTTCAAAAAAAAAAAAAAAAACTCATTTCCATTTCATTTTCATTTCCTTTTTTTTTTGTTATAATTATTATTATATATATATATATATATATATATTAGATTTATCATATTATTATTATATTTATCTTTATTTTACGCTAGGAGAGTTCCTTTTTTTCATTTTTTTTCTTTATTATATATATTTTATTTTATTCCAAGAAATGGAATAATATTAAGGGTCAACAAATGCCCCCAATAAATTTTGTATGCATATGATGCAAATCATATTTGTTGCGAGCTAATTAACCTTATTTATTTTTTTCTTCTTTTTTTATTTATATTTAGATATTTTCTTTTTTTTCTCTTTTTTTTAGTGCTTCTTAGTGTAGCTCATTATTTTCTTCATTCTTATATTTTGTCATGTTGTCACTTGCATTCTTATATTTATTTTCTCTGATCATTTGACAGGAGAATATTTAGGTGAAGGAGACCGATGACTTCTCATCTAGTGAGCCTAGCGAGGGGGCTATTTGGTTGGAGATTGATAGACATGATCCTCGTGGAGATGCTATTATTAGGGATAGGATTAAACAGTAGTCTGATATGTTGAGAGGGCGTGATCTTTACAAGGGTTTTTTTTGCACAATCCTCCATACTTCCTGACTGTACTTCAAACTCTTTTGCTTTTAAGGATCCCGTAGATTGGGTGGCTACCATTAAGCTAAAATGTGGAGATTACAATCAGATAATAGATAAGTCAACCGGATATTATGATAATTTACCGCTCACAAAGAAAGAGCTTTAAGAGCCATACAATCGAGCTCATTAGACTTGATTCGAGATTCATCCATTAGCAAGATTCCTAGTCTTCCACATGGATACATCACATGGGCTACTTGTAGCTCACAGACACAACAATGGCATTTAAAGATATGTGTCTTTATTTTATCTTGGAGGTATGCCTTCGCCTCGCTGGAGTAGTAGTCGGGATGCTAGTAGTAACACTTTGGGTTGGTTGGAGTTGATACACTTTGATAGTCGGTCGCCTTCTAGTATTTGGTTAGCAACAGGAGTGTGTTTTCATGAGGAGTTATTTTAGCCTTGATGATAGTAATCAATGAGTAGGCCATATCTGTTTAGATTGATCTTCTGAACACTATCACTAAACTTTCAATGCATTAGGACATTTTAGCGATCACGGACTACACTGCCTATGAGTGCATGGATCCAGAGTTTCTTAGAAGATTATGTTCTATTTGAGGAGACTGTAGCACTATATGATCCTTTTTTATTCGGTGTGCCTAATGGCAATTATTTATCTAAGGAGACTGTGGAGCCTATTTTACCAGCAGGGGGGACTTATCTAGCTATACAGGAATTGAGCGAGGATTTATTCTTAGCTGGATTTATAGTGATATAGCTCTGCATTTTTGTACATCCCAATTATTAAACAAATCTAATCTCGAGAGTGAGTTTCTCTACTCAAATGTTAGCCAAGATTTACGGGCTATTGGGGGTGATATTTAAGGCATATTCTCTAGATTTATGAGATGTGATTCTACCTTGATAGTGCTTGTACGCTTGGGTTAACCTCCACATATATGGTGCTTTTCTTGTTTCGAGTATCCACCATTCTTTTTAGAGCAAGAATATCCTACAGTCTTGCAGGTATACTAAGCATCATTTACTTTGGAGATGGAACGGATTCACATGTTCTTCTTCGCTCTTCATTTGGTCAGAGATCGATTTTTGTTAGTTCACCAGCCAGACATATTAGGTCTACCATCTGACTTGATAGAGGTTGATCTCATTGACATTCTTGATGAGAATGACATATATTCATTACTTCATGGCCAATGAACATTGAGTGTAGCTGAGTACTTTTTCAGTATACGTCCAAGATGGTTATGTTATCGATTTGGTAAGTCAGTTGTTATAGAGGGCTATCAATCAACCTTGCACGACTTTAGTTTTTCCAGCGCCACAATGGTAGGCCATTCATCCACGGTGTAGTGGATACTAAGAAGATCAGGATGATTTCCCTTGAGACAAGTTACTTTACTGCTTCTGTTGTTTAGTTGCATTTACTAAGACTTGGTACTGGCTCTCATTTTCAGATAGTTCCTCCATAGAGTCACACGGTGGTTAGTTATACCCACCTCACTTGGGTTCAGTTGTCCTTCGGTCTTTTCTTAAAGCGTTATAACAAAAAATATGAACAGAAGGTGAGATCTTTAGGAGTTCCTCGAGGACAGAGGCCTTATCATCAGTCACCACCGGCAAGAGGCAGCAACGCTAGAGGTATAATCTATATATTTCTTCTTTCTTTTTTCTCCCTTTTTTTTTTTTATACATACATCTTTCTTTTAAATTTATGATAGATGCACCAGTTGATAAGCAAGCTAGAGTTGAGAACACCACTCCTCATAGTAAAGTATGAGCTAGAGATTCTGCTCCTAGCTACACTGAGATTCCTTCACCAGCTCATAGACATAGGTGTAGTCAGCCTATAGAGCCCACTCAAGCTTCAGTTGATTGCTCCATAAGTCCACTTCCATAGCGACTTCTGACTCCTAACGAGGTTCCATATGTGTCAGCTAGTACTAGACATGCTACTAGGGACTTTGGAGTTATCGAGTGTGCCTGCCTTCGATACTATTGCCTTAAATTTTGCTACATCTTTTGTATAGTCACTTCTCCCTATCGAGCCTTACTCTGTCCTGTCCTAGAGATACTTCTGAGGTGAGAGATCTTGTACCTAGCGGAGCCTTTGTCGAGCCAACATATAGCCCTGAAGCTTACCAATAGTGAGGGTCACCGAGGATTATGCCACTTATGATGCAACGGTTCACTTAGATTCACCATGCTCAGGTACTTTACTTCTCATCTTTGTTCTTTAGTTGCATTTCTTTAAATTTACTATTCTACCTTATGCTGATTATTTTCATTTGTTTCTTGTAGTACTTGAGGTGAGCTACGAGTCTGAGATCTACCACTAATATCCATATACACCAAATCCACATGACAGGGGCATGCAGGATTACAACTTGATATTTTTGAGGGATGTGATTTCTAGGCTTACTCCGGGCACACTAGAGTCAGTAGACCTCTTCACATCATACATGAACACCATTATGGATCTTCTAGCTCACGCTGGCTTGGAGGAGCAGGTTCTCAGGTACTAGGAGGCTCTTTATAGAGACGCAGAGTTTTTGATCCACCAGATGAAGTCACTCAGTATCGTCTGCTCTAGCACTTCACTGGTAGAGCTTCAAGAGTAGGTCATGATCCGTAGGGAGGCGGCTGACATAATATATGATAATTTTGAGAAGAGTGTTGAGGCTCTATGACACTACCGTTAGAGATGGGTAGATTCCACGAGTTAGTGACAACCACCAAGATCGGGAGTTATGGAGGATCTCAGAGTGATATCCGCAAATGGACTTGCGTCGAAAGGGGGAGCTCGAGCTATAGAGTAGGAGCAACACCATTACCAGATACACCACCAAGCTATGGTGGATTCTTATGCTGCTTTGACTAGAGTTACGGAGGCTTTACAGTTGGCTAAGAGCGAGCAATAGTCTTTGGCAATTTTTTTAGTACAGCTTCAAGAGCTATAGTCTAGGCTTCCATGATGTACCCCCTTTTTTATTTTTGTCTTGCTTTTTTTTATCAGCCATGTATTATCTTGTTGTATTAGTAGAAAATTAGTATTCCTCTCTTCTTTGGTTTTATACTGCACTTAAGATTTTGTATCTTCATCTTTGCATATCTCTGAGATATTTTTATACAGTTGCTATTTTAAGGATAAAGCATCCTTTATAATCTTGTTTATAGTTCATTAGTTAGTTAAGAAAACTTTTGATTTTGAATCATTTTGGTATGTCAAGTCAAGTCAACTTTAGGCAGAATAGCTATTGTCATTAAACTAGCAAGCGGGGGCTCTACCATGGCCTTTTCTTATGGCTTGTTGAGAGAAGAGCTTGACTCTACCACATTTAGTTTTTATGATGACAATGTGACCCACTTGAGTCTTAGACTTGAGATGTGAATGGACTTGTCCTTTCCCAACTTAACAATATTAAAGTTTAAAAATTTCAAATCCTCTCACTTGACTTTTAGAACTATTACAAGTATAGAAGATGAATCTTTTAACTATAGAATCATCTTATGTGCAGCTTGTTTAAAGATACATTAATACTATTCAGGATAACTAAAAGTATCTTAATAGTAAGATATTAGAGTAATCAAATGGGGATTTCGGCTCAATATACGATGTCTATCTGAATCAAAATGTATTCAAGGATCTCATCTTATGACACGATGTCAACCCATATGAAAAATAAAGAAATGCCCCCTGTCTTGCATAGGGAATTCTAATACACATTTGAAAGAATTTCAAGATGAAATTAAGAAAATATATCAATATTTGAGTTAATATATTTTCTTTTAAGAGATCTTAACACATAATATTGATTTTATCTATATATAAAATCTAAAAATGCCCCTGTGTAACAGGGGGATTTTCAAGGTTCCCTTTTATTTTAAAAGATTTGTCATCCATTATCAAATATTACCTTCCTTTTGTATTAATTATATATATTTATTTAGGGATATCGGCAAAAAGCACAATGTCGACCTAAATAAATATATATAAACAAAAAATGCCCCTATCTTGTTGATGGATTTCTATAGTACCTTGAAAATATATTTATCATATATAATACTTTTTCAGGTATCGACCATTAATTGGTGGCATTGACCTTTGCCATTTAGGTCAATGAGTTGGTATGCCCCTCCTTAATACACCTTCTCAATGACAAAAGGGCCCTCCTAATTAGGCTCAAATTTACCACCAATTCTTCAATTAGGAATAATTGGTCTTCCCTGCACCAAGATCAATTCCCCTTCTTAGAAAGTTTGAGGCCCCACTGTATGATTAAAAGCACTGGACATCTTTGCTCGATAAACTTTCAAATTTTTATGAGCTTGCAATCTAGCTTCATCAAACACGTGGAGTTCCTCCATTCTCAAACAAACATTTTGATTTTCAATTAGGATGTATTAGGTGGCTACTCAAAGTGATGGCAACTCAACTTCAAGTGGAAGAATTGCTTCAGTTCCAAATACTAATGAATAGGGAGTGGCTTTAGTTAGGTTCAGAGTTCAATACGCCCCATAATGCCTCTATTTTAAGATATTCTCTTATATTTATTTAACCATTTGTCAATCAAATCAAATCTAAAATTTTTTGTACTTTTGAAAGCTAGGCCATTATCAGAAATTATTCTACGTGGCACTCTAAATCTATAGACCACATTATGCATAAAAAAGTTGATCACTTGATTGATAGTAACTTTTTTAAATGGGGTTAGCTTCAGCCCACTTAGAAAAATAATCATTCACTGCTAGCATGAAGTGGTGACCGGCTGATGACAACGAATTGATTGGGCCAATTAAATCTGTACCCCAACATTCAAATGACCAAGATGCTATTGTTGAGTGTAGTGGATTTGGAGGTTGGTGGATTATGTTCCCATGTACTTGACATTCATGGCAGCTCTTTTCATGATTAATATAGTCTCTCACCATAAATGGCCAGTAATAGCTCATTCTTTTGATCTTTACTACCATCTTGGGACTTGACTGATGTGCACCACAAAGCCTTTCATGAATTTCAGCCATTACTTTGCTAGCTTCATATATACCTAAGCATCATACCACATTTGTTCAAAGGATCTATGATGTAAAGTGTTAATGACGAAAGCATATTGCAATATTCTTTTCAATTAGAGCTACCAATAATTTATTATTTGATAATTTTTCTTCTTTAAAGTAATCGATGAAGGACCTCCAATCATGTGTCTTCTACTATAAAGGCTTCCCATTACTTTTCTAAAGTAATGTCATGCATAGCTCTTCTTGGTATAACATCTTATTGATTTTCGAGAGGATGAGGAGCAATTTGAGTTGCATCCTGCTGAGTCAAATTTGACAACCCCTCTATCTGCGGGGATTATAACATTGCTGGCTCTAGAACTCATTTAGTAGATATCTCAATCATGACATACTAACCATTCATACTTTTCATCTCCTAAGCTAATTTTGCTAAGCAATTAGCTTTGCTATTTTCGGATCGAGAGACTCGAGCTAGTGTGACATTTGATATATGCTTCATAAGCTCAAGAACTCTATTGTGATAAAAAGCTAACTCAAGCATGTTGGTTTTATAGATGCCCAGTACTTGACTTATAATTAGCTAGGAATCACCAAAAATATGTAAGTTTTGAATGCCTATGAAAATAGCTTCTTCAGGACCTATTATTCTAGTGTTTATTTTTGGTTGATGTGTATGTGTGTGTATATGGGGGGAGACATCACATAGATCTGATGATATACTTATTAAAGTGATCAGGTATGACATCAAGGGATAGTGTACTATCTCGAAAGATAGAAATCACTATCCTACAATGGACCTAATCACCTAATAAGGACTCCTAAGGCATGATGGGTCTTCAAATGTACTAGAGATTTTTCCTCTACTTTACATGGATGAATAAAGTATAGTTTATTTAAATCAGGTTCTAAAGTTTCCTATGGGGGAAAGCCCCCAAAGTTAATTACATCATAAAAAAGGTGAATTCCTTAGGAATACTCACGATTAAAGTAGGCAATTATTATCTCAAAAGAATTCAAAGATAGGACTATCAATAAATTAGCTATGTTTGGAAGATCAAATGGGATAGATCGAAAGGAAAGACTTATTATTAAAGCCAAAAGGAGATGTGTAGGGGATGCTCATGATACTAGGATACCTAGTGAGCATCCCAGACTATCCTATGGTTAAGCTTTATATATTTGAAATTGAGGAGAATTATATATTTGAGTTAAAATTTTATTAGAAATCTAGGACTTATAATTCCACAATACATGATTATAAAAATGCTTAAGAGGTGAGAATTTATGCTTGTAGCCTCAAAGAGAAATAGCAATCTCGGATCCTAAATCTAGGGAGCTTTGGCAAGGGCCAAAGCACGACCTAAATCTAAGATAAAAATGGGTATATTGTTCACCTCCACAAGAGAGGATAAACTACCTGACTGCTGGACTTATATCTGTCTGGAGTGGCAACCAGCTAACTCCCTACGCTTTAAAATCATATGGTCAAGTCATATGTTTTACAAGATGGATGGATTGTTATTATTTAGAAAGAAAACTAAGTCCTTAAACCCACTCCCTAAGAGACTAGAGCATGAGTGGTATGAATAATGACCTAATATAATGCAAATCTTTTTAAATTTTATTTATATTTGACACTTCATTTTGACACAGGTTATAGGATTTTATATGCCTAAATGTATGATGAAGTTGATTATGGGCTAAATCAAAAGAGAAAGATGTGTTTTCCATCATAGGCTCTCAAAGGTCAAGCCTTTTTTCTATCTAGCAAAGATGGAAACCCTCTCTTAGCAAGAGTGAACCAAAATGACATGCATGATATTAAGCATACAACATCTAGCTAAGGGGTTGCTAAATATTTTATTATCTTGATTTAATACCTAAGCTTTATGTGAGGTCATGAGTAGTTTTAGAAAATTTAGTTATGAGTTGTAGTTGGGATAGAAAATTTATTTTTGCCTAAGATCCTAATCGCATCCAAGCCACATAGCAATCAACAATCATAAATAAATTATGAAAAGACATGATATTTCTATTGCACAATGTAAACAAATCATCAAATAATTTATAACCTCAATGTAAAAGAATAACAAGTCGGGTGCGTATCGCATACAACCTAAAAAAAAGATAGGTGAGCTCTACCTTATACATCCTGATATATGAAAGAATAATTACAAGTTTCAAAATGATAAGTGTCATGGGAGATCTTCAAGTCTTCATGCTCCTTCCATTTCTTCATTTGATTTGCTCCATTTGATTTGGTATGCTTCTAGGCATAATATGGCACCCCAAGATCAAACCTTCTGGCCAATATTCATCCCTAACCCCCATAACACTTAACCAAATTCCTAATGCATAATTATATTAAAAGAATGAAAAAGTAAATCTAACTACACCTACAAAATAAGTGTTAGCTAAACACACCATACAACCCAAGTTATATATGAATAATTTGGACTTAGCACCTCCACATGGGTAACCAAGTCCACTATCTAATGTAGATTATGCTCAGGGGTTAAGTAACCTGCACAATAAAATATTTATAATTTTATTACAGCATCCTCTTAAGCATAATCTCTAACAAAAAAATATGATTAGGCTAACCACGTCCTAACATCCAGTCTACATACATACACCATAACATCCAGTCTACAATATTACATCACAAAATAAGCATACATCAAACCATACACCGCCTTAACATAAAGTTATAAATGATGGCTTAATCTAATGTGTGTGTTAAGACTTGTGTGGTATGTCCTAACTAAGTTTTAGAGTTAAGATTTTCTAAGTATGAAGGACATTTAATTATAAAGTGTGATTTCACTTTAAATGGTTTAATTAATTTACAAATTTTACTTAATGTTTTTTTTATTTCATTTGACCTACACTTAATAATTATATGTTATGAAGAGAAAGAAAGATAGGATCACTCTCTCTTGTCCCTACCTTCAGTCACATCTAAAGCAAGTTAATTAATCAATTCCCTTTAGTGAATGGCTTATTACATATTTTAATTAGTCTTAAGTTTAGGTTCTTTTTAAATAAACTCATTCAATAAGAAAGGCATCTTAAGATTAGTTGTAATGAATTACTATCACATAATACATGTTTGTTCATTTCTTTCCATCATGCGTATCATGCATATCATTAAATCCTAAGCATAGCTATACATACAATTTGTATCTTAGCACACTTAAATGATGAATGTGAGCAAATGTATTTAGAATTAATATTTCATTTAATTGAATGATTTTGTCATATTAATTTAAAGCTTTATCTAAATTCTTATGCAAAAGCATAATGAAAGAACCTTAAATCACATGACTAATCAAATCAAACAATTAAACAAAGTATGAATGCATGTCTTTTTAATAGAAAAAAAGGGGGTTTTCATTCATTAGCTAAGTACACATCCACATGTAAAAAAGTTTTAAGCAAGTACGTCACCATTGTTCTGCACTAAGGGAACGAGGTAGGAACCTCCTTGGGGCTACTTAAAGTTGTGCATCCCTAAATATCCAGACTAATATACCCGCTATACTTAGATACATATGGATGTATAAACAACTAAAATAATAGAAAGCCATGCAAAAATTATATTTTGATTTGATTGATTTATTTTATGTAAATGAATTAAAGTTCTATCTAAATTATAATGTCCAAATGCATAAGAATGAAATCAAATAGGTACATCCCCATTATTTCACACCAAGGGAATGAGGTAGGAACCTCCTTAAGGCAACTTAAGTCCATGCATCCATGGGATGTCTAGACTAATATAACAACTAACATTTTTAATCATATAAATCAACATATGAATGTAAGGAAGAGACTTTATTTCACACTAAATTTATATTTTGTTGCATTTCCTGTGTATATATATACCTAAAATTTTAATATATATATATATATATATATATATTCATTAGTAAACTTTTGAAAATATATTTGAGATTTAATAATGATGCTAGCCACACTTTTTTTAATTTAAATCAATACATGAAAATTGACATAAAGAAAATCATTTTTATTTGATTAATTTGAAAGACATTAATGAAGAGTACAAGTGGCATACAATATTTAGCATGATTGGAAAAAATAAATAACACAAGCATGATTTCATTCAAATCTAATCTCCCAAGGACAATCAAACTAAATAAGATTATTTAAAATAAATCAAAGTTCTTTAATGTCATTTCATTTTCATGTTTGATTTGATTTAAGGAAATGTGAAAGAGGTTTGATAATCCTAATCCCATCCCCATGTGTGAGTTAATTTAGTTTAATGAAGAATAATTAGGTTGATTTTATGTCTTAATTAGGTTAGGGTTTGAATTAAGTCAATTAATTAACCCTTACCTATATTACCTTAAGTTAATTAACTAATTAATAATGAGCTAATATGATATGCAACTACATGAAAAGTAAATTAGCAATGATCCTAAGAAATGAAAGGGGGCTAATGCAATTGGCTCATGATTAATAGTTAATTAAGCTTAAGGGATTTAATTAATTACTTTTATGATTTTCTTACACATGTAAGCTAACCATAATTTTATAAAATCCCTTTAGACTATTAAACATCTAAAGGGCTACCCAAAATTGATTAGAGGTGATTAGATGTTAATTGGATTTTAGATTGAGTTAATTAAGCTCATTAATCCATTTAGTTAAACTTTAAGCATGTTTAATTAATGAAATGAAATTAACTTAAAGAAAGAGATCAAGAAAGAGACCTTAATCTCAATCCCTAAGTCCCATATTTGGTCATTTAAGCTCTGATTTTATCTTGAGGATTAATTAATTAATTAAGCAATTAATTACTTCATTAATCCTTAATTAATTTGATTCCAAAAAGTAAAGAAAACTTAGGAAATGAATTTGAAAAAAATATCCCAATCTCATTCCCTAAGTTCCCTTACTATTCAATAGAAGTAATTAGGCTTAAATAATTAATTAAACCACTATTCATTCACTAATTATCACTAGTTAAATTAAGAAGTGGTTAAGACTTAATCAATTAATTTTTCTAATTAAGCAACCAATAAAATCCCAAAAAAATAGTGGAGGCTGAGGTCATCCCCCTAAACATCCACAAAAAATTTGAGATTAATTGGATAACTAATTAAAGAGTAATTAAACTAATTATATTTTTAATTAAACCTTAATTAAGCCAAAATCACTATTCAAAATTAATTAATAATAATTTGTCAAGATTATACTCTAAAATATCTTTAAAATGAGCCTTAGTTTGTATTTTTTTAGATTTTTTAGGATTAGTTATGATTTTTGAAATTTTCAAGCTTAAAAATAGATTATCTAAGCTTAATTAAAGCCTTAATCCCATCGGGCCACATGGCAGCTGATGCGGCACGCTAACGCAGCCTGCTTTTCACATGGCATGATGGGATTGGCTATTTAAGTTATCACATCCGTCGATGACGATTCTGACGCACAACTTCATGGATCGTCGATGTAAGATCGGACATCACGATTTATGAGGATAAATCAGAGTGGATCTAACATTATTTAATTATGGCCTCCGTTCCAATCATGCGTAATGGATGGCTCGTGATCTCTCTCTTTCGTGAGCTACAAAAGGTGGATGTCGTCCGTCTTTCCCCATTCGATCCGAGCTCACACGAGCTTAGATTGGGATCAAATTGATCCCACACCTTGAAAAGAAGGAGAGGAACACATCTAATGGTCAAAAATGCATGACATTCAAATTTCCTTCAAAAATCTCCAACAAAAATTTCCTAAACTAATGGTTTTGAGAAATTACCTCACTGGAGCTAATGTCCGATGATGGGATCGATGAAGGTAGCTTTTAGTCAAGCGAGACCGCTGAGAATTTTTGAGATGTAGGTCCTTAGTCGACGCCATGTATGTAAAGGCTCATTTTGATCAAACTGATCTCTGGTTGGAAGGCTCGAGGATGGTTCAGTTGGCTTTGACATAGTAAGATGATGATGTGGGTTAAAGGAATTGAGGTTTGATCAAGTGGGGGAGGAGTATTGCACGGGCGATAGTTGTCCTATTTTGGCTTTGCTTGGGGAGGAGGAATGCCGATCGAGGTAGCTCCGGGAAAACTTGGAAAAGCTCTGTGGTGTTTCAAAAATAGCTAGGGAAGTCTTGTAATGCAATTCGTGAAGAATCCCAATCGAATTGAGGGGGTATACACCTCAATTGCACTTGATAAATGGACGGGATTCATCCCTTAAAATCCAATCACCACCATCGTGGGTCATCGAGGGGTTGTCGCCGCCACGGCACCAAGAGTGGAGGAAGTGGTGGTGAGCTCAAGGCAAAATATGAGCTGATGGCATGGGATTGATCTTTGCTTTTTCCCATAGGGTTCGACCATGAGAAGAAGTGGCTTGGTTTGTTTCAATTGGTCCATGGCAAGTGCTAGGTGTCTTAGATTAGTCTAGGGGAGTTTAAGAATGCCTTATTTAGCCAGTAGAGGGCTGCCATGGGAGAGACAAAGTGGACTTTGCCTCTTATGAAAAGAATCCAATGTAAATGAGCTTATCCAATGGTCAAGTCCTATAGATTGAGTCCCATTTAGGTTTGCTGGCTTGGGGCTGACCTAGGGTTAATTTGGGTCGGGTTAGGTCAGCCACCATGGTTCCATAAGGTGGATTTGGGTGATTTGGCATAATTTGGTCAAAATGAGTTCATTTGGATTAGGTTGGGTTGGGTTGCCTAATTAGTCAAATTGGGTCAAACCAAGGCTTGTTCATATGATGATTTGGGATGTTTTGGTTTAATAGGTTTTGATTAATTTGACTTAGGTTTGAATTTGACTTATTTGGATTCAAAAGGGTCAAATGGGTCAAGTTGACCAAATTAGGTTGGGTTAACTATTAGTTTATGTTCAATTAGTTAATTGAAAATGATTGTAGGCTTTGGTTTGATTTAATTTGGATTTTGGCCAATTTGACCCTTTAGGTCGATTTGGGCTAGGTTGTGTCAAGTTAACAAATTGGTTTGGGCTCAATCATGGCTTTGGTCAAGTTCAATAAGTGATTTGGAATGAACTTGAGCCATTGGTTGCAATCAATTTGGATCAAATCATGATTTGACTCATTTTAGCTTTTTAGGCCAATTTGGGTCAACTTAGGTCAAATGACCAATTGGACTTGGTTTGGCTCAATTTATGGTTTCATCATGTTCAATCATTGATCATGAGTGGATTTAAGTCAATGGTTTCAATCAATTTGGTATATGGTGGTTTTTGGCTAGTTTAGGTTTTATTTGGGTTAAGTGTTGACTAGGTCAAAGGACCAAGTTGACTTGGTTTGACCCAATCCAAGGTAGTTGATCACCCTAGGATGATTGCTGATCATGATATGAGGTTTGGATGGGCTTAGTTCAATCCAATTTGGGTTGGATTAGGACTTGGCTCAAAAAGATTTTTTAGGTCACTTTGGGTCAGGTGGACCTAAATGGGTCAATTGGCTCAATCTTTGCTTGATTTAAGTTTAATTTAACTAACATATAAACTTAGGATGGAAATATAAATCCAATTGCAAGTGGTTTGGAGTCAAATGAATTTTGGTTCATATGATAATTTCAAGTCAAAAGGGGTCAACATGGGCTTGACTTGGGTTGACTTGGGTTTGGTTTGGTAATTGTAGTTTGTATTTATATTTGGGTAAGTGATTGAAGGGATGATTGAATCATAAAGAAATCCATGAATTTTGAATTGATTTGGGTGTCATTTAGCCAAGTTCAAGATTTAGCTAAAAAGGCCAAAATTGAGAATCTTATTTGATTTTGGTTTGGTCTTGGCCACTTGAATTTATATTTCATTTATATTTTTGAATATAAATAAAGATATAAATGGTTCATAAGAAATCACTTGGGTTTGGAGTGATTTAGAAGTAAATTTGACCAAGTTAAGGGATGTAGGTCAAAAGGACTTAAGTAGGGAATTAATTTGATTTGATTTATTTTTGGTCATTGGGGGATGGGCTTCATTTATATTTATGAATATAAATGAAGAAATGATTGATTTATAAAGAAATCAATGAGTTTGGGTTGATTTAGATTGAGATTTGGTTAAGCTTATGGAGGTAGGTTCATATGGCTTAAGAAAGGTCTTGATTTTGTTTGATTTAGTTTAAATTGATTTGAATGGTTTGAATTTAATTTTTTTATATTTGTTAATATAAATGAAGTAATGATTGATTTATAAAGAAATAAATCAAATTTGATTTAGTTTGTAGGAGGTTTTGGTTAAGCATATGAAGGTGGTTCATATGGCTTAGAAGGATTTTGGAATTTGAATTTGATTTTGGGTTTCAATCATTTAATTTGGGATTGGATTTGGAATTTGGGTTGGGATTTGATTTGAGATTGAGTTTAATAATTGAGAAAATCAATTGAATTGGGGTTGATTTGAATTTGGTTAAGGCTAAGTCCATAAGATAAAATCAAAGGGCTTATGAAGGGATTTGGAATTTGAATTTAATCATGGGTTTCAATCATTTGGAGTTGGATTTGATTTAGAATTTGAATTGGGATTTGATTTAGAATGAAGAAGTAAGGATTGGGTTTAAGGTTATAACTAGGCAAGTTTTCCTAAATCCCTAAGGCATAACCACATCCTATGGCTAACTCTTCTAAGTCTCTAGGCTTAGGTTAAGTGTTCACCTAATCACTAGAAGTGTCTTAAGACTAAGGAGCACTTAGTGCCTACAAGAGTCCTAGATCTATGATGGGAAGTTGAGAGCTCACTCCCAAAAGTGAGGTCAATGAAGGCGCCCAATAGGTGTGGTGCAACTGACTTGGCGTATCGCACGTATTGGTGTTGATCGAGTCGGTCAACATCATCCTAAGGATTGCAACCACTAATAGAGACGATCTACTCCTAAATTTGAGATGTAGAAGGAATAAAGATCTTAGTGTAATGTAACTCAACTCATGCTAAGGGCATAAGAGAGGAAAGAAGGATCCACTGAGGATCAATCATGTGAACCTTCCACTAGGGAAGCAGGTTCATATTATCCATAAAGGATAAGAGTTGAGTTTGATATGAATTAGGGAGAAAAGATCTACTGGAGATGAGTGCATGAACCTTCCACTTGGGAAGCAGGTTCAAATTATCCATAAAGGATAAGAGTTGAGTTTGATATGATTTGGGGAGAAAAGATCCGCTGAAGATGAGTGCATCTTCCAAGCAGTTTGAGATAGGGATTTGACTAGGTTTGATTTTATGAGGGCTCCACTAGGGAGAGCATATGATTCACACCTCGCCAAGGAGAAATTGGTTTGATTTGATTAGTGGGGCATCCACTGGGGATGAGAATTTAATTTGATTTGTTGACTTATGGTTTGAGGCTCTACTAGGGAGAGGATATGATTTGATTTTGAGGGTACATCTGCTAGAGATATGTGCTCATATCCACTAGGGATAAAGTGGATTTAAATTTAGACTCCCTTGGTGGGAGGATGGTGAATTTGATGAAATGGACCCTGTTGGTGTGCAATGAATCTACTAAGAAGGAGCTAATATCAGCCTAGACCTGTCTTAGATTTACAAGTCCAAAGGGATAGTTTACCGGCCATCAGGTAAAGCTATCTAACCTAAGGTTTTCCTTTTGATTTGTAATAGTTAAGTCAGGAAGAAAGCTTGTAGACTTACATCCTCCTAAATAAGGGACCATTAGGGTGATCAATTGATAGCACAACAAATCGAACTTGACCTAAGGTGACTATTTGAGCGAATTATGCTGTGGACTCATATCGACTCAAGAATAGTCAGAATCAACTTCATTAAATTTTAAGATGGGCTCTGTCGGTGTGCGATGGATCCACTAAGAAGGGGATAATATCAGTCTAGTCCTATCTTAGCTTTACAAATCCAAAGAGATAGTCTACCGGCCCTGAGATAGAGCTAACCAACTTAAGGGGTGCCTTTCGGTGTGCAATGGTCAAGTTAGGAAGAAAGCTTGTAGACTTACAACTTCCTAAACAAGGAACCACGGGTGACCAAATTGATACAACATAATAAACGAACCCACCTAAGGTCGTGCCTCTTTGCAACCACGTGCCGTGCTAGAAGGAATGCACATGAGACTTATATATCTTCCAAAGCAGGATACTCACCGGGTGACGCTATGGGCACAACAAGCCTAACCCCACCTAATACTAAGAGAGTGTTCGAGGACTTATCTCAACTCAAAAGTAGTATGATTCCTAGGAGTTTTGCTAACACCGCCTAAAGAAGATGTTTGGGAAAGGTAGTTTTAATCACAAGATATATATATATATATATATATATATATATATATATATATATATATATATATATATATATATATATCTTTTGCTATCAGAGATCACACTGAGAAGGAGCTCATATCAGCCTAGTTTTATCTCAGACTTACTGTACCAAGGGAGAATCTACATATCCGCAAGATAAATTCTCCAACCACAAGGGTGACTACTAGGAAAGGGGGACTATCCAATGCAAAAGTAACGGGTAGTGTTTAAATGGGGTCACTAAGGATGTGATCCAAATAGAGTGCCCACAGGGGAGGTGCCACTATGGGCTTTATCCAAAACCCTGTAAAAGAAAGCCTATAGGTATTCGGTGGCTAACTCAATGAGAAAGCATAGAATTCTTACATCTGCCAAGAGTGGTGTATCCACCGGGTGGATCGCCATCAACATGGTGAACACTAACCAACCTAAGGTGCCCGTCGGTGTGCAACAATCAGTATAGAAAGAAGGTGTGTATACTTACATCTCCTTAAAGCTAAAATTCAGATAATCTCGCCCGATAAGTGCTATCTGACGTAGGGCGACTACCAAGTGGGAAATCCATGTAAGGACTGGACCCAGACTTGAAGTATCATTAGGAAAGGAGCCACTTGGGGGACTTATCCTAAGCCTCAAATATACTCGACCAAATCATATATGGCTAGTTCAAGAAGAAAGTGTGTAGGCTTACATCCTCTTAAATAAATTCATCATGAGGTAGCTTATTGGATGTGTTGTAAGGCCTACCAAACTAACAAGATGCTCGTCGGTATGTAGTGGTCAAATCAAAAAAGAAAGCATAGCAGACTTACATCTTCTTGAACAAGGGACCACTGGGGTGACGTACTAACAGGGTAGCACGTCAGCTCGACCTAGAGCAACTAATGAGTAAGTGTCGTAAGGGGCTTGTTCCCACATCAAAATAACCCGAGACAAAAGAAATGTGTTTGTGTGTTTGTCATATATAATTAATCATGTCAATTCATGATGGTTAGTTTAAGAAGAAGGCGCAAAACTTACATCCTCTTGAATGGAGCTAACATGAGGGTAGCTTACCACGCAGTAAGGGATACTATGCTAATAAGGCACTCATCATTGCAGCAATCAAGTTAGGAAGGAAAGCATAGCAGACTTACATCCTCTTGATTAAGGGACCACTGGGGTGACACACTAGAAAGGTCACATGTCAGCCGACCTAGAGCAGCTAATGAGTGAGTGTTGCCGGGGAGGGGCTTTCTTCCAATATCAAAATAGCTGAGATAGAAGATATGTATTTATTTTATATGTGATTGTGTGTAGTTTGTGTTGGTGTTATGTCGCTAAAGGATAGATGCCACGGGTTCCTTACACCTACCTAAACACATCGAGTGATTCACAAGCAAAGATATTTCTAACCAATATGAAGAGATGGACTTTGAAATGAAAAGTTTTATTGATAATTATTTTCAAAAAGATTTATGGATAATATTTCTTCAGTAGTTGATTGGAAGCATTCCTCCCTTACAATTTATAAGCTAATAGGATCCTCTTTGGTAGGCCTTTTCTATGGTGAAAGGGCCTTCTCAAGTGGGTTCAAACTTGCCTCCCATCTTTTGATGGGCAAAAATGGGCCTCCTTAGAACTAAAATAAGCTCTCCTACTTGAAAAGCTCTAGGGCAAACCAACTTATTATGAGCTTGTATCATTTTGGCTTTATACAACTCGAGGTTCGCATGCCTAGAGGTCTCTCCTCCAAACCTTCAAGCTCTTCTAACTGTAACTTGGCATTTTGCTCCGTTATGATCTTACTGCCCACAACTATCCTTAATTATGGGAGTTGGACTTCTAATGGTAGAAAAGCTTCAGACCCATACACTAAAGAGAAAGGGGTAGATTGAGTTGGAGTCCTGTATACGGTAAGCTCACAAGGCTTCAACTAACTGCTCATGCCACTGCCACTTGTTGTCATCGAGTGTCTTCTTTAACATTTGGATGAGAGTTTTGTTGAAGGCTTCTGCTAAGCCATTTACCCTCGGGTAATAGATGGTGGAATATCTCTAATCTATGATGTGTCTCTGGAGAAAGCTATTGATTTTAGTACTCTTGAATACAGTACCATTATCAGATATAATTCATCGACACACCCCGAACCTATATACGATATGGTTCTTGAAAAACTGGAGCACATGCTGAGTTGTGACCGCTCTGAGTGGGATTGCCTCCGCCCACTTGGAAAGTAGTCAGTGGCAGCTAAAATTAATCGATGCCCTTGGAAAAAGGAAGATCAATCAGACCCACTATGTCAGTAACCCAACACTTAAATGGCAATGAGGCCAATGTAGAGTGTAAATGTTGTTAGGACCACACCGTTACACATGTCATCTTCTAGCTAAGTCCATGCATTCTATGATCATCAAAGGAAAGTAGTATCCTAGTCTCTTGATCTTAGCCTTCATCTTCGAACCAGATTGATGAGCTCCACATAAACTTGAGTGTACCTTAATCACAATCTTATGGGCTTCATGTTTGTCCAAACAATGTAACCACATATGATCGAAAAGAGTGATATAAGGTGCCATCTACAAGAGCATAGAAAAGAGCTCTCACTTCACCTGATGTGCTTGTTACTTCTCTTGAGGTAGTTTGCATATATGTAAATAATCCATGAATGGTTGCCTCCAATCTGACTCATCATCCTTTTTGGCAATGATAACCTCCCCTTCAAGAGAGAGTCTATCATGAGTTCAGCGTCAATAAGGGATAGGACTTGCTTATTTTAGACCCTTATTAGTATGGACTCATCTTCTAGACATGCTAACTCTTTGACAATCTTGGCCAATGCATCTACTACTGTATTTTCACCTCAAGAAATCTTGTAGATGGTAACCTCTGGGATTTGAGCCAACAACTCCATGGTGTACTTATGGGAATGATGGAGCTTAGGCTTCAGAACTTTATATGACCTAGTAATTTGGTTGATAACTAATTAAGAGTCCCTGAAGATGTTGATGCTCTGGATGCATAGTGTAATGGATAACTCCAAACCAGCAATTAGAGCCTCATATTCAACTTCATTGTTGGTGCATGGATTGGACATATGATATGAGAATCTCATCACATCGCAGTCCGGAGTTAGAATGACTATTCCTACCCCTATCAATCAGGAAGAGTAGATTATGGTTCTTCTCCTTTTTGAAAGGAAGCCGCACCATCAAAATACATCTCCCAATGGTAAATGCTAGTGTCCCCTAAGTTCTTGATTTGTTCATTGGGGAGGTCATCACTAAGTGGGGAGTCAGCAAGAAGTGGGTGTGTTGCTAAGAAATTGGCTAGTGATTATCCTTTCACCGCACAAAGGGGTACAATGTGATGTCAAATTGTGACAAAATCATGGACCAACACGCCTACCATCCAGATAACATCAGCCATGTCATAAGATATTACAATGGATTGATCCTACAGATCAGATTCACCTTATGAGAAAGCATGTAATGTCATAGCTTTTGGGATGCAAAGATTAAACCTAAACAATATTTTTTAATAGGTGGGTAGTTTGCCTCAACATAGATTAGATGGCTACTAAGATAGTAGAGTGCATTCTCTTTCCCTTCGTCATTGGTTTGAGCCAAAAAAGCATCAAGGGAGTCATCTAATGCAGTGATATAAATGGCTTGTCTGGGATAGGGGCTGCTAGAACTAGTGGCATCATCAGGTAGTCTTCCAAAGCATGCTGACACTTATCCTCCCACTTGAACTTAGCATCCTTTTTGACAAGTGCTAAAAATGGCTGACATCTTCCTGATATGTTGGAAATGAAATATCTTAGATACGCCAACGGCCCTTGGAATGATCTAAGTTGAGTTAGACTTTTAGGGGGTGGCATTTCTAAGATAGCAATGATCATCTCAGGATCGATTTCTATTCCATGGTACCAGACAACAAACCCAAGGATTTTTCCTGAAGCTACTCCAAATGCACACTTCAGGGGATTCATTTGAAGATTAGATTATCTTAACCATTTGAAAACTACTTCAAGTCAAAGTGATGGTCTTCCTTTTCTTTACTTTTGACTACAAGATCATCAACGTAGCATTCAACCAGATGATGAATGAGTTCGTTGAATATCCGAGTCATGGCCCACTAGTGTGTAGCACCATCATTTTTAAGGTTGAAAGGCATGATCTTATAACAATATATTTCAATCGGGGTTTAAAAAGCATCATTTTTCTCATCCTCGGGGGGCCATCTTAATTTGGTTGTAGTGAGGTGACCCATCCATGAAAGAGAATACTACATGAGATGAGGCAATATTCACCATCAGTTATGAAATTGGTAGTGGAAATTCATCTTTAGGACATGCCTTATTTAGATCCCTAAAATTAATGCATATGTAAATTTGGCCATTCTTTTTCTTATCTAGAATGATGCTAGCCAACTAGGTAGGGTCTTTTTCTTTTGCAATGAAGTCAGCATCGATCAGTTTCTTGATTTCAGAAATGAACTGCTACTTAATTTCTAATCGTATGCATCTAGGAGCTTGCTTGATAGGGTTAGCATTAGAATCTATTGTTAGTTTGTTGACTGTTACATCAGAAGATAAACCAAGCATTTCTTCATAACTCCATACAAAATAGTCCTTAAACTCAACTAATAGCCTAACTAAGTCATTGGCTTCTTCTTCATTCAATAAGGAATTGATGTATGTCAGGTGTGGATCTTCTTTTATTCTTAAGTTGATTTCTTTGAGTTCATCAATGGTTGATCTAATTTCTCCTTCAAACTCTGATCGGTGCATCTTTGACTTCAAGTTCATTTGGGTTATCTGAAGTTTCTAAACATACCTCCTCATAAGAGTTAGCATGATTTGAGAAGAACCTATCAGACTCCAAATAGTTGGTGATGACTAGGCAATGGTTGTCATTGTCGACTGGACCCACTGTGACAAATCCTAGTCGTGATCTTGATTAAGAATATATGCTTTGGTTGTCCCATAACCTTTCAAAGTAATTTGACCTGCATTTAGACCAAGTATGTGAGATTAATCCCTTTTTTGCTAAGTTAATAACACAAGGAAAATACCAATCAAAAGGAAATTATATTAAATATTTATATGAATCATCCTCAAGTTCTACATCGGCTTCCTAACTTGAGGATGATGCTCCCAACAAAAATGTCTTTAGCTTGACATCTGTGGATGACTTAGGGGCCTTCTTAACTACCAAACTCTCAACTTTCTGGGAAGAAAGTGGGGTTAGAGCTAAGGTTCCCAACTGTTGCCTGATTGTTCTAAATAATAATGATTTTGATACATTCATGCTTTGCTTAGAGGCCTGGTCTTCATCACTATCTGGCTCGAATGTCACCTCCAAAGGGACCCAACGAGAGGGATTGGTTGGCGTGCTAACCACATGAGACTCATCCTCCGAACTGGACTCTAAGTCTATGCGGATAGCAGGGGTACTCTTGTGAGCTGAAATATAGCTCCTACTGATAGCCACTAGCAAGGAGGTCTTCCACTTTTGGAATTGCCTCTGGATCTATCTCTTCCTCTATCTAGTGGGGCTCGAGTCATCCACCCATGTGTTCATATGGAGGAACAAATTGTGGGTCGAATCTAACATCTAGCTCTACTTCATCCTTGTCTACCTCCATTGATTTTATTTTTTTTTCTTTTTCTTTTTTATTTTTCTTTTTTTCTTATTCTTCTTTTTCTTTTATTTTCGAACATTGACCAAGTTCACGAGAATAGACTTTTTGATTTTAGGAAGGTAGTAGGTTGCATCCTCATATATCTCGAGCTCTCTAACTGAATATGGCTTCAAGTCTCCTTTGACATAATACTCGATTCTACCTCTTCGGAATTTGATGCACTCGTGTAAAGAGAATGAAACCATGTTATTTCCATCTATCCAAGGCCTACTGACCAAAGCAGTGAAACTTGTATTTGAATCAATTATGTAGAACTTGGCTTTTATCTTCCAGTCATCAATCTCTAATGGTAACACTATGGAGCCTAAATCTCTCTTGCCTTACTCATTGAATCCTCTCAACATCATCTGATCTCCTCAGTGTTCGAAGATGTCAATCCTCAGGTAGGAAAGGGTTTTTGACTCATAATGTTCACTGATGCCCCTGGATCAACTAACACCCTAGAGAGTCTGAATCTACCCATATCCACTGTGATGTAGAGGGGATGGTTGTGCTCGGTTGTCCCCAAAAGAAGGTCTTCATCAGTGAATGTAACTCCATGGGCTTCTCTTGAATAACATGCTTCCTCTCCAATAATGGTCAGCTGAGCTAAGCATATTTTTGGATCGAGAAGGGCTTTTATCAATGACTCCCTCATCTCTTTGGTAAGACACAGGCATCATATATGCTTAGCTTAGCTGGCAACTTTCTCAGGTGAATGAAGACATTATATTCAACTCTGGGCTAGTCCTTTACAATCATATTCATAAGTAGAGCATCCTGTGGAGGGGCTACTTGATCGCTAGAACCAATGACTTGCTTACCCTTATTCTGAGGTGCTAATGTGGTGTACATCAATGTGTGTGTGTATTAATAATGTACTTATTAAAGTGATCGAGTATAATCAAGGAATAGTGTACTATCTCAAAGATAGAAATCACTACCCTCGTGGTATGTGGGCGGTGGAGGCATGCAGCTATCCTCTGTAGTCTTCCTCTCCATCTGATGTTGAGATAGGGTAAAACCTATTACCACTAAGAAGTGGAGAGGTCTCATAGGGAGATCCTTCCTCAGCAATATTGGATGTCGCATTTATCTCTCGAGATGTACACTCATGGTGCCACTTAATCTTACGCCCTATTGAGATGTGTGTGCAGCTGAGTAGGGTAGTGAGAACTAGATCCTACCTTGAAGGTAGGGGAGTGTTGAGCTCATTTTTGGAGTGAGCTCTCAACTTTCTCTCCATAGATCTAGGACTCTTATAGACACTAAGAGTTCCTTAGTCTTAAGACACTTCTAGTGATTATGTGAACACTTAACCTAACCCTAGAGACTTAGAAGAGTTCGTCATAGGAATAGGTTGTGCCTTAGGATTTAGGAGGACTTGCCTACCCTATAGCCTAAACCCAATCCTTGCTTCATTCTTTCAAACCAAACCTCAAATTCAAATCAATTCCAAAATCAAATCCAACCATCAAATGATTGAAACCCATATCAAATTCAAACTCCAAATCCCTTTCTAAGCCCTTTGATTTTATCTCATGGACTTAGCCTTAACCAAATTCAAACCAACCTCAATCTAATTAATTTTCTCAATTATCAAATTTAATCTCAAATTAAATTCCAAATCATAAATCAATTCCAAACCTAAATGAAAAATCAAATCAAAATTCCAATTATTTTAGCCAAATTCTGAACTAAATCAAATCAATTCAGAACTCATGGATTTCTTCATGATTCAATCATTCCTAAAATCATTGACCTAAATATAATCATAAACTATAATTCCCAAACCAAATCCAAGCTAACCCAAATCAAACCCAAGCTAACCCTTTTGATTTGAAATTGTTATATGAACCAAAACCCATTTGGCTTCAAACCACTTGCAATTGGATTTATATTTCAATCCTAGGCTCATATGTGAGTTCAACTAAATTTAAATCAAGCCATGATCAAGCCAATAAACCCATTTAGGCTCACTTGACCCAAAGTGGCCTAAAGGAACCTTTTTTGAGCTAAGTTATAATTCAACCCAAATTGGATTGAACTAAGCCCATCAAACCTCACAACATGATCAACAATCATCCTAAGTTAATCAATTATCTTGAATTGGGTCAAACCAAGTCAACCTAGCCCATTGACTAAGTCAACACTTAGCCCAAATGAAATCCAAACTAGCCAAAATCTACCATAAGCCAAATTGATTGAAACCATTGATTCAAACCCATCCATAATCAATGATTGAACATGACCAAACCTTCACTTGAGCTAAACCAAGCCTAATTGGTCATTTGACCCAAGTTGACCCAAATTGGCCTAAAAAAGCCAAAAATGGGTCAAATCATGATTTAATCCAAATTGATTGCAACTAGTAGCTCAAGTTCATTCCAAATTACTTGTTGAACTTGACCAAAGCCATAATTGAGCCCAAGTTGACCAATTGGTCAACTTGACCTAACCTAGCCCAAATTGACCTAAAGGATCAAATTAGCCAAAGTCAAATTGAATCCAAATTAAACCAAACTAAAGCCTACAATTATTTTCAATTAGCCAATTGAACTTGACTCAACACCTAGCTGAAGCTAATTTGGTCAAATTGGTCAACTTGGCCCGTTTGACCTATATGAATCCAAAGGAACCTTAACCAAATCCAAAGCAAATTGAACCAAACTAATGACACTAATACACTCCAATTGGTCATGTGAACTTGACCCAACCCTTGGTTTGACCCAATTTGACCAATTGCATAACTTGACCCAACCTAACCTAATTTAACCTAAATAGGTCAAATTAAGCCAAATCAAATCAAATAAACTCCAAACCATTTGAAATTTAGGCTAACCCACTTTTAGCCCATTTCAAATCTACCTAAAATAAACCCATAGTCAAATGACCATTTTTCCCTTAGTTTAAGGCATCCTATGAGATAAAATGCATGCCCATTGTCATTTTCTCTCTTAACCACTTACCACTCAATCATAAGTCCACCTACCATGGCTGACGTGACCCAACAGTGGTTGGGTTGGCCATTATCCATGGGGAGGTGAAATCACCTCCTTATCCCCATTGGAGCTTTCCAAACCACCAAGGATAAGCACTTCCTCCCTTGGCAGCCACTCTCACACCCTCCACTCAAGGGAAGCCAACTAATATGATTTCTTGCACAAATCGAGATCCCATGGTGACCCCTTGATCTCAAATTCTAAGCAAGCCATGACTGTTCGATCCAAGAGGAATGAGGGGGTTACCCCCCTCATTCTTACTCAAACCACACACACACATGATTGAACCCTAACAAGCAGATAGAGGAATCCCAAAGCCATTTCCAAGCTTTCCCAAGCTCCCCAAAACCCCCATTATCAATTTTATGTGAAACCGAAATAGGAGAGCAAACCAGTGATTCCCATTTCTCCATTTCGGAACCAAAAGTGCAATTAACTTTGCACACACCTTCCTTGGAGTGAATGGATCAAGAATGAATCCTTTCCCAAGCTTTCTGATGGATAGAGGGTGGAGTTTGATCAAGCACGATCACCTTCGTCTGGCACTTTGGTCTTCTGAGCAAACCACACCAAATCAAAGCTCGTGTGGCTCAACAGGCTTCATTTCTACCAAACAAAGCTTCTTCAATTGTTGGAACCGCTAATCACAAGCTCCGGTGAGGTATGCCATTGAAATCGATCATTGAATGAAAATAGGTTGGTCATTTGTGGAAGAAATTTCCATTTCAATCATTTTACAATGTTGGATTTGATTGTCATGCTTCCTCGAAGGTGTAAGATCATTCATTTTCATCTCCATCCGAGCTCGGCTGAACTTGGATCAAGAGGCCATTGATGGATGGTAGCTATCCTTCATCGCTCGGGAGGAGATAGATCATGGACCGTCCATCCTGCGTGATTGGGATGGACGGTCCTGATCAAATCACACTTAGCGCCTCTAATTAATCATTTGAAACTATGCAGTATTGTTCGAGATCACGGTCCACCTGAGATACACGGCACACCATCCAGTTAGCACTCATATGTGACAACTTAAATTACAAATCCCATCGTGCCATGTGGAAAGTGCGCAGCATCAACCGCCACATGGCTTGACAAGATTAAGGCTCTAAATAGGGTTAATTAATTAGTTTTTAATCCTGAAACTTCCTAAATTCATAACTAATTCAAGAAAAATAAAAAAATACAAACTCATGCTCATTTTAAAGATATTTCATCATAAAATCTAGAAAAATTATTATTAATTGATTTTGAATAGTGAATTTGGCCTAATTAAGGTTTAATTAGAAATATAATTAGTATAATTACTCTCTAATTAATCATCTAATTAATCTCAAACTTCTTGTGCATGTTTAGGGGGATGACTTCGGCTTCCCTACTTTTCTGGGAGTTTAGTGGTTGCTTAATTAGGGAAATCAATGGATTAAACCTTAATTAATTTCTTAATGTAATTAGTGATAATTAGGCGAATAAACAGTAAATTAATCAATCAATCAAGCTTATTAACCTCTGTTAATGATGATGAAGTCTAGGGAATTGGATTGGGACTCTCTGTTTTAATCTTTTCTTTAAGTCTTCTCTAATCCTTCTTAAGTAATTAATTAATTAGCACCTTTTAATTAATTAATCAATAAAATTAATTAGAATCCAAATCATACCTGAACCTTAATCAATTAATTGAAACGATTTAGGGATTGAGACTTATGCTCTCTTCTTTGCCTCTTTCTCTAAGCCCATTTCATTTTAGTTAGTTAAGTTTAATTCAAGTTTAATTAAGTAATTAATGAACTTTTCTATTTTGCAACCAAAAGTGCAATTAACTTTGCACACACCTTCCTTGGAGTGAATCGAGCAAGAACGAATCCTTTCCCAAGCTTTTTGATGGCTAGAGGGTGGAGTTCGATCAAGCCCGATCACCTTCGTCTGGCACTTTGGTCTTCTTAGCAAACCACACCAAATCAAAGCTCATGTGGCTCAACAGGGCTTCGTTTCTACCAAACAAAGCTTCTTCAATCGTTGGAACCGCTGATCACAAGCTCCGGTGAGGTATGCCATTGAAACCGATCATTGAATGAAAATAGGTTGGTCTTTTGTGGAAGAAATTTCCATTTCAAGCATTTTCCACCAGTGGATTTGATTGTCATGCTTCCCCGAAGGTGTAGGATCATTCATTTTCATCTCCATCCGAGCTTGGCTAAGCTCGGATCGAGCATCCATTGATGGACGGTAGCCATCCTTCATTGCTCGGGAGGAGATAGATCATGGGCCGTCCATCCCGCGTGATTGGGATGGACGGTCCTGATCAAATAACACTTAGTGCCTCTAATTAATCCTTTAAAATTGTGAGTATAATCATGGTTGTTCGATCTTAGATTAGACAATCCACGAAGATATTGCGTGCACCGTCATCTGAGTTAGCACTCAGATGTGACAACTTAAATTACGAATCCCATTGTGCCATGTGGAAAGTGCGCAGCGTCAACCGCCACATGGCTCGACAGCATTAAGGCTCTAAATAGGGTTAATTAATTAGTTTTTAATCCTGAAACTTCCAAAATTCATAACTAATTCATGAAAAATAAAAAAAATGCAAACTCAGGCTCATTTTAAAGATATTTCATAATAAAATCTAGAACAAATTATCGTTAATTGATTTTGAATAGTGAATTTGGCCTAATTAAAGTTTAATTAAAAATATAATTAGTCTAATTACTCTTTAATTAATCATCTAATTAATCTCAAACTTCTTGTGCATGTTTAGGGGGATGACTTCTGCTTCCCATACTTTTCTGGGAGTTTATTGGTTGCTTAATTAGGAAAATCAATGGATTAAACCTTAATCAATTTCTTAATATAATTAGTGATAATTAGGCAAATGAACAGTAAATTAATCAATCATTCAAGCTTATTAACCTCTGTTAATGATGATGAAGTCTAGGGAAATGGATTGAGACTCTCTGTTCTAATCTTTTCTTTAAGTCTTCTCTAATCCTTCTTAAGTAATTAATTAATTAACACCTTTTAATTAATTAATCACTAAAATTAATTAGAATCCAAATCATACTTAAACCTTAATCAATTAATTGAAAGGATTTAGGGATTGAGACTTATGCTCTCTTCTTTGCCTCTTTCTCTAAGCCCATTTCATTTTAGTTAAGTTTAATTCAAGTTTAATTAACTAATTAATGAACTTAATAAATTCAATTGAATTTATTTCTCTAATTTAATCTTTGGTTGCTCTTTGGGTGTTCAATAACCCAAAGGGGAGATAATGAAAGTATGGTTAGCTCACATGTGTGAGAAAACCATAAAATTAGTTATGTAAGATCTCTTAAGCTTAATTAACTATTAATCATGAACCAATTGCATTAGGCCCCTTTCGTTTCTTAGGAGAATTATAAATTTACTTTCCATGTGGTTTCATATCATGTTGGCTCATTATTAATTAGTTAATTAACTTAAGGTGATAGGTAAGGGTTAATTAATCCATCTAATTCACACCTAACCTAATTAAATCATAAAATCAACTTAATTATTTCTTCATTAAACCAAAATTAACTCACACATGAGGAATGAGATTAGGACCAGCAAACCTCTCTCACATTTTCTAAATCAAATCAAACTTAAAATGAAATGACATTAAAGAAACTTTAATTTATTCTAAGTGGCTTTATTTAGTATGATTGTCCTTGGGACTTAATTGGATTTAAATGAAATCACATGCTTGTGTTGTCTTATTTCTTTCCACTCATGTTAAATGTTGCTTGCCATATGTAATCATGCATTCATTTCTTTTAAAATTAATCAAATGAAATAGTTTATTTTATGTCAAATTGCATGTTGATTTAAATTAAATAGGTGTGGCTATTATCACTACTTATTCAAATGTTATTTTAAAAGCCTATAAATCAATTATTATAAATGAAGTGATGTTAATTACAAATAGCTATAAGCTTGCATGTGTTGATAATATAAGATATGTAATGTGAAGTTCTCTTTCCTTATCTTACATGGATTCATATAGGATTCACAAATGTATAGTTCATTTGAAAAGAATAAAACATTTGCCTAAATCCACTCCTATGCATTTCCATGTTAAGACTTAGAAAGACTTTCATATCACATATGTAAATCACATAACCATATCAAATATGATTTCTTACATGATTTCTTATTCTTGTGGTCTCTTTTGTACATTCATATGTATTTAAGAAAAGTGATATATTAGATGGACATCTACAGGGCTTTAAGTAGCAAGTACCTTACACCTCTGTAGAAAATAATGGTGTCATCACTTAAAACTCTTATACATATATATGTGTGATGTGGTAAATGAATAAGAATCATAAATCATATAATTAAATCAAACATAATTTGCATGACTTCTTATTCTTATGGTTCTTTTTGTACATTGATATGTATTTGAGAAAACTAGTATATTAGTATGGACATTCCAGGATGCGAGGCTTTAAGTAGCCCTAAGTCGGTCTTGTACCTTACGCCCCGAGTGTAGAAAATAATGGCACCATACTCACTTAAAACTCTTATACATATGCATGTACGATGTGGCCAATGAATAAGAATAAAAAATTAAGTAAATCAAACACAACTTTTGCATGGGTTTTCCTATCCTTATAGTTGCTCATACATCTACATGTATCTAAGAAAAGTGGTATATTAGTCTGGACACCCTGAGGTTGCGAGGCTTTAAGTTTCCCTATGTAGATCTTGTACTTTACGCCCCTGGTGTTGAAAATAATGGCGACGGTCTCACTTAAAACTTTTATACATGTGAATGTGTGTTTAGCTAATGGATTAAAAGACCCCTCTTTTCTATCAAAAAGGCATGCATTCATAATTGAATCAAAAATAAAATAATTAAATTCTAAATACACTTCATTGCATTCATCATTAAAGCATGCTAAGATTTATATTGCATGTATAGGTATGCTTAGGATTATTCATATACATGATCTACATGATGGAAAGAAATAAATGAACATGTGTTATGTGATAGTGACTCATTCTAATTAATCTTAAGATGTCTTTCTTATTGAATAAGGTCATTTAGAATGACCCTAAACTTAGGATTGATTAAAACATATAATAAGTCATTCACTAAAGGAAATTGATTAAATAACTTGCTTTAGAAATGATTTAAAGTGGGGTTGAAAGAGGGATTCCCTTTCATTCTTCTATTTATAACACTTAGTGTTAAGTGTATGCCATATGAAATAAAAGGAAAACATTAAGTACAATCTTCAAATCACTTAAGGAACTTAAAGAGAAATCAACCCTTTATAAATTAAATCCTTCACACTTAGCAAATTACAACTCTAAAGCCTTAGGACATACCACATAAGCTCTAATGCACACATTAGAATAAGTGACCATTTCTAGCTTTATGTTAGGTATTGCATGGTTTGGTATATGCCTATTTTGTGATGTATTATTTTTAGAATAGATGTTAGGGTGTATGTGCGTAGTCTGGATGTTAGGCCGATATTATTCTAATTATGCTTTATGCATGGGGTTATGCTTAAGGGGTCGCTAAATAAAAAATATAAATTGCTTTTTGGTGTGCAGGTTGCTTAACCCCTAAGTATAACCCAAGTTAGGACAAATGGGCTTGGTTACCTATATGTGAGGTGCTAAATATAAATTATTTATATAACTGCTTGGGTTGTATGGTGTGTTTAGCTAGCATTTATTTTGAAGATGTAGCTAGATTTACTTTACTTCTTTTAATATTATTTTGCATTAGGATTAGGATGAATGTTATGGGGGATTAGGATTAGCATTGGTTATAAGACTAAGTATTATGTACCACGTGATGCCTTTGGAGCAACCATATTCAAGTCAAGCCAAAAGGAAGAAAGAAATGAAAAAAATCAAAATGAAGAAATGAAGAGTGAAGAAATGAAGTATGAAGAATGAAGACCCCCATAACATTCATCATTTATAATTATTCTTTGGTAATCGGGTTGAATAAGGGTAAGGCTCGGCTACCCATATTTCATTTTGGGTTGAACGTCGGTACCCGACTGCATCAACCTTTTATTCTTTTGTGATAGCTTTATAAAATTATTTGGTGATTTATTTAGCTTGTGCATTAAAAAAAGTATGCCTTTTCATAGTTTGTTTATGATTGGTGATATGGCCTGATGCGCTTCTCTATAAAAAAAATAAATTTCTATCTCACTAACAAACTCATAACTAAACTTTAAAATAACTCATAACCTCACCAAAAGCTTAGGAATTAAATCAAGAAAATAAAATATTTAGCAACCCCTTAGCTAGATATTATATGTTTAACAACACACATATCATATTGTTTCACTCATGATTAGAGAGGGCTTCCATCTGTGCCAGATAGAATGGGTTTAACCTTTAAGAGTCTATGATGGAAGAACACCTCTTTCCCTCTTAATTTGGCCCATAATTAACTTCTCGAGGCATTTAGGCATACAAAATCCCATAGCTTGTGTCAAAATAAAATGTCCAAAATCAAATAAAACTTGATAAAAATTTGCATTAGATTTAAGTCATTATTCATACCCCTCATGCTCTAGTCTCTTAGGGAGTGGGTTTAAGGACTTAGTTCTTTTCTAAATAATAACAACTTAACCATCTTGCAAAAGTATATGACTTTCTTACATAGATTTAAAGCATAGGAGGAGTTAGCTGGCTCCTACTCTAGGCGGTTATAAGTCCAGAAGTTGGGTGATTTATCCTCTTATGGAGGTAAACCGTATACCCACTTTCACCTTAGATTTAGGTCATGCTTTGGCACTCACCAAAGCTCCCTAGATTTAGGATCCAATGTTGTTGTTTCCCTTTGGGGCTACAAGCATGAATCCTCACCTCTTAGGCTTTTCCACAACCTTGTACCGTGGCATTATAAGTCTTAGATTTCTAATAAAATTACAACTCAAATAAATAAATCTCCTCAATTTTTAATATATATAGCCCAACCATAGGATAGATTGGAGTGCTCATTAGGCTTCCTAGTATCATGAGCACTCCCTACTCATCTCCTTTGGGTTTGATAATAACTCAACCCTCTTGATCTCTCCCACTTGATTTTCCAAATTACAATTAATTTATTGATAATCTTATCTTTGAATTCTTTGGAGATAATAATCGTCTACTTTAATCGAGAGTATTCTTAAGGGATTCATTTTTCTTACGATGTAATTAACTATGGGGGCTTACCCCCATAGGGAACTTTATTACCCAATTTAAATAAACTCTAGTTTATTCATCCATATAAAGTAGAGGAAAAATCTATGGTATATTCGAAGACCCATCATGCCATAGGAGTCCTTATTAGGTGATTAGGTTCATTGTATGGTAATGACTTCTATCTTTCAAGATAGTACTATTCCTCAATGTCATACTCGATCACCTCAATAAGTACACCATCAGATCTACGTGGTGTCCCCCCTCAATGAAATGAATCCAAAAATAAACACTACAAATTTGGTTGGGCAAGCTCCATAGGATCACATGGTACATAAGACTTGGTCTTGTAACAAGGTTTATCCCAAGCCCACATAGCACTAATCCTAATTCTTAATGCAAAATTATATTCTAAATAGGAAAAGTAAATCTAACTACATTTGTAAAATAAGTTTTAGCAAAACACACCACACAACCCAGGCAATTATATGAATAATTTGGACTTAGCACCCTACATATGGATACCTAAGTCCACCTATTCTAATGTAGATTATGCTTAGGGGTTAAGCAACCTGTATAACAAAATATTTATATTTTTATTACAATAGCCCCTTAAGCATAATCTCCCTACATAAAATAAGGATTAAAATACTCTACCCAACATCCAAAATATACACCTAACATCTAGTCTACAATATTACATCACAAAACAAAATATACATCAAACCATACAACTTCTTAACATAAAGCTAGAAGTGGTGACTTAATCTAATGTCTGTGTTAAGGCTTGTGTGGTATGTTCTAACTAGGCTTTAGAGTTATCATTTTCTGAATATAAAAGATATTTAATTATCAAGGGAGGTTTCACTTTAAATGGTTTAATTAATTTGCAAATTTTACTTAATTTTTTTTTGTTTCATTTGACCTACACAAAAACTAAGTGTTATGAAGAAAAGGGAAGAGAGGATCACTCTCTTTTATCCCTACCTTAAGTCACATCTAAAGCAAGTTAATTAATCAATTCCCTTTAATGAATGGCTTATTACATATTTTATTTAATCTTAAGTTTAGGTTCATTTTAAATAAACTCATTCAATAAGAAAGCCATCTTAAGGTTAGTTGGAATGACTCACTATCACATAACATATGTTTGTTCATTTCTTTCCATCATGTATATCATATATATGATTAAATCTTAAACATAGCTATACATGCAATTTGTATCTTAGCACACTTAAATAATGAATGTGAGTAAATATATTTGGAATTGACATTTCATTTGGTTGAATGATTTTATCATATTAATATAAAGCTCTATCTAAATTCTTATGCAAAAGCATAAGAAAAGAACCTTAAACCACATGACTAATCAACTCAGCCAAAATAAACAAGGTATAAATGCATGTCTTTTTAATAAAAAATGAGTTTTCATTCATTAGCTAAGTACACATCCATATGTATAAAAGTTTTAAGTGAGTACGTCACCATTGTTCTGCACCAAGGGAACGAGATAGGAACCTCCTTGGGCTACTTAAAGTCATGCATCCCTAGAATATCTAGACTAATATAACATTATTCCTAGAAACATGTGGATATATAAACAACTACAAGAATAGAAAACCATGTAAAAATTATATTTTGATTTAATCAATTTATTTTTGTGTAAATGAATTAAAGCTCTATCTAATTTCTAATATCCAAATGCATAACAATGAAATCAAGCAGGTACGTTGCCATTATTCTGCACTAAGCGAACGAGGTAGGAACCTCCTTAGGGTTACTTTAAGTCGTGCATCCCTTGGATGTCCAGACTAATATACTGCTAACATTCTTACTTATACAAATCAACACATGAATGTAAAGAAGAGACTTTATTTCATACACTAAATTTATATTCAGTTGAATTTCCTATGTATATATATAACTAAGATTACAATATATATGTATATTCAATCATTAGTAAACTTTTGGAAATATTTGAGATGTAATAATGATACTAGCCATACATATTTTAAATTTAAATCAACACATGCAATTTGACATAAAAGAAGTCATTTTATTTAATTAATTTTAAAAGAGATGAATGCATGAATCATATGTGGCATACAATATTTAGCATGATTAAAAGGAAATAAAACAACACAAGCATACGATTTCATTCAATCCAACTAAGTCATAAGTACAATCAAACTAATAAGATTATTTAAAATAAACCAAAGTTCTCTAATGTCATTTCATTTTTATGTTTGATTTGATTTAAGAAAATGTGAAAGAGGTTTGCTAATCCTAATCTCATCCCCCATGTGTGAGTTAATTTAGTTTAATGAAGAATAATTAGGTTGATTTTTTGTCTTAATTAGGTTAGGGTATGAATTAAGTCAATTAATTAACCCTTACCTACAACACCTTAAGTTAATTAACTAATTAATAATGAGCCAATATGATATGCAATCACATGAAAAGTAAATGTGCAATGCTCCCAAGAAATGAACGGGGCCTAATGCAATTGGCTCATGATTAATAGTTAATTAGGCTTAAGGGATCACACTTAACTACTTTTATGATTTTCTCATACATGTGAACTAACCATAATTTCATTAGCTCTCTCTTTAGTTATTGAACACCCAAAGAGCTACCCAAGATTGATTAAAGGTTATTAGATTTGAAGTGAATTTTAGATTAAGTTAATTAAACTCATCAATCCATTTGGTTAAGCATTAAGCATTTTCAAATAATGAAATGGAATTAACTTAAGGAAATAGATCAAGAAATAGGTCATAATCTCAATCCCTAAGTCTCATATTTAGTCACTTAGGCTCTGATTTTATCTTGGGGGTTAATTAATTAATTAAGCACTTAATTACCTCACTAATCACTATTAATCTAATTCTAAAAATTGAAGAATACTTAGGAAATGAATTAGAAAAAAATCCCAATCACATTCGCTAGGCTCTCTTATTGTTCAATAGAGGTAATTAGGCTTAAATAATTAATTAAGTCACTATTCATTTACTAATTATCATTAATTAAACTAAGAAAGTGATTAAAGCTTAATCAATTGACTTCCCTAATTAAGCAACCAATAAAATCCCAAAAAATAGGGGAGGTAGAGGTCATCCCCCTAAACATTCATAAAAAGTTTGAGATCAATTGGGTGATTAATTAAGAAATAATTAAACTAATTAGATTTCTAATTAAACCTAAATTAAGCCAAAATCACTATTCAAAATTAATTAATAATAATTTTTCTAAATTCTACTATGAAATATCTTCAAAATGAGCACAAGTTTGTATTTTTTGGAATCTTCTAGGATTTGTTATGATTTTAGGAAGTTTCAGCCTTAAAATGAATTAATTAGGCCTAATTAAAATCTTAATCCTGTCAGGCCATGTGGCGGCTGACACGACGCGCTTTCCACATGGCGTGACAACATTAGCTATTTAAGTTGTAACATTCACTGCTAACTCAGACTGGGGCAGATGTACTAACTCCATGGATCGTCCGACCTAAGATTGGATGGCCACGATCAGATCCATGGTTTAGGAAAAGAATCAAGAGATCTAACGCAGGATCTAATCAGAGTCATTCATTCTAATCACATAGAATGGATGACTCATGATCTATCATATTTGCAAGTGGTGAAAGATGGATGTCATCCATCTTTCCCCGTTCAATCCGAGCTCACTCAAGCTTGCATTGCCTCCAAATCGATCCCACACCTTCCAGGAGGAGGGGCGCACATCTAACTTCTAAAATTCAATGACATTCAAATTTACTTTACAAAAGACCAAGTGATTTTCCATAGAAGGCTCAGTTTTACAAAATTACCTCACCATTGCAAATGTCCGGTGATGGATTGACGGAGGTAGCTTTGCCTAGTTGAGACGAGGCCCTGTTGAGAAGCTTTGGTCTCAATTTGATGTAGAGCTCTCAATCGACCAATCCACATGCATGAGGCTTTAACTCCTATTGAACTCTAATCTTCGATGCTCAAGAAGGCTTGGAGATGATTTGGTTAGCTTCAATGAAGTAAGAGGATGGTGGGTGCAAGGAATTTGTGTTTGATCAAGTATAGGAGGAGTATTGCTCGAAAGAATGGTGTCTATTTTAGCTTTGCTCGGTAAAGAGGAATGCTGATCAAGGGAGCTCGGGGAGTTCTCTAGGAAGCTCTAAGGGGTTTCAAAATTAGTTAGAAACTCACACAAAGTAATTGGTGTCGTTTGTCGCTCGAATTGAAGGGGTATACCCCTTACTTACACATGATGGATGGACAAGATTGATCCCTGAGAATTCATTGATTGTCCACCGTTGAGTCATTGGAGGGGTCACCGTTAGCTCCACGTGGCACGCAAAGAGTGGAGGAAGTGGTGGCAGGAGTCTCAAGGCTTGATATAGGAGGATTGTGTGTGATTGATCTTGGCTTTGCCCATGAGGTGTTCGACCATGAAGGAGTGGCTTGGCTTGCTTCCTTTGGTCCATGGCAAGGGCTAGGATGGCTTAGGGTGGGCTAAAGTGGCCTATAAGTTCCTCATTAGAAGTTTGATGGCTTCCATGGTGATGGGAGAGTGGACTTTGCCTCTGAAGGCAAGAATCCAATGTAAAGAGAGGGTGTCCATTGATTAATTCCCTTTGAATGGGTACATGGACTTGAGCTGGTTTGGAGCTAATTTAGGATTAATTTGGGTTAAAGTTAGGTTAGCCACCAAGGTTCCATAAGGTGGTTTTGGGTGATTTGGCTTAATTTGGCCAAAATAGGCTCATTTGGGTTAGGATGGGTTGAGTTAACCAATTGGTCAAATTGGGTCAAGCCAAGACTTGGGTTAGGTTCATATGATTATTTGGGATGCTTTAGTTTAATTGATTTTAATTAATTTGGCTTAGATTTGATTTTGACTCATTTGGGTTCAAATAGATCAAATGTGCTAAGTTGACCAATTTGATCAATTTGACCAAATTAGGTTGGGTTAGGTGTTGAGTCAAGTTTAATTATTTAATTGAAAATTATTATAAGCTTTGATTTAGTTTAATTTAAATTTAATTTACATTTTGGCTAATTTGACCCTTTAGGTCAATTTGGGCTAAGTTGAGTCAAGTTGACCAATTGATCAAATTGGGCTCAATCATGGCTTTGGTCAAGTTCAATAAGTGATTTGAAATGAACTTAAGCCATTGGTTGCAATCAATTTGGATCAAATGATGATTTGACCCATTTTGACTTTTCAGGCCAATTTGGGTTAACTTAGGTCAAATGGCCAATTGGACTTGATTTGGCTCAAGTGAGGGCTTGGTCATGTTCAATCATTGATTATGAGTGGGTTTGAGTCAATGGTTTAAATCAATTTAGCATATGGTGGATTTTGGCTAGTTTGGGTTTCATTTAGGCTAAAGATTTGACTTGGTCAATGGGCTAGGTTAACTTGGTTTGACCAAATTCAAGACAAATGATTAACCTAGGGTGATTGTTGATCATGATATGGGGTTTGGATGGGCTTAATTCAATCAAATTTGGGTTGGATTAGAACTTGGCTCAAAAAGGTCTTTTAGGTCACTTTAGATAAAGTGGACCTAAATGGGTCAATTAGCTTGATCATGGCTTAATTAAAGTTTAATTGAACTCACATATAGACTTAGGATGGAAATATAAATTTAATTGCAAGTGGTTTGAAGTCAAATGAATTTTGGTTCTTATGATAATTTCAAGTCAGAAGGGGTCAACATGGGCTTGACTTGGGTTGACTTGAGTTTGGTTTGATAATTATAGCTTGTGTTTAAAATTAGAACAATTATTGAAGGAGTGATTGAATCATGAAGGAATCCATGGATTTTGAGTTGATTTGGATATCATTTAGCCAAGTTCAAGAAATTGGCTAAAATGGCTAAAATTAGAAATTTGATTTGATTAGGGTTTGGTTTTGGCCATTTGATTTATATTTCATTTATATTTATGGATATAAATGAAGATATAAATGATTCATGAGAAAATCACTTGAGTCTAGAGTGATTTGGAAGCAAATTTGACCAAATTGAGGGATGTAGGTCAAAAGGGCTTAAGTAGGGAATTGATTTGGTTTGGTTTAGTTTGATTTGATTTGAATGGTTTGAATTTAGATTTCATTTATACTCATGAATGTACATGAAGGAATGATTAATTTAAAAAGAAATCAACCAAATTTGATTTGGTTTAAAGGAGGTTTGGCTAAGCATATGAAGATGGTTCATATGGCTTAGAAAGGGGTTTTTTGAATTTGAATTCAATCATGAGTTTCAATCATTTAGAGTAGTATTTAATTTATGCTTTTGGTTGAGATTTGATTTGAGATTGAATTTGATATTTGAGAAAATCAATTGAATTAGGGTTGATTTGAATTTGGTTAAGGCTAAGTCCATAAGATAAAATCAAAGGGGCTTAGGAAAGGATTTGGAATTTGAATTTAATCATGAGTTTCAATCATTTGATTTGGTATTGGATTTATAATCTTGGATTTGAATTTGAGGTTTGGTTTGGAAGAAGAAAGCAAGGATCGGGTTTAAGGTTTTAGGATGGGCAAGGATTCTTAAATCCTAAGGCATAACCTCTTCATATGGCTAATCTTTCTAAGTCTCTAAACTTAGGTTAAGTGTTCACCTAATCACTAGAAGTGTCTTAAGCCTAAGGAGCTCTTAATTTCTATAAGCATACTAAATCTATGATGAGGAATTTGAAAGCTCACTCCCAAATGTGAGGTCAACAGCTACCCTAGGAGGTAGAACTTTGCCATTGCGGAGGTTAACTTTAGTGACTTCATGAGATGGTTTAGTGAAAAGTTATGCCTGCTCATCAGGTTCACATACAGCTTCTCTTATAGAATCATCAGAGTCAGATGACTCTTAATAAATCTCAATAGGAGAACTCGAGTGATTCAGAAATGGATAATCCATTTCTAAATCAAAAAAGAAGAGTGATCAAAACTAGAGTTATTATTAATTAGACTTAGAGAGCTATCTATAGGAATAAAATCAGGCAGATCATCAGAAGTGACACAAATGTAAGTGGAATCAACTCGCTTCATTAATTTCTTAGATTTGGATGAAGGTACAAAGTAGAAATCAAGTAAAGTAAGCAGAGTGAGGATTTGCCCTCCTCGATATAGTGACCGCTAGAAGAAGAGGCCGGAGGAACTATAGCGAACATGGAAGGAGTGTTGGAACCAGTCGATGGTTGTGCTACTATACTATCATGGGTAAGTGGAGGTTGTCAATGTTGCTGTTGGGCTCCTACCTCCCTCAAGTTATCCTTAGCAACTTGCAAACCTTCCTTAGAGTTGGAGGTTTGAGCTGCTTCAGTCACTTGCAAGGGTAATTTGCTGATCTTAGAAATAATTTTCTTGGAGGTTCGAGATAGGTACATATCCCAACATTCCTCTATCTTAAGAGGATCACATGTATCCCCAAGGATTACTCTAACAGAACTAGAAGGTTGTTCTAATAGGTATTCCTTAGGGATGGCGTGGCACTCGACTTGAAGCTATGCTCAAGCCACTCCTTAAAGGCAATGCAATCTCCTAAAATATGGCCTAACATACGGTGGTAGGGGCAATAGTTTTGATCATGACTCTTGCCCACTTCCTCCATCTTAGGCTCCAGTAACTAGAAATTAGGCTTCTTTAAGAGATTCTTAAAGATCTTCCCCACTACCTCTTGACTAAATAAGGTTTTATTCAATATATCGGCAAGAGTAGTTAAGTAATAGTTACCTGGTGATGGGTAGGAATATTACTGTTGATGATGCTAGTGAGGAGGCTGGGCATTGTGGCAACTGAGGTGTCTGATATGATAGCCGAGGTGGTGGCAGAGGAATTGATAGAGGAGGTTGTTGAGCTCGAGGCCTATCTGACTGAACCCTAACAGGTTGCTTCCCCGTTTCAACTGCTATGACTACCCCTAGTTTCTTCTCAAATTCCCTCTGAGGTTTGGGCTTGGCTGACTGGTCCTAGAAAGGCAACTGTTTAGCTTCTTCTTGTAGACTAGCAACCTTAATGATTTATTTCTCGAATGTTTTGATTGTAAAACCCTTGAGCATGAAAGCAACCAGACCATGGATGTTCTTCAGGAGAATCTCTATGGTGTGTTATTCAAATAGTTATGATTCACATTTCATACTCAGGTTTCACCACCTGAGAATGTAATTAACAAGGGACTCGTTGGAGACTTGTGTTGCTACAACAAGATTGCCTGCAATAACCTTTAATGAGCTCTAGCAAACCTCTTGATGAAGAGGTGCTCCAACTCAGCAAATATCTTTACCGAACCGATCAATTCAGCATATCAGTCAAATGCAATACTCGCTAAACTACTAATAAATAATCTGAAAAGAAGGGTCACTACTCCGTCATTGCAGCATTCAGCCTTGAAATGTGTAATGTGTTGGTGAGGGTTGTCATTGCCATCAAAGATTTAGAAGGAAGGAGGTACAAAACCCTTAGATACTAGACAACATCAAATTCCTCTAGGTATGGTCTACCCTTTGGAATAGATGAGCCACCTCAGGCTTTTGCCAATGCATCCTTCACCTGTTGCTCCACCATTGCTTAATATCCTTCTCATGCATGAAGGTGCTATCCACCACATTCTTATGAAATCTACCACTATCTTCCTCTGTAGGAATACATCTAGGATGATCTGAGGTATGTGCCAACTCTGCTCTGTCAGCTACTATGAGAGAAGGCTATGACATTGGTGCTGAGTTCTGCAATGCTGAAATAACTGCCATCAACTCCTCAATCTTCTTCCCCATTTTGTCAATATGATCATCTCTTTGTCTAAGCTGGTGGAGGAGGTGCTGAGTTGAATGGATGGTGTCATCATTTTGAACTACAATACCTTCCTGACTCTACCTCTATGGAGGTAGCTCCTAGTATTGACCATGTGGACTTCCCGAATCCTCAAGAAGGTCATCCCCATCAGGATCAAATGCTACCCTCTTATCTTTCGAATCTGTGTAATCACTGCCTAAGAGTTCCCTCTTCAAAGTAGGCTGCTACAATCTCATCCAAGGAACGATCTCCTACCTTGCCGGGCTGCACCAGAATAAAGACTCACTGACGACCGGTAGTAGGACTGTGGTCACTGACATAAATACATCTAACATTTCCTGCCACTAGAGTGCTATCTCTGGGAGGATTATGCTCGCTATAATATATATGCTCATGACTTCTCACTATCGGTGGAGTGCTATCTCTGGGGATCCACTGCCATAAGGAATGCAGAATGTCTCCCTCCCCCTCTACTACTATCATTATCACTAGCTCTGATGGTGGTGGTGGTGGTGGTGCAACCACGATGTTGGTCTACTCCTTCAAGAAGACCAAGAAGGAGGTCAGTAGGGAACTCACCTCACCTCGGTGGAGTAGATGGAGTGGATCTTTGTAGCGGATCACCAAAGGAGCTTTCCCCAGTGACTTCATGACTTGTGGGATGGTGGATGGCCGAGGAGTGGATCGGTGGAGATGACACCCCCTTGTGGCTTTCCTCTGGACCGTGGTACCCATCAATACTATGTTGTCGGTCCTACCTATCTTAGTGGCCCGATGATCAGGGAAATCAACTAGAGCGGAGGCCACCGACTGCCTAACAAACCTCCGTCGCTCCCAACTCCCTGACTGAGCTGCTACCCCGGCCTCTGATGCTCTATCCCTTTAGATATACCTGGTAACACTCTTGGGGATGATCAACCTCAAATCAAATAGTTTGCCAGCCTCTGAGCATCTGTGTGCTCTACCAACCTAGCGTAGTACCGTCCATAGACTAGCATAAGACTTCTCCCTGTCCCTAGCCAAAACCTCATAATATGAGGGTGGTGTAGGCAATGCAACTATTTTTCTATAGTCTTCCTCTCCATCTGATGCTGAGAGGGAGTGAAACTTACTGCCATTAAGAGGTCGAGAGGTCTTACGGGGAAATCCCTCCTCAGTGACATGGGATGTTGTGTCTATCTCTCGGCCTGCACACTCATGATGCCTGAGCTTATGTTTGTTGCATACGCTATGCGATGCGTAGGTGAGAACTAAATCCTACCGAAGGTGGGGAGACTATCTCAAGTCAAGATAGCCTTCCCTTAGGGGGCCAAATGAGGAGGTGCTAGACACACCAATGGCTATAGCAACCGATGCGAGGAACTGAACTGACTGGTGGAACCTCGACTGTTTTCCTCTTCAAGGAAAGATACTCAGTATTGGAAGGCAAGTCAATGTTGATGACTGGTTTCTGCCCAGTCACCTCATCCCGACCGACAAGCAGAGGGCCCCTCATGTAATGCGTGCTCCCTCAAATCCTCGGCCAAAGAAAACTAAGTGGGTGGAGTCATTCTTAGGGAGGCTGGCCCGATCCAAGGCAAATCCATCCCGAATGGAAAGGCAAAGATGAACTTATGGGAGGCCATATATACTGACTACAAAAATAAATTGCACTAACTGGTCTGCACTATATGTCCGCATGTGTTGAAATGTAACTTGAGTCAGATCTTTACTTTAATACTATTCTAAGAGAGTAATAGAGGTTTGGAGTTCTGAACCCACACTCAACAATTCAATAATGTTAAGTGGGGTTCATTGGAGAGATTTTGATAATGCGAGGAGAGTCTTTGCCATTTGACTTTGATTTAGAACCCATACTCAACCAATTTAAGAAGGTTGGGTGGGGTTCAAATATTTGAAGGTGATTGTGTTTTCATCTTGTTTGAAAATTTTTTATTTTGAAAGACTTTAGTTAGCAAATTTAGGTATGCTAAGGATAGGTTGTGATTGCATGGTCAAAATTTTTTTTGAAAATCTTTGCTTATGGTGATTGATTATGTGGATTTGATTTGAAAGTGGGGCTTCTTGCTTAAAAATTTTTGGTATGTTAAGTAAGAACCAAATGTGATTGAAATGTGCTTGTTTAATTTGAAAATGAGGCTCTTACTTAACAAATTTGGTATGTTAAGTAAGAACCAAATGTCATATGATTTGAAAATATGATTCTTACTTAACAAATTTGGTATATTAAGTGGAACCAAATATGATATGATTTGAGAATGGGATTCTCACTTAAGAAATTTGTATGTTAAGTGGGAGTCAAATATGGCGTGATTATGTGATTCTCACTTAACAAATTTGGTGTGTTAAGTGGAACCAAATGTAATATAATTTGAAAATGAGATTTTATGTTAAGTGGGAATCAAATATGGCATGATTTGTTTTGAAAAGAGGGAAGCTTCAACTTTAACATATGTGAAATATGTTAAGTGAAGTTTTAATTTTATGTTATGAATTTATTTGAAAATAGACTCCTCATTCAACAATTTTGAGTATGTTGAATGAATATGGTCATTTTTAAGAATGTGCTTTTTAAAAAAGATGGAAATTCCAACTTTAGCATATGTGAGATATATTAAGTGAAGTTTTAATTCTATGCTATGATTTTATTTGAAAATAGACACCTCATTCAACAATTTTTGAGTATATTGAATGAATATGGTCATTTTCAAAAACATGCTTTTGAAAAGATGAAAACTCCAACTTTAGCATATGTGAAATATGTTAAGTGGAGTTTCAATTTTATGCTATGATTTTATTTAAAGATAGACTCCTCATTCAACAATTTTAATTATGTTGAATTAATATGATCATTTTTAAAAAAATGTGTTTTTGAAAAGATGATCTTGATCTTTATTTTGAAAAGAACCTCTATGTAACAATCATGGGATTGTTAGGTGAGGTTTGGTTATATGAGTTTTGTGCTTTTTTGAAAATTTTGTGCAAAATTATTTGTTATGTGAGTTTTGAAAGAGTGCTTTTGAAAGTGGTACTTTGCAAAAGAGTTTATTTTCATAATCATTAAGATGAACTTTGCCTCACCAAGCTAGTGGTAAGGAGGTTAAAATTTTGTTTATTTTTTTATTTTTTTTTTGTCATTTTCTTTCATGAGTTAATTGTATGTTTCACCTATTGGAAAACCTAGTGGTGTTTATTTTGTTTGAATGATGTGATTATTAAATATGTATGTTTGTTGGGATACCACGTAGATTCGTAGAAGTGCTTATTAGGGTGATCGGGTGCGACATTGAGGAAAGATGTACTATCTCGAGAGATAGAACTCACCATCCTACAATGGACCTAATCACCTAATAAGGACTCCTAAGGACAATGGGTCTTCGCATGTACAAGAGAACTTTCCCCTACTTTACATGGAAAAGTAAAATAAGATTTATTTAAACTGGGTTCATTTAGTTCCCTATGGAGGTAAGCCCCAATAGTTAATTACATCCTAAGAAATGAGATTCCTTAGGAATACTCTCGATTAAGGTAAATGATCATTATCTCCAAAGATAGGACTATCAATAAATTGTTTATTTTTTTAGAAATCAAGTGGGATTGATTGAAAGGAGGGAGTTATTATCAAAACCAAAGAGTGATGAGTAGGGGATGCTCATGATACTAGGAAACCTAGTGAACATACGAAATTATCCTATGGTTGGGCTTTATATTTTTGAGTTGAATTTTTATTAGAAATCTAGGGCTTACAATTTTGCAATACAAGATCATGAAAATGCCTAAGAGATGATAATTTATGCTTGTAGCCCACAAAGGGAAACAACAACCTAAATCTAAATCAGGGGAAGCGACCTAAGGTAAAATGGGTATATGGTTTATCTCCATAGAGAGAATAAACCACCCACATTGGACTTTACAACTTTGGGGGTGGTATAACCTCACCTCTACAATTTTAAATACATGTAGGTAAGTCTTATGCTTTGCAAGATGGTTAAGCCATTATTTATTTAGAAAGGAGACTAAGTCCTAAAAGTCACTCCCTAAGAGACTAGATCATGAAGGGTGTGGATTCATGACTTAATATAATGCAAATTTTGTCAAATTTTATTTTGATTTTTGGACATTTTTATTTGACACAGACCATGGGATTTCATATGCCTAATGCATGAGAAAATTAGTTATCGGCTAAAATCAGCAAGAAAGAGGTATATTTCCACCATGGTTCTCAAAGGTCAAGACATTTTCTCTGGCAAAGGTGGAAGCCCTCCATTGGCAAGAGTGAAACAATATGATTTATACATGATGTGTAACATACAACATCCAGTTAAGGGATTACTAAATCTTTTATTATCTTAGTTTATGCCCTAGGCTTTATGTGATATTATGAGTTGTTTAATTTGATTTTGAGTTGATTAATTGGATAGAAAATTTATTTTTCCTAAGAGCCTAATCGCATCCAGGCCATTCAATAATAACCAAACAATTAACAAACTAGGAAAATCATGTTAATTGCACAATCATAAATATAACATCAGTCAATTTATAAAATTAGTGTAAAAGAATAAGAGGTCGGTGTTGTCGGGTACTGTTGTGCAACCCGAAAAGAAAATTGAGTAGCTGAGCTCTACCCTTATACAACCCGAATTACAAATGAATAATTATAATTAGAAGAAATTCATGTTATGGGGGTCTTCATTCTTCATTTCTTCTTTTTTATTTGCTTCTTTTCTTTCTTCCTTTTGGCTTGATTGGAATGTGGTTGCTCCAAAGGGCATCACATAGTGCATAAGACTTGGCCTTATGACCAATGTTCACCCTAATCCCCCATAATATTCATTCTAAATCTTAAATGCAAAATTTATATCAAAAGGGGAAAGGTAAATCTAACTAAACTTGCAAAACAAAGGTTAGCTAAACATACCACACAACCCAAGCAGTTACATGAATAAGTTAGACTTAGCACCCCACACATGGGTAACCAAGTTTACCTATCCTAATTTGGGTTATGCTTAGGGGTATAAGCAACCTACACAACAAAAGCATTTATATTTTTATTACAGCACCCTTAAGCACAACCCTACGAAAAACATGATTAGGCTAATATCAGCTTAACATCCAGACTTCGTACATGCACCCTAACATCCAGTCTAAAATAAAATCTTATATCAAACCATGCACCGCCCTAACATAAAGCTAGAAATGATGACTTAGTCTAATGTGTGTGCCATTTAAGGCTTGTTTGGCATGTCTTAGCTTGCCTTTAAGGTTAGAATTTTCTAAGTGTGAAAGATTCAATTTAGATGGTGGTTTTGTTTTAAGTGATTTAGTTGATTTTTTCAATTTTAGTTAGTGAGTTGATTTAGTTTAAATAAGCCTACACTTAGTTACTAAATATTGTGATGAGAAGAAAAAGAGAAGAAAACTTCTCTTTCATCTCTAATTTAAAACATTTCTAAGGTAGATTGATTAATGAATTTTTTTGGTGAATGTTTTATTATGTATTTTAATTAATCCTAAGTTTAGATTTACTCTAAATAGCCCTATTCAATAAGAAAGGCCTCTTAGGATTAGTTAGGGTTGATTACTATCACATAAGACACACATATTTATTTCTTTCCACCATGTATACCATGCATATGAATAATCCTAAGCATAACTATACATACAATGCAAATCTTAGCACACCTTGATGATGAATGCAAAGAGATATGGTTTAAAAATTTGGATGTTCCATTAATACATATTTTTGTTCTATAGAAAAGTGGAATCCTTTTATTCATTCACTAATTGCAGATCCACATGTATAAAAGACATAAGTGAGTACAAAGCCATTATTTTCTACACCAGGGGCGTAAGATACAAGACCTACTTAAGGCTACTTAAAGCCTCGCAGCCCCGGGATGTCCAGACTGATATACCACTTTACTTAAATACATGTAGATGTACAAAACAATAAGGATGAAAAAATCCATGCAAAAATTTGTGTTTCATTCATTTAGTTGTATGATTTACATGTGTGACATGAAGATTCTTTCTAAGTCCTAATGTGGAGATGCATAGGAATAGATTAAGGCAAGTGTTATGTTCTTTTCAAATGAACTATACACTTTGCAAATCCTATGTGAATCCATCTTAAGAGAAGGAAAGAGGACTTCATAATACACATCTTATGCTATTATCACATGCAAGCTTATAAATATTTACAATTAGCATCACTTCATTTTATAATCTTGGTTTATAAGTTTTGACATAAAAGAAAACATTTTATTAATTGATTTTTAAAAGAAATGGATGCATGATTTCATATGGAAAATAATATTTAGCATGATTAGAAAGAAATAAATGGATGTAAACACATGACTTCATTCACCTTAATTAACTCCTAAAGACAACCAAATAAATAAGATCATTTAAAGTGAATCAAAATTCCTTAAGAAGTTTTTTTTTTTTTTTGAATTTGATTTGACTTAGGAAATATGAAAAGGGTTTGTTGGTCTTAACCCATTTCCCCATGTGTGAATTAGTTTAGTTTAATTTTAGAACAATTAGGTTGATTTTATGTTTTATTTAAGTTAAGGTATGAATTAAATCCATTAATTACGCCTTACCTATACCACTTTAACATAATTATTCAAGTAATTATGAGCCAACATATGATACGCAACCACATGAAAATTAAATCAACAATGCACCTAAGAAATGAAGTGGCCTAATGCAATTGGCTCATAATTATTGATTAATTAAGCTAAAAGGGTTTAATTAAGTACTTTCATAACCATCCTACACATGTAGTTTGATTATAATTTCTTTTGGAGTTCTCTTAGGTTATTGAACACCTAAGAATCTACCCAAGAAATGAATGGTTAAGTTTTGGAATGATTTAGTTTTGAGTTTGATTAATTAGACCATTTAATAAAGTGATTAAGTCATTAATTAATGGAAAATTGATTAAGTGTTATCCAAATGAAATAAACTTAGGGGAAAAGATTAGAAAAGAGGTTCTAATCTCATTCCCTATGTCCATTCACTGTTTCATGATGATTAGCAAGTTTAATTAATAAATTTATCACTATTTAACATGTTAATTAATCATTTAATTAATTTATAGAGTGATTAAGAATGAAATAAGCAATTCCCCTAATTAATCCAATAATAAATTCTAAGAAGATCATGGGAGGTAGAGGTCATCCAACTAAACAACCTCAAGAAGTTTAGCATTAATTTCTGAAGCCATTAAGGAGTAATTAACTTAATTACATTTTCAATAAAACTTAAATTGTGTGAAAATTATTATTCAAACTTAATTTATTTTATTTTTATATTATTCTTCTCTGAATTATCTTTAAAATGAGCCTAAGTTTGCATTTTTTTGGATTTTTTTACAATTAGTTATGATTTTTGGAAGTTTTAGCATTAAAATTAGATTAATTAAGCCTAATTAACCCCCTAATCCCATCGGGCCATATGGAAGCTAATGCGGTGCACTTTCCACGTGGTGCGATGGGATAGGTTATTTAAGTTATCACATCTGACCGAGTCATTTGGCGTGCGCTTTCTCTATGATCAACTAAGATCGAATCCATCGATTAATCCGCAATTTAGGCTTAAATTAAAGGGGATCTAACGTGATCTAATCATAGTTGTCTTCCAATCATGCAAAATGGATGGCATGTAATCCTTCTCCTTCGTGAGCGATGAGAGAGGAACCTTGTTCATCTCTCTTCATTCAATTCGAGCTCACCTGAGCTCGGATTGGGATCAAAATGATCTCACACCTTTGATTGGGTGATAATTTCCTTCAAAAAGGACCAACCAAATTTTCCTATGGCTATAATTTTGAGCAATTACCTCGTTGGAGGCTATCACTAGTGCTTCCAACGGAGGAGGTAGCTTCATCTAGTAGAGACGAAGCCTGAAGGAATTAGGTCTTGATTTGAAGTGGATGGTTTGGTTGACCAAGCTCCCCTTCAATGGCTATCAACCTTGATCGAAGTGATGCTTCCCATGGCTTGGAGACTTGGGAAATGATTTGGTTGAGCTCGATGAAGTCCACTGATGGTGTGTGCAAGGTTAATTTGATTTTGAAGGAGAATTGAGTGAGTTGGATTTTCACTTCACCTCACCTATTTTGGCTTTGAGCAAACTCGAGAATGGGAAATCAAGGGAGCTTGGGAATGGCTTGAAAAAGCTTAGGGAGGCTTCGATTGAATCTCCTTATCTCCGTGGAAAAGAATCTCTGTGGTTTGAGTGAGAAGAGGTGGAATATATCTCCCCCTCCTTGGATCAAATGGTGAGAGGCTATTTTAACATTTTTGATCAATGGCATGGATTGGAGGCACGGTTTGAGCTGCCAAACACCTCATGTGAGTCATTTTGGGTGGTGGAGTGAAGTATAGTAGATGCCCATGTGCTAGGTGAGTGCATTTGGTGATCCAAGTGTTCAAATTCCATTGGAGAGGTTAGTTTGGCCTTGGCTTGGGCCATTACCGACCCAAGCTCTTTGGGTCATGTTCACCACCCTCCTTGGTGTCCATGTGGACCACTAGAAGGATGTCAAGTGGTATTGAGAAAGAAATGATCAAATTCCAAGTGAATTTGGTCATAGGATATCCTTTGACCTAGGGGTAAAGTGATCATTTGGCAATGAGTTTGATTTGGGAAGATTTGAAATGATTTGGAAATGGGTTGGACCAAATTTCAAGGGATTTGGAGTTCATTTGATTTGAATTGGTTCAATTTGACCTATTTAAGTCAAGTTGGGTCAAATTGGGTTAGATTGACCAATTGGACAAATTGGGTCAAACCATGGGTTAGGTCAAGTTCAAATGATCATTTAGAGCCTATGGGTGGCATTGGTTTGGTTCGATTTGATTTTGGTTCATATAGGTTCATTTGGGTCAAATGGGTCAAGTTGACCAATTTGACCCATTTGACCCAATTAGGTTAGGTCATGGGTTGGTTTAGGCTTGGTTGATCATTTGAAGTGTATTGCAATCTTTGGTTTCAATCAATTTTGATTTGTTTGATTTCAAGTTGATTTGACCTTTTAGGTCAAGTAGGTTTCATGGTCAATTGGGCTAAGTTGGGTCTAATTGGTCAATTGAAGCTTTGCTCAAGTTCAACAATCAATTTGGAATGAATTTGACCCATTGGTTACAATCAATTTGGCTTAGATCAAGATTTGACCCATTTTAGCTTTTTAGGTCAATTTGGGTCAACTTAGGTCAAATGGCCAATTAGGCTTGGTTTGACTCAATTGATGACTTGTCTTGTTCAATCATTGATTATGCAATAGTTTAGATCAATAGTTTCAATCAATTTGTCTTGTGATAGATTTTGGCTTGTTTGAGTTTCATTTGGGCTAAGTGTTGACTTAGTCAAAGGCTAGGTTTGACTTGGTTTGACCCAATTTGAGTGATTGATCATCCTATGATGATTGTTGATCATAATGTGAGGCTTAGATGGGCTTAGTTCAATCCAATTTGGGTTAGATTAAAACTTAGCTCAAAAGGTTTTAGGTCACTGTTAACAAGTGAGCCTAAAGGAGTCAATTAAGCTTGATAAGTTTGGTTGAACTCACATATGGACTTATGATGGAAATATAAATCCAATTACAAGTCAAAAGGATGAACATGGGTTCGACTTGGGTTAGTTTGATTTTGGCTTGGTGATTGTAGTTTGTGTTTTTATTTGGGCATGTGATTGAAGGAGTGATTGTTTGAAGAGAAAATCCAAGGGTTTGGATTGATTTGAGAATGATTTGGCTAAATCTAAGAGGTTGGCTTAATGGATATAAGTTGGATTTTGATTTGAGTTTTGAATTGATTTTTGGTTATTTGAATTTATATTTCATTTATATTTGTGAATATAAATGAGAATATAAATGGGTTATGAGAAAATATTTTGAGTTTAGAGTGATTTGGATTTGGTTTGAGCTAAGTCCATAAGATTAAAATCGAAGGGCTTAGGAAAGATTTTGGGATTTGAATTCAATCATGGGTTTCAATCATTTGATTTGAAATTAGTTTATGGTTTGGATTTTGGAATTGATTTATGGTTTGAGAAAATCAACTGAGTTGAAATCGATTTAAGGTTTGATTTGGATTGATTTGAAGGAGAGAAGCAAGGATTAGGTTCAAGCTATAAGGTAGACAAATCTTCCTAAACCCCTAAGGCATAACTCATTCCTATGGCTAACTCTTCTAAGTCTCTAGGGTTAGGTTAAGTGTTCACCTAATCACTAGAAGTGTCTTAAGACTAAGGAACTCTTAGTGTTTAGAGGAGTCCTATGTCCAAGATGAAGAAGTTGAAAACTCACTCCGAAAGTGAGGTCAACAAAATCCAATAGCGGTTCTAGGACCTACAAGGAGTGAGGTCCTACAATCTAGAGGATGTTGGCTAACTTTGCTTAAGAATGAAATAAGCTAGGTTCCAATGGAAGGAAAGATAGTCTTGGCCTCATATGAAATACAAGTCCACTATCGATGCTTTGAGACAACAATTATCTACTATAGATGGAGAGAGAACCATCCCAAATGAAAAAATTGTTTATATTTGGTATTTATGTGTATGTGGGTATGAAGACACCATACTGAGGATGTACTTATTGAGGTAATCTAGTATGACATCAAGGGATAGTGTATTATCTCGAAAGGTAGAAATCATTATCCTATGATGGACCTAATCACCTAATAAGGACTCCTAAGGCATGATGGGTCTTCGAATATTCTAGAGATTTTCCCCTACTTTACATGGATGAATAAAGTAGGGTTTATTTAAATCAAGTTCAAAATTTCTCTATGGGGGTAAGCTCATAGTTAATTACATTCTAAGGAAGGTGAATTCTTAGAATACTCTCGATTAAAGTAGAAATTTTGTCTCCAAAGAATTCAAAGATAGGACTATCAATAAATTGGCTATGTTTGGAAGATCAAATGGGATAGATCTAAAGGAAAGACTTATTATCGAAACCAAAAGGAGATGAGTAGGGATGCTCATGATACTAGGAGACCTAGTGAGCATCACATACTATCCTATGGTTAGGCTATATATATGTGAAATTGAAAAGAATTATATATTTGAGTTAAAATTTTATTAGAAACCTAGGATTATAATTCCACAATACAAGATTATGAAAATGCTTAAGAGGTGAGGATTTATGCTTGTAGCCTCAAAGGGAAAAACAACCTTGAATCCTAAATCTAGGTAGCTTAGGCGAGGGGCAAAGCACGACCTAAATCTAAGGCGAAAGTGGATATATTATTCACCTCCACAAGAGAGTCTAAACTACCCGACTGCTGGACTTATAACTGCCTAGAGTGGAAGCCAGCTAACTCCTCCTATGCTTTAAAATCATGTGGTCAAGTCATGTTTCAAGATAGCTAGGTTATTATTATTTAGAAAGAAAATTAAAGTCCTTAAACCCACTCCCTAAGAGACTAGAGCGTGAGTGGTATGAATAATGACCTAGTCTAATCCAAATCTTTTCAAATTTTATTTGTATTTGACACTTCATTTTGACATAGGTTATAGGATTTTATATGCCTAAATGTATGATGAAGTTGATTATGGACTAAATCAAAAAAGAAAGAGGTATTTTTCCATCATAGGCTCTCAAAGGTCAAGTCTTTTTTCTATTTGGAAAAAATGGAAACCCTCTCTTAGCAAGAGTGAATCAAAATGATATGCATGATATTAAGCATACAACATCTAGCTAAGGGGTTACTAAATATTTTATTATCTTGATTTAATGCCTAGGCTTTATGTTAGGTTATGAGTTATTTTATAAAATTTAGTTATGAGTTGTAGTTGGGATAGAAAATTTATTTTTTCCTAAGAACCTAATCACATCTAGGCCACACAGCAATCAGCAATCTTAAAAAAACTATGAAAATATATGTTATTTCTATTGGACAATGTAAAAAAATTATCAAATAATTTATAACCTTAATGTGAAAGAATAATAGGCCGGTGTTGTCGGGTACCGCCATACAACCTGAAAAGGAAATGGGCAGCCGAGCTCTACCCTTATACGTCCTGATATATGAAAGAATAAATACAAGTTACAAAATGATAAGTGTTATGGGGAATCTTCAAGTCTTCATGCTCCCTCCATTTCTTCATTTGATTTGCTCCATTTGATTTAGTAGGCTTCTAGGCATCACATGGCACCCTAGGATCAAACCTTCTAGCCAATGTTCATCCCTAACCCCCATAACACTTAACCAAATTCCTAATCCACAATTATATTAAAAGAATGGAAAAAGTAAATCTAACTATTCATGCAAAACAAGTGTTAGCTAAACACACCATATAATCCAAGTAGTTATATGAATAATTTGGACTTAGCACCATGCACATGGGTTACCAAGTTCACTTGTCCTAATGTAGATTATGCTCAGGGGTTTACACAGCAAAACATTTATATTTGTATTACAATGGCCCCTTAAGCATAATTCTGTATGATTAAAGCTAACATGCTAACATCCTTCACATATACACCCTAACATCCAATCTACAATATTACATCACAAAATAAGCATACATCAAACCATACACCGCCCTAACATAAAGCTAGAAGTGGTGACTTAATCTAATGTGTGTTAAGGCTTGTGTGGTATGTCCTAACTAGGCTTTAGAGTTAAGATTTTCTAAGTATGAAGGACATTTAATTATAAAGGGTGGTTTCACTATAAATGGTTTAATTAATTTGCAAATTTTACTTAATATTTTCTTTTGTTTCATTTGACTACACTTAACAACTATATGTTATGAAGAGAAAGAAAGAGAGGATCACTCTCTTTTGTCCCTATCTTAAGTCACATCTAAAGAAAGTTAATTAATCAAATCCCTTTAGTGAATGGCTTATTACATGTTTTAATTAGTCCTAAGTTTAGGTTCATTTTAAATAAACTCATTCAACAAGAAAAGCATCTTAAGATTAGTTGGAATGAATTACTATCACATAACACATGTTTGTTCATTTCTTTCCATCATGTGTATCATACATATGATTAAATCCTAAGCATAGTTATACATGCAATTTGTATCTTAGCACACTTAAATGATGAATATGAGCTAATGTATTTGGAATTAATATTGCATTTGATTGAATGATTTTGTCATATTAATTTAAAGCTTTATCTAAATTCTTATGCAAAAGCATAAGGAAAGAACCTTATCACATGACTAATCAAATCTTAAATAAAGTATGAATGCATGTCTTTTAATAGAAAATGGGGTTTTAAGTACACATCCACATGTATAAAAGTTTTAAGCAAGTACATCGCCATTGTTCTGCACCAAGGGAACGAGGTAGGAACCTCCTTGGGGCTACTTAAAGTTGTGCCTCCCTAGAATGTCCAGACTAATATACCCGCTATCCTTAGATACATATGGATGTATAAATAATTACAAGAATAGAAAGCCATGTAAAAATTGTATTTCGATTTGATTGATTTATTTTGTGTAAATGAATTAAAGCTCTATCTAAATTCGAATTTCTAAATGCATAAGAATGAAATCAAGTAGTGTACACCATTGCACCAAGGGAATGAGGTAGGAACCTCCTGGCTACTTAAAGTCATGCACTGGATGTCTAATATACTACTAACATTCTTACTTATACAAATAAACACATGAATGTAAGGAAGATACTTTATTTCACACTAAATTTATATTCACTTGCATTTCATATATATATATATATATATATATGTATATATATATATATATATATATATATAAATATATATATATATATATATATATATATATATATATAACTAACTTTATAATATATATGTATATTCAATCATTAGTAAACTTTTGAAAATATATTTGAGATTTAATAATGATACCACACATATTTTTAATTTAAATCAACACATGCAAATTGACATAAAGAAAATTATTTTATTTGATTAATTTGAAAGACATGAATGCATGAGTACAAGGGATATAATATTATGATTGGAAAGAAATAAAACAACACAAGCATGTGATTTCATTCAAATCAATTAACTCCCAAGGACAATCAAACTAAATAAGATTATTTAAAATAAACCAAAGTTCTTTAATGTCATTTCATTTTCATGTTTGATTTGATTTAAGAAAATGTGAAAGAGGTTTGCTAATCCTAATCCCATACCCCATGTGTGAGTTAATTTAGTTTAATGAATAATAATTAGGTTTTATTTTAATTAATATGTTGGGTATGAATCAAGTCATTAATTAATTACCTACATCATCTTAAGTTAATTAACTAATTAATAATGAGACAATATGATATGCAACCACATGAAAAGTAAATTAGCAATGTTTCTAAGAAATGAAAGGGGCCTAATGCAATTAGCTCATGATTAATAGTTAATTAAGCTTAAGGTATTTAATTAATTACTTTTATGATTTTCTTACACATGTAAGCTAATCATAATTTCATTAAATCTTTTTAGACTATTAAACATCTAAAGGGCTACCCAAAATTAATTAGAGGTGATTAGATGCAAATTAGATTTTAGATTGAGTTAATTAAGCTCATTAATCATTTGGTTAAGCTTTAAGCATGTTCAATTAATGAAATAAAATTAACTTAAGGAAAGAGATCAAGAAAGAGGCCTTAATCTCAATCCCTAACTATATTTGGTCACTTAAGCTCTAATTTTATCTTAATGATTAATTAATAATTAATTATTCCAAAAAGTAAAGAAAACTTAGGAAATGAATTAGGAAAAATATCCCAATCACATTTCTTAAGCTCCCTTACTATTCAACAAAAGTAATTAGGCTCAAATAATTAACTAAGCTACTGTTCATTCACTAATTATCACTAGTTAAATTAAGAAAGTGATTAAGGCTTAATCAATTAATTTTTCTAATTAAGCAACCAATAAAATTAGAAAATAGGAGAGGTCATCCCCTAAACATCAACAAAAAATTTAAGATTAGTTGAGTAATTAAATAAGGAGTAATTAAGATAATTAGATTTTTAATTAAATTTTAATTAAGCCAAAATCACTATTCAAAATCAATTAAGAATAATTTTCTAGATTCTACTCTGAAATATCTTTAAAATGAGCCCTAGTTTGCATTTTTGGATTTTTTTTTTATAGGATTAGTTATGATTTTTGAAAGTTTCAGCCTTAAAATAGATTATTTAAACATTAAAGCCTTAATCCCATCAGCCAAGTGGCGGTGACACGGCACTTTCCATGTGGCGATGGGTGGCTATTTAAGTTATCACATCCACTCGATTATGGCGGATGTTCACTCTCGTCCGTCTAAGATCGGACGATCATCGTCTGTGATTTAGAGGAGAATCTAACATCCATTTTGATCATGCAAAATGGAAGACCCGTGATCTTTCTTCTTCAGGAGAAACGAAAGATGGATGCCGCCCATCTTTCCCCGTTCGATCCGAGCTCACCTGAGGTCGAATTGGGATCAAATTGATCTCACACCTTGAGAAGAAGGAAAGGAACATATCTAACGGCCAAAAATGCATGACATTTGAATTTCCTTCAAAAAGCTCCAACAAAAATTTCCTAAACTCATGGTTTTGAGAAATTACCTCACCGAACTAATGTTCAGTGGGATCGGGAGGTAGCCGCTAGTAAAGGCAAGGCCTATGAAGCTTGAGCTTGATTTGGTGGATCTTGATCAAAACCCATATGTAAAGGCTTCTATCAAACTCAATCTCGATGGTAGAAGGCTCGAAGATGGTTTGATTGGCTTCGACGAAGTATAAGGATGGTATGAGTGCAAGGAATTGAGGTTTGATCAAGTGGGGAAGGAGTATTACACGGGCGAAGGTTGTCCTATTTTGGCTATGCTCAGGGAAGAGGAATGTCGATCGAGGAAGCTCCGAGAATGCTTGGAAAAGCTATGTAGGGTTTTGAAAATGGCTAGGGAAGTCTCACCATGCAATCCATGGAGAATCATGCTCGAATTGAGGAGGTATATCCCTCAATTGCACTTGATGGACAAACGTGATTCATCCCTAAAAATCTGCTGATTCACTGTCGTCGGGTCGTTGAAGGGGTCCCCATCAGCTCCACGTGGCATGCCAAGAGTGGAGGAAGTGGTTGCAGGGCACTCAAGGAAAAATATAGACTAATGGTGTGGAATTGATCCTTGCCTTTGCCCATGGGGTTCAGCCAAAAGAGGGAGTGGCTTGACTTGTTTTCCTTGGTCCATGGCAAGTGCTAGGTGGCTTAGATTGGGTTAGGGGAGTTTAGGAATACCTCATTTTTAAGTGGAGGTTGTCATGGGGAAGTGGACTTTTCATGGAAAAAATCCAATGCTAATGAGCTTGTCCAATGGTCAAGTCCCTTGGATTGAGTCCCACTTAGGTTTGAGCTTTGATGGGTTAATTTAGGTTTGGTTAGGTCAATCAGGTTCCATGTGGTTTGGGTGATTTGGCTTAATTTGGTCAAATGAGTTCATTTGGGTTAAGTTGGGTTGGGTTAACCAATTGGTCAAGTGGGTCAAACCAAGGAGTTATGTTCATATGATGATTTGGGATGTTTTGGTTCAATTGGTTTTGATTAATTTGACTTAGGTTTGAATTTGACTTATTTGGATTCAAAAGGGTCAAATGGGTCAAGTTGACCAAATTGGGTTGGGTTAAGTATTGCTTTATGTTCAATCGATTAATTGAAAATAATTGTAGGCTTTGGTTTGATTTAATTTGGATTTAATTTGAATTTTAGTTAATTTGACCCTTTAGGTCAATTTGGGCTAGGTTGGGTCAAGTTGACCAATTGATCAAATTGGGCTCAATCATGGCTTTGGTCAAGTTCAATAAGTGACTTGGAATGAACTTGAGCCATTGGTTACAATCAATTTAGATCAAATCATGATTTGACCCATTTTGGCTTTTTAGGCCAATTTGGGTCAACTTAGATCAAATGGCCAATTGGACTTAGCTTGACTCAATTGATGGTTTGGTCATGTTTAATCATTGATCATGAGTGGGTTTGAGTCAACGGTTTGTATATGGTGAATTTTGGCTAGTTTGGGTTTCATTTGGGTTAAGTCTTGACTTGGTCAAGGAACCAAGTTGACTTGGTTTGACCCAATCCAAGGTAGATGATCACCCTATGATGATTGTTGATCATGATATGAGGTTTGGATGGGCATAGTTCAATCCCATTTGATTTGGATTAGGACTTGGCTCAAAAAGGGCTTTTAGGTCACTTTGGGTCAAGTGGACCTAAATGGGTCAATTAGCTTGATCTTGGCTTTATTCAAGTTTAATTGAACTCACATATAGAGTTAGGATGGAAATATAAATCCAATTGCAAGTGGTTTGGAGTCAAATGAATTTTAGTTCATATGATAATTTCAAGTCAAAAAGGGTCAACATGGGCCTGACTTGGGTTGACTTGGGTTTGGTTTGGTAATTATAATTTGTATTTATATTTGGGTAAGTGATTGAAAGGATGATTGAATCATGAAGAAATCCATGGGCTTTGAATTAATTTGGGTGTCAATTAGCCAAGTTCAAGAATTTGGTTAAAAAGGCTAAAATTAGGAATTTGATTTGATTTGGGTTTGTTCTTGGCCACTTGGATTTATATTTCATTTATATTTGTGAATATAAATGAAGATATAAATGGTTCATAAGAAAATCACTTGGGTTTGGAGTGATTTGGAAGCAAATTTGACCAAGTTGGAGATGTAGGTGAAAAGGGCTTAAGTAGGGAATTCATTTGGTTTGATTTATTTTTGGTCATTGAAGGGTGGGCTTCATTTATATTTATGAATATAAATGAAGGAATGATTGATTTATAAAGAAATCAATTGAGTTTAGTTTGATTTGGATTGAGATTTGGTTAAGCTTATGGAGTTAGGTTTATATGGCTTAAGAAAGGTCTTGGTTTGATTTAGTTTGATTTGATTTGAATGGTTTGAATTTAAATTTCATTCATATTTTTGAATATATGATGAAATGATTGATTTATAAATAAATCAACCAAAATTTATTTAGTTTGAAGGAGGTTTTGGTTAAGCATATGAAGGTGGTTCATATGGCTTAGAAAGGGAATTTGGAATTTGAATTTGATTTTGGGTTTCTATCATTTGATTTGGGATTGGATTTAGAATTGGTCAAAAAATAAATCAATGACTTAGGAAGGGATTTGGAATATGAATTTAATAATAGGTTTCAATCTTTTGGAGTTGGATTTGATTTGGAATTTGAATTGGATTTCATTTGGAAGGAGGAAACAAGGATTGGGTTTAAGGTTATAAGGTAGGCAAGTCTTCTTAAATTCCTAAGGCATAACATCTTCCTATAGCTAACTCTTCTAAGTCTCTAAGCTTAGGTTAAGTGTTCTCCTAATCACTAGAAGTGTCTTAAGACTAAGGAGCTCTTAGTGTCTACAAGAGTTTGTGGTGAAAAGATTTCTATAGAGCCTCCTTTCAAATCTATGGGTTGAAAGAGAAAGGCAAACCTATAAAAATTTGTCTTTTTAGGACGTTACATAGATCTGCAGATGTACTTATTAAAGTGATCGGGTACGACATTAAGAAGAGGTGTACTATCTCAAAGATAGAAGTCACCCTACAATGGACCTAATCACCAAAATAAGGACATAAGGATGTTGTCTTAGTGTGCAATTCTTCCCTACTTTACATGAAAAAGTAATGCAATGTTTATTTTAAACTGGTTCATTAAGTTCCTCGAGAAGTCATAGTTTTAATCCTAAGAATGGGAATTCTTTAGGAAAACCTCGATTAAGGTAAATGATCATTGTCTAAAGATTTCAAGGAAAAATATCAATCGATTGGTTTTGAAGATCAAATGGGATTGATCAAGAGATTTATTCAAATAGAGATAAGTAGGAGATGGTCATGATGAGAAACTTAGCATCTCACTATCCTATGATTGGGCTTTATATTTTGAAATTGATTTAATTTGTTTGAGTTGATTTTCATTAGAATTGCTTATAATTTCATACAAGGTTATGGAAATGCCTAAGAGGTGAAAAATTTATGCTTATGGCCCACAAAGGAAAGCAACCTAACTAAATCTGGGAGCTTTCAAGGAAAACCTAAATGTAAGGAAAAAATGAGTATTTGGTCTACCTCCAGAGAGGATAAATCACCAGCTTGGACTTATAACCACAGGGGTGGCCAACTAACTCCTCTGATTTTAAATTCATGTAGGCAAATCATATACTTTATGTAAGATGGTTGGGCTATTATTTATTTAGAAAGAGACTAAGTCCTTAAACTCACTCCCTAAAGAGACTAGATCATGTAAAGGGCATGCTTCAAATGACCTAAATCTAATGCAATTTAAATTTTATTTTATTTTTATTTTGGAAAATCATTTTGACTTAAGATAATAGGATTCATATGCCTAATGCATGAGAAATGAGATTATGGGCCAAAATTAGTGAGAAGGGAGAAGGGAGAAGGTGTGTTTTCACCATGGCTTTCACAGGTCAAGCCAAGTTTCTCTGGCAATGGTAGAAGCCCTCCAATTAAGAGTGAAACAAGATGCATTTGTGCATGATGTTATAAAAGAAATACTCATCCAGCTAAGGGGTTGCTAATTCTTTTATCTTAATTTTAAACCAAAGCTTTAGATGAAGTTATGAGTTCTTTAATTTTAGTTTTGAATTGTTAAGTTGGGTAAAAGATTTATTTTTCCAAGAATTGTCATCCAGCCAAACATAAAGTAAGGAAACTAGAAAAAGATGCCATAATGCACAAGCTAAACAAATCATCAATCAATTTATAAAGCTAAGCAAAAGAGAATCAGTGTGGTGAGATTCCATAAACAAAAAAATAAATTGGGTAGTCTACCATATACAGATTATAAATGAATTACATATAATTAAGCAAGGAACTCAGTATTATGGGGGTCTTCAAGCGTAATTTCTTCATTCTTCTTTTCTTCTTCATTCTTCTTTTCTTCTTTCTTCTTCTTTTCTTCTTTCTTCTTTGGTTCTTTCTTTTGGATGGTTGGAAGGTGGATGCTCTAAGGCTTCACATGGTGCATAAGATAGAATCTTATGACCAATGCTCATCATAATCCCCATAACAATCATTACAAAATCCTAATTTTGTATAAATTTACATGAAAAGGAAAAGAATGAAATTCTACTAACACAAAATGATTAAATAGAAAACCACACAAATCCAAGCATATATATTGGACTTATCACACACCTAAGTCCACCTATTAGTTATTCTTGGGGTATAAGCACCTGAGAAAAACATTTATATTTTATTTGTGATAGCACCCACAATCCCCTATGAAAATAATAGTTGTAAGAGTGTCGCCATTCATTCTACATACACACTTAATCTATTCTAAAACATATATCACAAAATAAAACAAAATATTAAACCATGCACCACCCTAACCTAAAGCTAGAAGTGGTGACTTAGCTAATGTGTATGCTTTAAAGGTTTGTGTGGTATGCTTAGTAGCAGTTAGGATTTTCTAAGTGTGAATGATGTTCAACTTAGAGGAGGGTTTCATTTAAGTTGTTTAATTATTTTGGGTTGATTTTATTTCATATTTTAATTAGTTCAAATGAATCTACAATTAATTACTAAGTTATAAAGGGAAAGAGACTTCTCTTTCCTTCTAAGAAATAATTTATAAAGTAGATTCACATTTTAGTTTTTTAGTGAATGTTTTGTTATGTGTTTTGATTAATTATAAGTTTAGATAAACTCTAAATAAATAAGAAAGAAAGGCATTTTAAGATTAAGTAAAATGACTAAATTCACAAAACACACATTACTTCTTTTTCCCTATGTATAACATGCATGAATGTATCCTAAGCATATCTACAAATAGGAACATGTTCAGATTTAAGGTATAAGACCTACTTAGGGCTAAAACTCGCAACCTGTTGTCAAGGAATATACCACTTTTCTTAAATACAAGCATGTGAACAAAAGAAATGAAATGGAATGCAAAAGTTGTATTAATTGATTCATTTTGTTTATGCAGTTTATGTGTGCAAGTATAGGTAACCCTTCTTAAGTGATATCATAAGAATGAATAGGATATGTAATTAGGTAAGTGTTAGGTTCTTTTCAAATGAACCATACATCTTATCAACTCCTATTCAAAATTATACTAACATAAGAGAGAAAGGAGATCTATGCTAAGCACATCCTTATATTCTTTCACATACAAGCTTATAATTAAATATAAGTAGCACACTTTCAGATTTGATAATTGATTTTTTTAAAAAAAATAGTTTGAATTTAGTAGTGATAATAGTCATTCATATTTCTACTTTAGTCAACACATGCAAATTTGACATGAAGTAAATAGTTTCATTTTTAAATTTGAATTTGAAAATATGGATCCATGAAACCACATGAAATACAAATTTAACATGTTGGGGAAAGAATCAAAAAGCTTGTAACACATTCACTTTAATTAAATCCTAAAGACATTCTTATGAAATAAGAAAGTTTAAAATAAATCAAAGTGTATTCAATGTGATTTTGTTTAGTTTAAGTTTGATTTAATTTTGAAAATATGAGTTGTTTCTATTCTAACTCATTCCCACATGTGATTGACATTTTGTTTAATTTTTTATGATTAGATTCATTTTTTATGTATTGAGGTTAAGGTGTGAATTAAGAAAATTTACCCTACACCATAGCATATTTAACCAAGTAATTATGAGCCAATGAGATGACATAAAACTCACAAAGAATTTAAACAATGCACCTTGGAAGAAAAGGGCCTAATGCAATTTGGCTCATGATTAATGGTTAATTAAGGGGTTTAGCAAGTAATTTCAAAACACCCTTCACACATATGAATTGGGTTTTGATTTTTTTTAATGAACTTAAAATCTTAAACACTAAGCATCTACCCAAGTAGATTAATTAAGTTCAAGTTTTAGAATTTTTAGAGATTAAGGGCATAATTAATGAATTAACCCTTAATTAAGAGGGAGAGAAAAGGGGGTTTAGAATAGCTTAAGGAGTGCCCAAATTATTTCTAAACCTCTCATTGAATCACCTTAATCAACTATAATAAAGGATTAAAACACTAATCCAAACCTAATTATCCATGTACATGGAGGGTAATTACATTTGTAATTCCCCAATTAAGCCTTTAATAAATCCCAAGAAAATTAGGGAGGTAGAGTCTCCCTAAATTATACCCAAAAGTTTGGGATTAATTAAGGAGTATTAAAATATGATTTCTAATAAAACCAAAATTAGAAAAGGATAATTCAAAATCTATTGAAATTATTTTTAAAATATTCTTGAATTATCTTTGGATTTTACCTCATATTTTTGAATTTTGTGAGAGATATGATTTTTAGAAGATGAGGAGATTAATTATAATTAATTTAATCCCTAAACTAATCCCTCATGTAGACGGCTTGTCACTTTACATGTCAGTGAGCCTACTTACGTATCCAAATGGGTGGCTGGATGCTTTGATATCGTTGATCAATGATGGTAGGATCATCACAATGGTTTCTTAAATGGATAATTAATTCTAAAATGTGGAAATAATCTTGGTCATCCATCCAAAATGCACGATGAGATCTCTAGTTCTTCCTAGGATTAATGAGGCCATCCATGATCTTGGGAGATCAATGATGAGCAGTTGGAAAATTGTTCCCATGCCATCTAAAGCTAAGCATATCCAGTATTTTGCATGACTTGAAAATTCCTTTCACAAAGAAGAACACCTCCTATGCTTGGTAAAAAATTCAAAAGAGGTGATCATTTGAGCTTGAGCGATGAGGTAGCTTAGATCAGTGGAGACAAACATTGAAAATTTTTTTAGACCTTGGGTTGAGTGGATCTTATGGACCAACACCACTTGATCTCCCTTACTTTGATCTAATTGGGCTATCCTTGTGGGAACTCAATGGATGTGGGTCAGATTGATCTTTAGAAGAAGTGTAGGAATTGGTAATTTTGAGTGTGGAGAAAGTTGAAGATTCAAAGGAGCTCCCCATTTTTTCAATGAGAAAAAAAGAGAAGAGTAATTTCAAATCCTCCTTAGAGGCTTGTGACTCTAATCTTTCTTGACACTCTACTTATGAGAATGATTATTTCAAATTGAATTAGGGATATCTCCCACATGGCAATTGACGGAACACCTCCCTTGCCATTTTGATCCAATTGACCACATTGGAGGGGTTATTTGATTTGTTAGCTCTTTGCACATAGTCAGTTTGAGGCCTTTAGTGGATTGTCAACCTCTCATGTGCATCAAATTGAGTGGAAGAATGATTTGGAATGAGCCAATTTGACCCATGGGGTCGGGTTTAGCCTTGGGTCCATTTGGGCTGACCCAAACCCATTGGGTTGCACCACTCTCCATTAGGTCCACTTGAGCTATTAGGAAGGTATCAAGTTGATATGAACAGGGTATGACCTAATTACCCATGGATTAGTCCATAATTTGTTCTATGGCCTAGGGGTAGAATGGTCATTTTGCTAATTTTTTAATTTGGATATGTTGGGTATGTGGAGAAACTAGGTTTGGCCAAGTATCATGAGATTTGGAATTCATTTGATGAGGTTTGGCTCATGTTAACCCATTTAGGTCAAAATGGGTCAACTCAGTCAAGTTGACCAATTAGTCAAATTGAGTCAAACCAAGGGTTGGGTCAAGTTCATATGACTATTTGAAATATTTTGGTGGCTTTGGTTTGGTTCAATTTTGTTTAGTTTTGAATTTGGCTCATATGACTTCATTTAGGTCAAATGGGTCAAGTTGACCAATTTGACTCATTTGACTTATTTGAGCTAGGTCAAGGGTAGGTTTAGGTTTGGTTAGTCATGTGGAGTGGATTGGTATCTTTGTTCCCTATCAATTTTAGTTAAGTTTGAATTTGGCTCAACATGACCCCTTTAGGTCAAGTTGGGTCTAAGGTCAATTAGGCTAGGTTAGGTCTAGTTGGCCAATTGAGGGTTTGGTCAAGTTCAACAAGTGATTTAAATGAACTTGACCCATATTTGAATCAATTTGGCTTAGATCAAATTTTGACATATTTTGACTTTTAGGTCAAGTTAATCTTTCAAGTCATTAGGCTAGGTTAGGCTCAAATATTGACTTGGTCAAGTTCAACCATAGTTCATGAATGAAGTTAGATTAATGGTTTCAATCAATTTGGCCTATGGTGAATTTTGGATATGTTAGGTTTCATTTTTGGTTAAGTGTTGACTTGGTCAACCCTTAGGTTTGATTTGGTTTCACCCAATTTGATTGAATTATGACTTTCTATTCATTAGTCACAATGCACATACATATGTGTAAGAGATATAAATAAGTATAGCACCATTGTTTAGCTCAATGAGGTAAAGACCTCATCCTTATGCACAGATGAGTAATATACTCTTCTTATATACATATGAATGTATTACTAGAAGAAAAAAAAGTCAAACAAAATGTTGTGTTTGATTCAATCATATGATTTACATATGTGATATGAAATTCTTCTAAGCCTTAGCATGGGCATACCAGGAATGGATTTGGACAAATGTTGTGTTCTTTTCAAACTATACATTTGTAAATCTATAAGCCATGCAAAGTAAAGAGATAAGACTTCATACCATGTATCTTAGATAATAAACACATGCAAACTCATAAATGTTTCATAATTATCATCACTCCATATAATATAAATGATTTATACACTTTTGAAAGTAATTTTTTGATTTAATAGTGATAATAGCCACGCATATTTTTAATTTAAGTCAACACATGTAATTTGGCATAAAAGAAATCATTTTGTTTAATTAATTTTTATTGAAAGAGATGAATGCATGATCATATATGGCAAACAATATTTAATATGATTGGAAAGAAATAAAAGAACAAAAGCACATAATTTCATTCAATCCAATTAAATCCTAAAGGCAATCATATTAAATAAGATCGTTTAAGACAAACTAAAGCTTCTTAATGTCATTAGTTTCATGTTTGATTTGATTCAAGAAATATAAGAAGAGATATGCTAATCCTATTCCATACCCCATGTTCATGATTTAATTTGGTTTAATAAGAAATAATTAAATTGAATTTATGAATTAATTAAGTTGGATCCTTAATTAAATCAATGATTACCCTTACCTATGCTTCTTTAATTTGATTAACCACTTAATTATAAGCCATAAATGACATGAACATGTGAGAAATAAAATTTCAATGCTCTTAAATAACCTAATGCAATTGGCTCATGATTAATTAAGTTAAAGAATCTAAGTAAGTACTTTATGATTCTATACTTATGGGTTAGTCATAATTTTTTCTTAGAGGGTCTTTATGTTTGTTAAACACATAAAGGAACCCTTAATTTGATTGTTGTATTTAAGGTTTGATTTGATTTGATTTATTTGAATGAATTAGTTGAACTGATTTGATTTGATTAGTGTTTATTACATTTGTTTTGTATTTGTTTACCTTCATGTAATTGGATTGATTAATTTTTAATTAGATATTTTGATTTAAATAAATCTTGATAATTCAATATCCTTTTAAATTAATATAATTCTTTTCTTTGATTATAATTATGTGATTTAATTTTATGTTTATTTGATTTGATTATGGTTTATTTATTTATAGTTTGATTGGATAAAATGAATTGAAAGTTTGTTTTGATTTAATTGAGTTTGATTATTTATGATTATAATTTTATTTTAATTTCATTCATTTATCATGTTTATTAGATTTTAGTTTATGTTTTAATTTTACACATTTTAATAATTAGTTTTATCTTATTTAGGTAGGTTGAATTAGATTTAATTTGATCATGTATTAAATTGATGAGAGTCTTTCTTATTTGATTTAATTTGATTTGATTAGCTTTATTAATCTATAGGTTTGCTTAGGTTCAATGTGATTATATAATTAGTTTAATTAAGAAGTGTGTTTAGGTTAATTATTAAATTAAATAAAGATTTATTTAATTTTAAATTTGGTTTCATATATATATTTAGGTTAATGATGTAATTATTGACATAATGATTTAGATTTAATATAGGATTTGATAGGCATTTAATTGCATTTTAATTATGTTCAAATTCATGTTTGCTTAAGCCTAAGTTTTCTGTGATTACTTTAATTAAATTGGTTTATTTTTGATGTGTGATTAAATTAATTAGTGGAGGAATTAATGATTTGATTTGAGTTTGATTTAAGAATTAATTTTAATGTGATTTATTTAAGTCAATTTAGTTCACTAAGATGATGGATTAATTCATTAAGTTTGCATTAATTAGATATTTAATTAATTAAGTTTGATTAAAGGTAATTGAATTTTGAATTATCAGATTAATTAAAGATTTGTTTAATTATAAATTAATGACTTAATTGCCCACATCTGAATGGTTTGATTTAATAAGTTTAATTAAGTGTTTTACTTAAATTTTATTTAATTAAGTGTTTGATTAGATTAAGTGTGTTAATTAATTTTTATTTTGATTAAACTTAATTATTCATAATTATAGTTATGTTTGACTTCATTCATTATGTTCATTAAATTTCATTTAACGCTTTAATTATGAATATATTTTTGATTTAATTGATAGGTTTATGTATTAATAGCTAATTAATTATCTTATTCCAAATGGATGTGATTTTATCATATGTTAATTAAGTTTACTTTAACTTTATTTGGTTTAATTTGATTAATATTAAATGATTATGTTGAATTGGTTTATTAATCAATTTGATTTTTGGTTTATTTAATGATTAATTAATGTTCAATTTATTTTAATTTTTTAAGTAGTTTCATATAATTAAGATTCAATACTTGGTGTTGGTTTAACAAGATTAGTTTGATTTTATATTAAAGTTTCATTGATTTATTTAATTATGAGTTTAATTTAAAAAATATAATCATTTAATTGAATTTCATTAACTCAATTAGGTTCAATTATGTTTAAATTTAATTTCATTTGAGGGATACATGATACTTTTTTTTAGATTTGGGTTTGATTACCAATCATTTGAGTATTACATCATTTCTGATTTTGATTTGATATTTAAATTATTTTTAGATTATGTTTTAATTAATTTCTTAATTAATTAAACTTTAATCTTAAGTGTTTATTTGGGGTTCATTACGATTCAAAAAATCACATTATTTTCTTAAGAGTCTTAAATGTCTATTGAAGTAATTTAAGTTATTTTGAAGATTTTTGTAAATTTCTGAACTTTTATTTGATTCACTTTATTAAAATAGACAATCTAAATTTCAAATTTTAATTTCTCCCAATCCAGAAATCCTTTTTACTTGATATTTTTATGATAGGGGTGTTTTAAATTTAATTTCAATTCCTAAAAATTTCAACTCAATCCGACTTGTATTTTAGACTAATTAATAAAATTTGATTTTCACTAAAACTTAAATTAAGCCCAAACCATTAAGTGGAATTTGAGAATTTTTGGTTCTTTGGATTCCTCTCAGAAAGACAAATCCAACAAGCTCTTATTTGTAATTTTTTTGTTATGTATTACATTTTTTTTATAAAATTTTAAAGTTTGAGGAAACTTAAATAATGTTTAAAATCGGAAAAATATTTTCCACTTAACATAACCACGCGTGGCCAGCGCAATGCGATTGGCACCGTGTGGCCGCCACATATACCGCATCGGCATGCGTGATGGTGCGTCACCATCGTCGAGCGAAAAGGCGACATGATAGCGGATCGATCATCAAACCATCCGATCCGGAGACGCCGTCGATCAAATGATCAGATGCGAATCGATCCATGGATCACGAAAGAGGATGTCGATTGTCGATGATGATCAGAGCGTAATTTCTGATCCCGATCTAGATCGAGATCGGTGCGTGTTCTCCCCTGAATGAAATAAGGATTTGTGCTTGAAAACTACTCATTTGGGCAATTTTGGGCTCATTTTAGGCACCTTGAAAATACTATCATTGGATAGTGTAAAATATCTGAGGTAATCTATGGAAATTTTATAATCAGCATACATACATCAAAAGATCTAAGAGGGCTATGGTTTGATGAAATTACCTCATGGGGATGGTTTTTGGCGGTGATGATTGCAGCTCTTGAGTGGAGGAAGAAGCTTTGGAATGAGCTTAGACCTTCGCCTTCACTTCATAATGATATATCTTCAATTGCTGCCGCTTCCTCATCGGAATCCACTGATATTGATGTTTTTAGCTTAAGACAAGTGGGGAAGTGGTTGTTGATAGCTTTGGGGTTCCAAGAGGGCGGAATGAGAAGAATATGCTCAACTTTTAACCCCTTTCTCTTCTCTTCAAGTGGATGGATGAAAATCCATCATTAAGTGTGATGGGGAGATGGTTGGGAAGTAATGGCTGATTTGGGACTTTTCAATTTGCTCAAAGTCTTCATTTACTACCATATGATCGCTCCATTGAATGCAAGTGGAGGGAGTTTGAATGCATGTGATGGGGAGAATTGAATGAGTTGGGTGGAATCCTCATGTGGGGGAGGCTCCATGAGCAATTTGATTGGGTTGAACTAATCTTGGGCTGATCCTAAGTGGGTTTAGGATGGGTTGGATCAAATTTCAATGGGTTTCAACTTGATTCAAATGGGTTCAGCTCAATTTAGGTCATATGGGCCATATTGGGTCAAGTTAGGTTAGGTTGACCAATTGGTCAAATTGGGTCAAACCAAAGCTTAGGTTAGATTCAAATGATAATTTGAAGAGTTTTTATATGAAAAATTTGATTTAATTTGGCTTAGAATTAATTTTGGCTCATTTGGAATCAAATGGATCAAATGGGTCAAGTTGATTATTTTGACCAAAATTGGCTAAATTTGCTTGGGTTATGGGTTGATTCATGTTCAATTGGCTAATTGAGGATGAATGTGGTCTTTGGTTTGAATCAATTTAGATTTAATTTAGATTTAGGCCAAATTGACCCTTTAGGCCAATTTGGGCTAAATGGCTCAATTGGGCTTGATTGATCAATTTGGTTCAATTATGGCTTTAGTCTAATTCAATAATAAATTTAGAATGAACTTGAGCCATTAGTTGCAATAAATTTGGGTTAGATCATGATTTGACCGAATTTGGTTATTTAGGCTAATTTGGGTCAACTTGGATCTAATGGACAATTGGATTTTGTTTGGCTCAATTTGTGGTTAAGTCATATTTAAATATTGATTTTGGGTTGATTCAAATCATTGGTTTTAATCAATTTGATGTAGGATGAATTTTGGCTAGTTTTGGTTCATTTGGGCTAAGGGTTGGCTTAGTCAAATGACTAAGTTGACTTGGTTTGACCCAATCAATTGATCATCCTAGAGTGATCAACAATCATGGTGGAAGGTTTTGGTGAGCTTGGCTCAATCCAATATGGGTTTGATTGGAAGTTGGCTCAAATGGGTCTTTTAAGTCATTTTGATTTGGTTTGATTTGATTTGAGTTGAAGTTATATATTCTATATTGAAATATAAATTCAAACAATCAAAGAGTCAAGGGTTTTGGCTCATTTGAAATTTTCAAGTCAAAATGGCAAGGTTAGGTTTGACTTGGGTTGGCTTCGATTTAATTAGATGATTGTAGGTTTCATTTATATTTGGGTAGATAATTGAATGAATGATTGATTTAAGAGAAAATTCATTGGTTTCGAATTGATTTGGATAGGATTTGGTTAAGTCTAAGAAATTAGCTTAAAGGGTATAAAGTGTATTTTGGATTGATGTTGGATTTAGTCTTGGCCATTTGGATTTATATTTCATTTATATTTATGAATATAAATGAAGATCTAAATGATTCATGAGAAAACCACTTTGAGTTTGGAGTGATTTGAAAATTTGACCAAGTCCATGGATGCAAAAAAGGCTTGAGGGCAATCAATTTAGTTTGATTCATTTTATTGGAAGGGTTTCATTTATATGAATATAAATGAAATAATTGATTTATAAATCAATTGAATTTGATTTGGTTTCAATTATTTGGAGTCAAATGAATTAGATTGAATTTGAATTTGAATTGAGGTTCATTTAAGATTTGAATTTGGGCTTGATTTGAGAAGGTGTATGGATTGAGTTTAGGCTTGGATAGGGTGATTTTTTAAGTCCAATTCATGGCCTAATCCTATGATTAACTCTTCTAAGTCTCAAGACTTTGGTTAAGTGTTCACCTAATCACTAGAAGTGTCTTATGACTAAGGAACTCTTATTGTCTAGAAGAGTCCTAAGTCTAAGAAGAGGAGGTCGAGAGGTCACTCCAAAAGTGAGGTCAGTAAAAGGACCCCCAATAGGTGTATACACGCATATTGGTGATAACAAATGATCAACAATATTAAGATTGCAAACACTAATGGAAACATCTATACCTGAAGAGGTAGATAATCACGATCTGGTAATGTAGCTCACTTTATAGAGGCATAAGAGCTAAGGAACGGGATTGAGTACATGAACCTTTCAATAGAGAAGCAAGTTCACGTTATCACTGAAGGATAAGAATTTGAGTTTGATTGTGAATATGATTTATTTGGGTGTGTATCCTCTAGGGATAAGAATCTATAATCTAATGGGAATCAAATCAAATTGATTTTAATTCATTTTTATTTTAATTGATGTGGAGGCATATCCTCTATGGATATGTGCTTGAATCTGCTAGGGATTTGAAATAAGAACCTTCCACTAGAAGCAAGTTCAGGCTATTCGTTGGGGATAAGGATTTGATTGGATTTCTTTGGTTTATTTAATTAGACTCCACTAAGGTTGGTTTAATTTGTTATGGCTTCAATGGGGAGAAGGGTTCTATATTGAGGGCATATCTACCGGGGTTGTACACTCAATTAGATTTGTTTGATTTAGATCTCACTAGGTAATTTGATTTGCCAGGGAGAATTTGGTTTGCCCAATATGTTTAATTTGACTCCTGGGAGGTTGGTTTGAATTTTTGTGGATATCTGAACCGAAGGACAGGGGCCTTGATGTCTTAGATTTATAAGTCCAAAGGGTAGTCTTCGCCAGGTAGACTATCCGACCTAAGGGGTTTCCTTGCATAACTTATGCTAGGAAGAAAGTGCAGCAAACTTACATCTTTGAGGAAAAGCACTAGGGTGATCTATTGATGAGCAACACATCTAACCCTACCTAAGGCGACTGCTGAGTGAGCATATTGGGGATCTTACCTCAACTTAACAGTAGTCCTGATGATTAATTTGATTTATATTTGAATTGATTTAAATTGATTTAATTTAATTTGGTGTGCTATGTTATGGACCCTTGACGTTGGACCCAAGGGGGCTATGTACTGTCTGATTTACAAATCCAAAGGGGTAGTCTACCAAAGAATAAGGTAGGACTATCGTGCCTAAGGTTTCCTTTTGTGCATAGCTACACTGAGAGAAAGCAGTAGACTTACATCTTCCAAAGTAAGGATCAACCGTTCTATCAATGATGTAACAAATCGAACCCTACCTAAGGTGACTATTGAGTGAGCACCGCCGGGGATCTTACCTCAACTCAACAGTAGTCCTGATGATTAATTTTATTTATATTTGATTTAATTTGAATTGATATAATTTAATTTGGTTTGTAATGTTATAGACCCTATTGGCTTGCGTTGGACCCACTAAGAAGGGGCTATGTCGGCCTTGACCTGTCTCAAATTTACAAATCCAAAGGGTAGTCTACCAGCATAAGGTAGGACTATCCAGCCTATGGGTTGCCTTTCGGTGTGCAACGGCAATACTATGGAGAAAGTATAGTAAACTTACATCTTTAAAGTAGGATCCATTGTGATCTAGATGGCAACAAATCGAATACCTAAGGTGACTATGAGTGAATGTCTGGTGGACTATGTCACTCAGAGTAGTCAAGAATTTAATTTAGATGGACCTATGCGATGGATCTACTAAGAAGGGCTAATATCACCTAAACTATCTTAGATTTACAATCCAAAGGGATAGTCACTACCATCGTTGACAACCAACCTGGGGGTGCGCAGTAATGGTCAAGTCAGGAAGATGGCTTGTAGACTTACAACTTCCTAAATAAGGAACCACTAGGGTGATCGGTTGATAGCACAATGAATCAAACTCAACCTAAGGCGACTATTTGAGCGAATGCCACTATGGACTCATATCGACTAAAGAATAGTTAGAATTAATTTAATTTTAGATGGACCCTATTAGTGTGTGATGAATCTACTAAGAAGGAGCTAATATTAATTTAGACCTATCTTAGATTTACAAATCTAAAGGGATAGTCTACCAGTCGCGGGGTAGTGCTAACCAACCTAAGGGGTGCCTTTCGATGTGCAATGATCAAGCCAGGAAGAAAGCTTGTAAACTTCCTACAAGGAACCATGGGTGATATTGTTAGCATAAACAAATTGAATCGACCTGGGTTGCAATGTAACGGTCGTACTAGAGAGAATGTGTGATGGACCTATATCTCCTGGAGTAAAGATGACCAAGGTGACCTATTGACCTATAACAAGTCGAACCCAACCTAAGATCACTACCGAAAGTGAGGACGGGACTTATCTCAACTCAAAAGTAACTAGGCAATTCCTATAGGGAGTTTTGTTGACACTGCCCTAAAGATAGGATGGCTGTCTTTAGAAAAGGTACCACTATGGGTTTTCCTCCTAATCCATAAGCAAGAACATATATTTTATTTTGTTTATATATTTGCGTAGACACTGTTGGTGTACGAGAGACCACACTGAGAAGGAGCTTATATCAACCTAGTCATTCGACTTACTGGACCAAGGGAGAATCTATCCGAGATAAATTCTCCAACCACAAGGTGGCTACTAGAAAGGGGACTTTCCAATAAAAAGTAACGCAAGTGTCTAAATGGGTCTAATGACGCGTGATCCAAATAGAGTGCCCGGGGAGGTGCCTCTGGGGCTTTATCCAGACCCTAAAAGAAAAAGCCTATAGGTATACGGTGGCCAACTTTGGGAGAAAGCTTCTAGACTTACAGTTGCCATGAGTAGTGTATCCACTGGGTGGGTCGTTGTCAACATGGTGATAACCAACCAACCTAAGGCGCCCATCATTTTATGAAGATCAACATGAGAAGAAGGCTTGTGGACTTACATCTTCACAGATGGAAGTGATCATCAGGATAATTTGTCATCGGTGAAATAAAAACCATCCGACCTAGGGCAACTACCAAGTGGGGAGTCTCGTGTAAGGACCAAACCCAGGCTTGAAGTAGTCAAGAGGAAAGGAGCCACTGGGGGACTTATCCTAAGCCTCAAATATACTAGACCCAATCAGATCTTGATGGCTAGTCTAAGAAGAAAGCATGTAGACTTACATCTTCTTAAATAAAGTCAATATGAGGTAGGCTTACATAGGACCAAACAAAACAACAAGGCCGTTAGTTTGCAATGGTCAAGTTAGGAGAAAACTTGTGACTTACCATCTAGAGTAACCACTGGAGTGACATGCTAGCAAGGTAGCATATCAGCCTGACCTAGAGCAGCTAATGAGTGAGTGCCACAAGGGGCTTGCTCCCATATCAAAATAGCCCAAGATAAAAGATATGCATGTGTGTTTGTGTTGTGAAAAAAGGAATAAGCTGCCACTTTGGTTCTCTTACACCTATCCTAAGCATGTCGAAGAATGGATGAAATGGTGTCATAGGGGCAATGTCACCCCACCAAGAAAGGATGCCTTGGGTTCTTACTCCTATCCTAATAGCATTGGAGATAAATATTGAGTTTTTCATGTAAGTTCGAAGAAGCGTTTAGATTGATGAGGAATTTTGAAGGGTGATTGTAGATTGATTTTTTATTTTATTTATTTTATCTTTATTTATTTTTTATTTATTTGGACTCTACCAATGTAGATGTGAAAACATAACTTTACTAAGGAATTGATTTTGATAATTATTATTTTTAAATTTCTTTACATGTGCAAATTGAACAAGAACAACTAAGAGTAGTTTTCTTTCTCCAAAATCCTTGGGACCTAATCAAAGTAATTTATCATCCTTAGTAAAAGAAATTCACCAAGGCTTCTCAAATATTATGTTCTAACTTGTATTTGAATGAAAGAAATTTCTCATTCCAATTACTTGAATTATTCTCCAAATTTGAATTTTGATTTTGAGTGTAATGGATTTTGAAGTAGTGTTTGTTGACATAGAAATACAAGACACTCTCCTATCACTGTGGTTTAAATTACTTTTCATCCTTCAAAACACCAAAGTAGGTTTTAATGATTAGAAGTAAGATCTTGATTTGGAGAGTTTTTGAGATAGCCTAGCTTTGAAAGAGTTTAAACCATCTATATTCAACGTTAATTGAAGTCTCTTTTTTTTTTTTGCAAGACCTTCAAGCTTTTCAATCGATGCATAGATTTTATAATTTGATTATTTATAATAAATTTTAACAAAAAGAGTTGTGCCCTAAATGAAGATAGCCTTAAACTAGTGGACTAAGGGGAATGGAGGGGCCAATATTAGAGATGTCATAAAATATTACTTTATGCTTTTGAATGAGTATTGAAACTTATCATCCTTTAGAACTTGCTCTACTTTCTTTGTTAAAGTAGTGAATGATGACCAAAAAAGATGAGAGATTAAGTATCTTAGAAGTGATAACCTTCCTTGAAATGATTTTAATTGTGTTGAGCCCCTCCTTTTTTTTTTTTTCTTTTCTTTTTTTTTTTTTTTTTTTTTTTTTTTTTGAGATTGCATCTCTAATATCACTTTAATCTCTTTTAGATAAATTTTGGTTATCCCATGATGCTTTACTACAAGCCCTAGAAACTTCCCTAAAGCCAACCTAATTGTATACTTTAGGGGATTCATCTTTAGGATGTAGTGTCATAATTAATCGAAGATAACTACTTGGATCGTAAAAAATGGTCTTCCTTTTCTTTGCTTTTGGACATGAGATCGTCAACATAGCATTTGACTTGGTGATGAATGAGTTAGTCGAAGATTCGAGTCATGGCTCGCTGGTATGTGGTGCATTTTTAAGGTTGAAAGGCATGACCTTATAATAGTAAATTTTGATGGAACTCATAAATGCAAATGACTTCTCATCCTTTGGTAACATTTGACCCATCCTTGAATGAGGAGACTGTATGTAAAGAGATAACTTAGATCTTCAAAATTAAAATATGTGTGGATTTGAATGTTCTTCCATTTGATTGGGAATAATGTTAGGTAATCATAATAGTATCTTTCTTCTTCAATAAGGTTAATTTCAAACTTTGATCCTCTTCTTGGAGAGAATGTTCATCACAAAGTTTATAAAATAAAAATAGCAATAGGTTCAATTTTGAGCTTGCAGACTGCTACCTTCGGAGATGTATTGGGCACTTTATAATGGTCTTAGGTAAAGAAGTCTTTAAACTACAAAAGTAACCTAGCCAAGTCATTGGCATTTTCCTTCTAACTTATCATATATGGATGTTGGGAGGGTGGGTAGACTCTCTTTATGTTCTGAGGTTAATTTTTTGAAACTTATTGGTTAATGATCTTGGTTGAATTTCTTGGGAGGGTGGGTGGACTCTCTCATAGCAATAGGTTCATTTTTTTAACAACTTTAGGGAGTGCATTCTCTACTTGAAAATCTTTAAAATTATTTGAGCAAAGTAGGTAGACTAGGCAAAAGATAATTTTATTACTTCATTTGAAGGTCTATCTACAAGCGTTGAATCCTCTTTCGAGCTTGGAGAAAGAGATATGAAGTAAAAAATTTGAAATCTCATATTATATTTTTTGCTAGAGGTTAGGAGCAACTCTTAACTTCCAATACTATAATAATATAATAAGATAGTAGAATTAGAGTCAATGAGCTCGCATACCTACTAAGTTTCTAGTCATATCACACACGAATCATCCTTTTAGAACTTTTTTTATCATTTAACTCCAAAGACTTGTCAAAATCTAACTCAAAATTTATTTCATATATTCTTTTCTCTTTTTTCTTGAATTTACACCCGTACACATGATTTATCCTTTGGATTCTAAATCAATGTGTATTATTGGTGCTTCACTTTTTTTTCATTTTCTTCTTCTCTCTCTCCTTTTTTTATTGAGTCTTTGTTCATATTGTGTTCTCTGGAGGAGATTGCTTGTCTTTCTTTTCCATATGATATTCAATGTTGAATATGACTTGAGGAGGTTGCCACTAACTAAGCAAGAAAGAATCAAATACTTTTCTATCTCTTTTGAGAATGTGAGAGTGTACTTATTACTTAGCTCAGTGGGAAACCTTCCAAGATAGTTTAGGACCTTAAGATTAACCTTCAAAATAGTTTGATGCCCTTGTTTTGGATTGTGAGGTGTATCTTAAGAATAATTTAGAATTTGATTATTTCCAATGACTGATTTGCTTCTTCCTATGGTGTTGATCAAAGTGGTAGGACCATGCCACTATAATAATTGACTTATGTGATATCTTCTGAAAGAGTGGTAGAATTGATGTCAACCTACTCTTTTTTTGTGTGCCCAAAGTTTATCCCATTAGACCTTTAAAATCTGATGATTCTGACTCTTTATTGATAGTGACACCATGAAAGCTTAGAATGGGGGCATCTCTACCCGAGTTGAAATCATTAAGGCATCAAGTCCATCGATACTACTATTTTATGAATTACAATCATTATTTTGAGAGTTATCTTCTTTTGGGAATTAGGATTCAAGTCATTTGAGTCATACTTATCGAGAATAAATAAGAAATACTCAAAATCCTTGTCAATTTCATTGGCCTCAAGGAATCTCTATGGCCTTTCTCCTTTAGGTGAAAATCCACATTTTGGTTTTAAGTTGAATTCCATCATAAAAGTTTTTATTAACCATAACTTTATGATTGATAATAATGAATATTGCATTATCATAAGTTATCTTAAGATTTTCAAGATCTATGTCAAATTTGATTCAAACATCCTTGATAGATTTAAATAATTTGGACCCACACTCATCAAATTTAAATATGATAAGGGGGTTCAAATAATTAGATTTTGATTTGGAGAGATTATGAAGAGAATTTTTTTTTTGGAACCTCACTAATCAAAAATTGATATGACTATAGGTTTAGAGCTCTTTGACTTTAAGAAATTTTGGAACCTTACTCAAATGATGGTAGGTTCAAATATTTAGATTTTTTTTTGTTGTTTATTTGATTTTGATTTTGAAAGAGAACCATCATTTAACAAATTTGAGTATGTTAAATGAAATTGGTTAATTTTGTTTGAAAAAAGGATTTTGTTATTTATTTTTTGAAGAAGAGGTTTTATTTGATTTAATTTTGATTTTGAAAAATGAACCTTCACTTAACAAATTTGGGTATGCTAAGTGGGCTTCAATTAATTTTATTTTAAAAAAAGTTTAAAAATTTTTGGAGAAAGATATTTTTTTTCTTTGTTTAATTTTGATTTTAAAGAGGGAACCTCCATTTAACAAATTGGATTATGTTAAATGGTGTTCATAGGATTTTTATTTGATAAGACTTTTGAAAATTTTTGTAAAAGATGTTTTTATTTTACTTTGGATTTTATTGAAATTTTGTTAAGCCTCCGATGAACCTTGCTTCACTAAGCTAGTGGTAAGAGGTTCAAAATTTTATGTTTGGTTATTTTTTCTTTCTTTGGTTAATTTATTTTTACCTATTGGGGGACCTAATGGGATTTTAAGACCTACACAGAGTGAGGTCCAAAACCAAAATGATGTTGGCTAGCTTTGCTTAAGGATGAAATAAGCTAAGTGTAAATAGAAAGAAAGATAGTCTTGGGCTTATATAAAATATAATTCCACTATTGATGCTTGGAGATAATAATTATCTACTAGGGATGGAGAGAGGAACCATCCCCAGTGGAGTCGCCAGAAAAATCAGTGGTGTTTATTTTTAAGATATTTGGGACACCACGTAGATCTTAGGGGTACTTATTGAAGTGATCGGGTATGACATTAAGGAATAGTGTACTATCTCGAGAGATAGAAGTCACTACCCTATAATGGACCTAATCACCTAATAAGGACTCCGAAGGCATGATGGGTCTTAAATATAATAGAGACTTTTCCCTACTTTACATGGAAAAGTAAAGTAGGTTTATTTTAAGCGGGTTCATTAAGTTCTCTATGGAGGCAAGCCCCATAGTTAATTACATCCTAAGGAATGGGATTCTTAAGAACACTCGATTAAAGTAGATAATTAAGGTCTCTAAAGATTTCAAGGCAAGATTACCAAAGGATTGGCTATGCTAGAAAATCAAATAGGATAGATCAAAAGGAGAGACTTATTTTAGAAGACCAAGGAGATGAGTAGGGAATGCTTATGATACTAGGAAGCCTAGTGAGCAATCCAATCTATCTTAGGGTTCATTATATTTTTGAAATTGAAGAGAGTTAATTGTTTGAGTTGACATTTTATTAGAATACTAGGACTTATAATCTCACAACATAAGATTGTGAAAATGCCTAAGAGGTGAGAATTTATGCTTATAGCCCGAAGGAAATACCTAATCCTAAACAGCTTTGGTACAAACCACAAGCACGACTTAAATCTAAGAAAGGTGGACATGGTCTACCTCCACAAGAGGATAGACCGCAACTATTGGACTTATAATTGCTTGGAGTGAGCCAATAACACCTATGCTTTAAATCCATGTGGCCAAGTCTTATGTATTGCAAGATGGCTAGGTATTATTATTTAGAAAGAGACTAAGTCCTTAAACTCACTCCCTAAGAGACTAGAGCATGAGTAGTATGACTTCATGACTTAATCTAATGCAGATTTTATTAATTTTATCTGATTCTTTCAGACTCTTTATTTTAACACAAGCTATGGGATTTTGTATGCCTAAATGCATGAGAACTTAATTATGGGTCAAATCAAGAGAGAAAGGGGTGTTCTTCCATCAAAGGCTCTCACAGGTTAAGCTTTTATTCTCTGCACAGATGGAAGCCCCCTCTTAACAAGAGTGGAAGAATATGACATGCATGATGGTATACATACAATCCAGCTAAGGGGTTGCTAAATATTTTATTATCTTGATTTAATTCCAAGGATTTATGTGAGGTTATGAATTATTTTAAATTTTTAATTATGAGTTGTTAATTGGGGTAGAAAAATTAATTTCATCCTAAGAACCTACTGTATCCAAGCCACACATTCAAACATCAAACATGAAGAAACTAGGAAAAGCATATAATTCTAGTGCACAATCTAAACACAACATCAAACAATTTTATAGACTACCATAAAATAATAAAAGGCTAGTAAATAAGAGTTTCACCCAAAAGAGAAAAAAATATGGGTAACAGAGCTCTACCATTATACAACTCGGATTATAAAAATAATACATGTTATAGGGGTCTTCTTTTTTCATTTCTTCCTTCTCTTCCTTTTGATTTGATTTGCTCCAAAGGCAGGCACCCAAGGACTAAGCCTTCGCCACGCTCATCCTAATCCCCATAACACTAATCCTAATTCTAATGCAAAATTACATTAAAATGGAAAAAGTAAATCTAGCTAAACACGCAAAATAAATGGTTAAAAACACACCATACAACCTAAGCAAATTATGAATAATTTGGATTTAGCTCCCCACACATGAGTAACTAAGCCCACCTGTCCTTAACATGGGTTATGCTTAGGGACTAAGCAACTTACACAACAAAAGTATTTATATTTTTATTACAGCGGCCCCTTAAGCACAACCCCCTATAGAAAATATGATTAGAATAATAGCGGCCTAACATCCAATCTATGAAACATACACCCTAACATCCATTATAAAATATTACATCACAAAATAAAACATCCATCACACATACACCGCCACCCTAACTTAGCACTCGAAGTGGTGACTTAGTATTCTAATGTGTGTGCTTAAGGCTTGTGTGGTATGTCTTAATTAGGCATTAATATTGAAGTTTTCTAAGTGTAAAAGAATTCAATTTAACATGGAATGTTGGTTTCACTTTAAATTGTTTAGTTGATTTTGCAAGTTTTAATTTGTGATTTATTTGGTTCCATAAGACCCTACACTTAACATCTAAGTGTTATAAAGAAGAAAGAGGATTGCCTCTTTCATCCCTACTTAAGTCATTTTCTAAAGCATGTTATTATGACTTAGTTTCCTTTAGTGAATGGCTTATTACATGTTTTAATTAATCCTAGGTTTGGGTTCACCTTAAATAACCTTATTCAATGTGAATGGCTTCTTAAGAATAATTGGAATGAATTACTATCACATTACACATGTTCATTCATTTCTTTCCATCACATGTAACATGCACATGATTGGATCCTAAGTATACCTAAAATATGTCTTAGCACACTTAAATGATGAATGTAATGAATTATATTTGAAGTTTATATTTCATTTATTTGGATTAATATGAATGCATATCTTGTTTAATAGAAAAAGGAGACTTCAATCTATTAGCTACATGTACACTCAAATGTATAAAAGTTTTAAGCAGGTACGGTGCCATTGTTTCACACCAGGGGAGTGAGGTAAAGACCTCCTTAGGGCTACTTAAAGTTGTGAATCCCCGAGATGTCCAGACTAATATACTCACTATTATCATATACATATAAATGTATACACAACTATAAGGATGAAGAGTCATGCAAAAGAAGAAAATTAATTTGATTGAATTATGACTTTCTATTCATTAGTCATATTGCATATACATATGTGTAAGAGATATGAGTAGGTACGGCACCATTATTTTGCATTGGGGGAGTGAGGTAAAGACCTCCTTAGCGCTACTTAAAGTCGTGCATCCCCGGGATGCCCAAACTAATATACCACTCCTCTTATATACATATGAATGTACAATTGACCATAAGAAGAAAAATTCATGCAAAATGTTGTGTTCGATTTAATCATATGATTTACATATGTAATATGAAATTCTTTCTAAGCCTTAACATGGATATACATCGGAATAGATTTGGACAAATGTTGTGTTCTTTTCAAATGAACTATACATTTGTAAATCCTATGTAAGCCCATGCAAAGTAAAGAGATAAGACTTCATACCACATATCTTAGATAATAAACACATACAAACTCATAAATGTTTTATAATTAACATCACTCCATATATTATAAATGATTTATACACTTTTGAAAGTAATTTTTTATTTAATAGTGATAATAGCCATGCCTATTTTTAATTTAAGTCAACACAAGCAATTTGGCATAAAAGAAATCATTTTGTTTAATTTTTTTTTTTGAAAGAGATGAATGCATGATCATATATGGAAACAACATTTAATATGATTAGAAAGAAATAAAAGAACATAAATACATAATTTCATTCAATCCAATTAAATCATAAGGGCAATCATATTAAATAAGATCATTTAAGACAAACTAAAGCTTCTTAATGTCATTCTGATTTCATGTTTGATTTGATTCAAGAAATATAAGAAGAGATCTGCTAATCCTATTCCATACCCCCATGTTCATGATTTAATTTGGTTTAATAAGAAATAATTAAGTGAATTTTATGAATTAATTAAGTTGGATCCTTAATTAAATCAATTAATTACCCTTACCTATGCTTCTTTAATTTGATTAGCCACTTAATTATAAGTAATAAATGACATGAACATGTAAGGAAATAAAATTAATATTTCAATGCTCTTAAATAAATTAGCTTTATTAATCTATAGGTTTTGCTTAGGTTCAATGTGATTATATAATTAGTTTAATTTAGAAGTGTATTTAGGTTAATTATTAAATTAAATAATGATTTACTTAATTTTAAATTTGGTTTCATATATGTTTAGGTTAATGATGTAATTAATGACCTAATGATTTAGATTTAATTTAGGATTTGATTGGCATTTAATTGCATTTTAATTATGTTCAAATTTATGTTTGCTTAAGCATAAGTTTAATGTGATTATTTTAATTAACTTAATTAGTTTATTTTAAGATATGTGATTAAATTAATTAGTGGAGTAATTAAAGATTTGATTTGAGTTTGATTTAAGAATTAATTTTAATGTGATTTATTTAAGTCAATTTGGTTCACTAAGATGATGGATTAATTCATTAAGTTTTCATTAATTAGATGCTTAATTAATTAAGTTTGATTAAAGGTAATTGAATTTTGAATTATCAGATTAATTAAAGATTTGTTTAATTATAAATTAATGACTTAATTATCCACATATGAATGGTTTGATTTAATAAGTTTAATTAAGTGTTTTACTTAAATTTTATTTAATTAAGTGTTTGATTAGATTAAGTGAGCTAATTGTTTATTTTTATTTTGATAAAACTTAATTATTCATAATTATAGTTAAGTTTGATTTCATTCATTATGTTCATTAAATTTCATTTAATGCTTTAATTATGAATTTATATTTGATTTAATTATTAGGTTTATATATTAATGGCTAATTAATTATCTTATTTCAAATGGGTGTGATTTAATCATATGTTAATTAAGTTTACTTTAACTTTATTTGGTTTAATTTGATTAATATTAAATGATTATGTTGAATTAGTTTATTAATCAATTAAATTTTTAGTTTATTTAATGATTAATTAATGTTCAATTTATTTTAATTTGTTAAGTAGTTTCATATAATTAAGATTCAATACTTAGTGTTGGTTTAACAAGATTAGTTTGATTTTATATTAAAGTTTCATTGATTTATTTAATTATGAGTTTAATTTAAAAATCTAATCATTTAATTGAATTTCATTAACTCAATTATATGTTTAAATTTAATTTCATTTGAGGGATACATGATACTTTTTTTTATTTAAGGTCTGATTATCAATCATTTGGGTATCACATCATTTCTGATTTTGATTTGACATTTAAATTATTTTTTAGATTTTGTTTTGATTAATTTCTTAATTCATTAAACTTTAATCTTAAGTGTTTGTTTGGGGTTCATTAGGATTCAAAAAATCACATTATTTTCTTAAGAGTCTAGATGTCAACTGAAGTGATTTAAGTTATTTTGAAGAATTTTGTAAATTTTTGAATTTTTTATTTGATTTATTTATTAAAATAGACACTCTAAACTTCAAATTTTAATTTCTCTCAATCCAAAAGTCCTTTTTACTTGAGATTTATATGATAGGTGTGTTTTAACTTTAATTTCAATTTCAACTCAATCCAACTTTTGTTTTTAGACTAATTAATGAAATTTGATTTTTACTAAAACCTAAATTAAGCCCAAACCATTTAGTGGAATTTGAGGATTTTCAGTTCTTTGGATTCCTCTTAGAAAGACGAATTCAATGAGCTCTTATTTGTAAGTTTCAATAAGTATTTTATTTTTTTATAAATTTTCAAAGTTTCAGTCAAATTAAATGATGTTTAAAATCAGAAAATAGGTGATTTTCCATAACTTAATCGGCGCGCAGCGCACCGGGGCAACGTGTCATGTGGCCTTGCGCACGGGTGCCTTGTGCGCGTGGAGCGACTCTGATGGACTAGCGTGCGGGATAGCGGTGAGCTGAAAATACTACACGCGGGATAGCGACCCGCAGATCAGATGGTCCATATCTAATCTGCAGATCCAAAGGGCGAAACGCGCGAATCGGATCCAGCGTGCGATCCGGACCGTCTGATCGCGGATCGGACGGTCTAAATCTGATCCGCAGATCTAACATGATTTGGTGTCAAAATTGTGCAGATCTAAGTGATGATCGTAGCCATCCATTTCTCTAAACTGAAGATCAGACGGCTGCTGCCCTCTCTGGCTAAAATCAATAAAAACAGGGATTATTTGAGCTCGGAAACCACCCATTTGGGGGATTTTGGGCTCAATTTTCTGGCAACCTTCATTGTAAAATACTCCAAATCATATTGGCATAGTGTAAAATGAAAAATATGAAGGTAATCTATGAGAAATTCCTATAATCGAGCATACATTTGTGCAAATGGAAGATCCTAAGGCATGGCTATAGTTTGATGAAATTACCTCGCTGGGGATGGTTTCCGGCGGCCATGATGATCTGAGCAAGCTCCTGAGTGGAGGAAAAAGCTTTAGAATGAGCCTAGACCTTCGCCTTCACTTCAGAATGATATATCTTCAATTATCACCGCTTCTTCACCGAAATCCACCTAATTTTGATATTTTTAGCTTAAGAAAAGTGGGGAAGTGGTTGATGGTGGCTTCAGGTTTTCCAAGAGAGTGGAATGAGGAGAATATGCTACCTTTTAACCCCTCTCTCTTCTCTTCAAGTGGATGGACGAAAATCCATCATTAAGTGTGATGGGAAGATGGTTGGGAGGTAATGGCTAATTGAGGACTTTGGATTTAGCTCCCAAAGTCTTCATTTGCTGCCATAAGATCAACTCCATTGAATGCAAGTAATGGGAGAGAATTGAATGAGATTAGATGGAATCCTATGTGGGGGAGGCTCCATGAGGGATTTGATTGATTAGGCTGATCTTGGGCTGATCCCAAGTGGGTTTAGGATGGGTTGGATCAGATTGCAATGGGTTTTGACTTGATTCAAATGGGTTTGGCTCAATTTGAGTCATATGGGTCATATTAGGTCAAGTTGGGTAGGTTGACCAATTGGTCAAATTGGATCAAACAAAAGCTTAGGTTAGGTTCAAATGATGATTTGAAGAGTTTTGGTATGATCAATTTGATTTAATTTGGCTTAGAATTGATTTTGGCTCATTTGGAATCAAATGGGTCAAATGGGTCAAGTTGACCAATTTGACCAAAATTGGCCAAATTGTCTTAGGTTATGGGTTGATTCATGTTCAATTGGCTAATTGAATATGAATGTGGTCTTTGGTTTGAATCAATTTGGATTTAATTTGAATTTAGGCTAAATTGATCCTTTAGGCCAATTTGAGCTAAATGGCTCAATTGGGCTCGATTGATCAAATTGGGTTTACTTATGGCTTTAGTCAAGTTCAATAATCAATTTGGAATGAACTTGAGCCATTGGTTACAATCAATTTGGGTGAGATGATGATTTGACCTAATTTGGTCCTTTAGGCTAATTTGGGTCACCTTGGATCAAATGGCTAATTGAACTTTATTTGGCTCAATTTGTGATATAGTCATATTTAAATATTGATTTTGGGTTGATTAAAATTATTGGTTTCAATAAATTTTATGTAGGACAATTTTTGGCTAGTTTTGATTCATTTAGGCTAAGGGTTGGCTTGGTCAAATGATTAAGTTAACTTGGTTAGACTCAATCAATTGATCATCCTAGGGTGATCAGTAATCATGGTGGAAGGTTTTGGTGAGCTTGGTTCAATCCAATATGGGTACCTATAATTTGAATTTCCTCTGCTAACTGAAATAATTTTCTAAAGGTTTATCCTCGAACCTGTAGCAGACAAGGAAGAAGAATTAGCATAAAACATGAGTTGTTTAACTGGTAGCTCTCATGTTATGGTAAAAGTAAAAATATATCTTAGTAAAAGTAAAAGTAAAAATTACCTCAGTAAAACTTCCAACAATGGAATGTCAAAAATCTCTTGGATTATGGTTTTCTATCAAAAGAAATTATCAGCCGAGACTCTTCTCTCGAAGATCAGATTTCATCCCTGCAGCATCATGAGTTACAAAGGATATTATGGTTTAGGCGATATGTTTCAGTTCTTAATCAAGTCCGTGGAACCATACTATGAAGATCTGATGGATGAAGCAAAATATATAATAGAAATTATAAAGACTCCCAGGAATTTTAAAGCAGAACAAAGAGATGATGAAGGTCATCAGATTATCAAAGAACCAACCGAAAGCAGCATCTTGAATCATAGATTATGGATTAGAAGTTAGCTTAAATGGGTCCTTTAGGCCACTTTGGGTCAAATGGACCTAAGTGGGTCAATTGGTTTGGTTTTGGTTTGATTTGAGTTTAGTTGAACTTATATATGAGCCTGGATTAAAATATAAATTCAACGACAATCAATTTAGAGTTAAAGGGATTTTGGCTCATTTAAAATTTTCAAGTCAAAAGGGCTAGGTTGGGTTTGACTTGGGTTGGCTTCGATTTGATTTGATGATTGTAGGTTTCATTTATATTTGGGTAGATAATTGAATGATTGATTGATTCAAGAGAAAATTCATTGGTTTCGAGTTGATTTAGATAGGATTTGGTTAAGTTTAAGAAATTGGCTTAAAGGGTATAAATTCGATTTTGGTTTGATGTTGGATTTGGTCTTGGCCATTTGGATTTATATTTCATTTATATTTATGAATATAAATGAAGATCTAAATGATTCATGAGAAAATCACTTGATTTGTGATTTGAAGTAAATTTGACCAAGTCCATGGATGTTGGTCAAAAAGGCTTAGAGGGCAATCAATTTAGTTTGATTCATTTTTAGTCATTGGAAGGTGAGTTTCATTTATATTTGTGAATATAAATGAAGGAACAATTGATTTATAAAGAAATCAATTGAATTTGATTTTTGGTTTCAATTATTTGGAGTCAAATTTGGAATTAGATTTGTAATTTGAATTTGAATTTGAGGTTTGGTTTGACATTTGAATCTGGGTTTGATTTGAGAAGGTGGATATAATTCATTTTGTCTTTGGACCAATTGTCTTATTTTCTTATGCATTACTATACGAAGCCTTTGCATATGTGTCTCTGAGTACTCCTTTCTCATTTCATCCAACAAGAATAGTTCTTCTAATTCCATAAATTTTTCTAGAACATTTTTCTCTTAAATATCATTCAGGATTTGGATTGCCGGTATTCCACCAATTGACCCAAGTTTCTAGTAAAAAATCTCTCTTTGGAGAGAGAGACTATTTCACCAATTGTCCTTGGATTATGAAATCTCCATACCTAACGATTTTCCACAAAGTGGTGATGAAACGTATAACTTGTACAAATCATACATATCTTTTCATTTTCCAATTCGATCCGATCCATTCGTTCGTGGAGCTATTTACTCAATCGGACTGAGTTTAGGCTATAGGGTAGGTGATTTCCTTAAGTCCTAAAGTGAGGTCAACAGTAACCTTCTTGGTGGAATCGAAGTATCTTCGATCATCACAAGCATTTGAAATTTTCTTTTCATTAAGCCTCCTTCCTTGGCTACTTTAGGAACATTGTGTATTCTAGTGGACAATGCTTCAGGTTGTCTCCTCTACAGTGGTGAGACTTGACGTTGTTGAAGTCCAGAAATACTGCTTCACCTCACCACTAGAGCTATTCCTTTTTACCCATTTTATATTATCAAAGTTATTACAAGTAAGAACACTCGCTTCTGGTGGCAATACTGCTTGTTCACTGGGTTATTTAAATGGGATTTGTTGAGCCCTCAGCTCAGCATTTCTCCTTCTTCTTTGTCTTCTAGTTAATTTGTTTCCTGATGAGGAAGCCTTAAAATCATGTCTTCTAGGTACGAAGGTTTCAGTTGGCAGAACGGTTATACTTTGGGGCATTAGAGATACAACATGCCCACACCCAATGATAGCCCTCTTCATCACAGGGGCTTCATATTGACCCAGTCTTTCAAAAACTGAAGTTCTCTATCAAGAGAACTCCTTAATAGTGATTTGGTTGCTGAATTAGTTCGCAAGCTTGACAAGTAGGAGCTTCAGTAAAATGAGGCCTTCTAGCATGGCCTCGGATGAATGTACTACATATGGGTATTTCAGGAGTTGCAGCTGCAATAACTGAGAAATTCATGCTACAAAATTGAATAGTAGCTCTAACATCTCGTGTGTTGATGACGACATTAGCTAAATAGATGTTTGCACCATATCCTATCTGAACAGTGAAAGGAGTGCTCTGTAGATCTATTTTGCACAAGTGAAAGATGGGGATTAGTAATTAGTAGCTATTATTTTATCCCATACTTTCAAAATCCAGAGGTACTACAGAACAAAATAATAACATAATGAAAATATACTCTATAGAATAATTCATTCAACATAGAGTCTCATACATTAGTAACTTGAATTTATTACACATTTAAATCGTCATTTTTTATTTTGAATTTCCAGATATTTTGTTGCTACTATAGCATGTATATGACTAGCCAAGGATGGAAAGAGAAGCATGTCCCCCGTAGAGTCACCAGAAATCTGTGGGCTCAAAAAATTCACAGCCGGCCTCTCGATGGAAAGCGAGAGTATAGATTTAATGCCGGACAAAATCTTCAGAAGGTAGATGATTGTTTGTGGTGGACACATAATAAACTACCCAGAGATTTCACTCTCATTTAGCGAGTACTTTAGATTTGGTTCCAGGTTTCCTATAGGCGCAAACACTTATAGTTAATTACCCTCCCCAATCGGTGAGAGAGAACTTTCGATTAAGGATAGTCGTTAGATCGCTAAATGTGTAGCATATAGTAGCAGCATGTGGAGTTTTGAGATTTAGATTTATGAAATTCATCATCTTTTAACTTAAAGCGGATGGTTGGGGGAATGATGACGCCCCCTATCAAGATCTCCGGTTATCTCACGGGTTGTGGTAGTACTCGGTTAGAGGTGGTCGATTTAACTGAAGGATCCTTATTAGCAATCATGGGTTGCGTCGTCCAAAAAAACCTTGTAGACCTAGAGTGGTGTTTATCTAAGGAAATGGGCTTAAGTCTATCTTAGCTCATAGAGGGCTTTTTATCCTATCAGGTATACCCTATGATTCACATCTCATGATACAGAGCCATTTGGAAGCATACGGGCTACAGTCGTAATTGTAATATAATGGTGTCATTTGGCGGCAACCACCCGATTAGAGGACTCTGGTCATAACTGCATCATATGTGGAATCTATTGGTCAAACCACATAAACAAAAGACACTGGCCATGTCCTTACTGACATGAGATTGATTGAGAGTGAATATAGAAATACACTTGACTTGACATTAACTCATTTGTGAGTTAGAGTTATTTTTATTTGTCACATTTAACAATTAATTGTGAAAAGTTGATTGAATCGAGTTTGCTTTAAGTATTTAAGGATTGAATTTCATTTAACTATTAATAACTTAATGATATATTAGATTTCGCATTTGGATTGGTACTCAATTTAAATTAATTTAATCTGAAATTAAAATTACATTTTGATGTATCCCCTCCGGTTGAAATCTCTAGTCAACACAGCCATCATTGGAGTAGTTAATTGATTGAATGATATATTATAAAAAAATTTTAGATCCTCTCAACTCTGTTTAGCTCCTAACTGAGAATCAGATCTATAGGTTAAAGCTCGTAGTTGTATTGCATGACTTTACAACTAAATATCTTTTATATTTCAAATTTGTATTCATATTTTGAAAATTTAATAACAAATTCTTTCAAATATTTGTACCTTATTTATTTATTTATTTAATTTAAGTTTAAACGATGTTCATTTAAATTTATTTTAGTCGGTTCGTCAAATTTTAACAAAGATTTCAACTACATTTCATCTACAGTTTGGCTTACTCGACGCCCTATTGAGCATAGTGAGCACTGTTTTGTAACACAATAATCGTATTTTCACACTCACTATTCCCTATTGAGCATTAGCGGGGTCTTGAAACTTGCATAAAGAAGTACAAACACAAACTTCATATATACATTCAAGCTTATTTTGTTGCACATTCACTAATATACATAACTTCAAACAGTAATAGTTCTGAATGATGTTTCTATTTTTCTAAAGAATAAGAAAGATATAATGAGAGACTAGAATTCGGATTTCAGTTATAAAATAAAATTACGGAGTGAGGGTGCGGGTTAAAAGAGAATATGGAAGATCGACTGCTGCTTGATGTGTTCGGCAGAGGAGATTAGGATTGAGAAGCTTGGAAAACCAGACCAAAATCTATTTGGGCTTGAGGCTTGCAGCTTTTAAGGAGAACACTAACCTTCGGCTTTGGTTTGAAGGAATACTGGATGAGAGGGCAAGGAGGCTCTTGCGGCTTGATGCTCGAAGGGAAACGAAAGAGAAAGGGGTTTTTGGATTGAGAGAAAATGGCTGAGAAGGGATAATGAGGGAGATGAATCAGAACCTTTTTTTTTTTGGATCTCGTCTGCAAAAGAGAGGGGGTTTTCGGATTGAGAGGAAATGCGTGAGAAGGGATGAATGAGGAAGACGAACGAGAACTTTTTTTTTTTTGGATCTCGCCTGCGAACGAGAGGGGGTTTTCGGATTGAGAGAAAATGCGTGAGAAGGGATGAATGAGGGAGACGAACCAAAACTTTTTTTTTTTTTGGGATCCCGCCTGCGAACGAGAGGGGGTTTGCTTGCGGTTTCAAGGAAGACCGGAGTGGGAACGTTCGTTTTCGGTTTTCTTACGGTTGAGGGAGATCGTGCATTGTCCTGGGCAATTTTTTTAAATTGAGTATGATTAGAATCTGAATTAATTAATTAAATATTAATAAAAATAATTTAAGAATAAGTATAGTCATTAGTGGTGGTGGGTATTGACATGTCGGTTCCGATGTGGTGGCGTCTTGCGTGAGTGGCCACGCACTAATTGGTATCAGTCGAAGTCAATTAATTAGTGGGCGGCAGCGGATACAGATCGATCGCCCTAATCAGCGGCGGTCCGACATATTTTAGGGCCGACCGACCCGTCGCCCTATCTCCTCTGTTGATCGATTCGCCCCAAATCCCTTCCTCCGTGAACTCCAGGCCACCGAAGCAGTCCTACCCCCCCCCCTCGGAACTTCCGGCCAGCGGCGTAGGTCGGCCATTGCGTCTTGTCGGTATTCGATAGAAATTTTTTGTTTTATTTGGATTCTTTCTTTCCCTGATTAATTGCTGCTACGATAACATGGAAGCTTTCTCTATCAATGGTTTCCTTGAGAGAGTATTTATTTAAAGAAACATATTTATAAATTCATTTTTGAAAAATTTATCCCGAATGAAAATAACAACTTGTATTCAAGCATTATTTATTAAAATTAAAATCTTCTAAAATTAATTTAAACTTGGTTCCAACCTATTTTAGACTGATTGAATCTAAATCGAATGGGATCATGAGAGGTTTAAATCACGGTCCTCGCTCTCATGTATCATTAGTCTCGTTAGAAATGGAGTTATGTCTAACAGAAGATTTGAAATTGTTGGTCTCATTCATGCTTGCTTACAATGAAGTTTCATCACGAAATCATCTTCTCTTTTACTCACCATAATCTTGTAAATGTTTGCCTACAATGAAGTTTCATCACGAAATATAAATGAGTCGAGTCGAATCGAGTCGAACTTAAGTTACAATCAATTCAAACTAGGCTCGTCAACTAGAAATACGGGTCGAACTCGAACTTGAATCGAGCTTATAAACTGAGCTCGAGCTTACCTCCTAGGCTTATTATGAATAGATTTCTAGAATATGGTATGCTTCTTTGATTTATTATGCCTCGTAGATTGTTTTCTTCATCCATGATATAGTTGTATTTTCTAAATATAATGTTGATATATTGGAGTAATTGATTTTATTTAATTTCATACTACCATGCAACTTGAATTGTTTCCCCAATTCTTTTATTCCCAATTCAAATTTAAATAGTTCAACTTAGTGTTTTGATGAAGATTTGTGTCAATTTGACTTTAGCTCTTTGTTCTTTTGATGAAGATTTAGTGTTTTGATGAAGATAAATCTTTTCTTTGATGTATCTTAACACTATTATATTTATGCATTCTTTTCATGAGATGGCAGGACCACCGCCGCCAGACGCCTACCAGAGGTCGTAGGAGGCCACCACCACCATTGGAGCGGCACCTACCGAGGTTCATCCTAGTATTGCCTCACGTGGGCGCATCGAACCGCGCCACCCCGAGCATCGTAAGTGAATTTTATTTTTTGAATGGGTTACGCGCTTACCTTTTATTTGGATGTACTTAGATTTTTTTTGAGCACGCATTGAGGCCGCATCACACTTGCTTCTGAAGGAGTGGCCCATTACATGCACAGATTCATCCGGGCGCAGTGTGGGCTCGATCGTGAGTCGCTTCACGCTTCATCCTGGATCATTAATTGCTTACCGCCTTGGTTGAGAGATGGTCTCCGCAGACCAATACCTTCCACCTCGCTGTAGATGAGATGACTGTGACGCTCCAGGACGTGGTGATGATTCTGGGACTACGGGTTGATGGGTCACCTATCATAGGCCCGATTGTGATTAGTGAGGAGAAGAGATGGGAAACTTGGCCTAATTGCTGCGATGACTTGTTAGGACGACACCCATTACCAGGCGTGATGTATCATGATCCGATCAGTCCGCAAATCAAGTCGACATTCAGGATGGGTCAGGCACATGCGTAGACATGCATGCCACTGAGGTGGCTTAGGTATACTTTCTGACGATGGTCAGCATGAGGAGTTCTTCGTCACTTGCATGCTTATATTTTGTTCGATTCGCTTTACCGCCGATACTTGAGGTCCCTACGATTTACCACTCCTGGAGGACCTAGATTCTTTTAGCCTTATGTCTATAGGTGGAGCCGTTTTGGCTCATCTATATAGGTGGAGCCGTTTTGGCTCATCTATAGGTGGAGCCGTTTTGGCTCATCTATATAAGCAGCAGAGCCAACATGGCTGGTTGCCTACACCTCCTTCAGATTTGGGCTTGGGAGCATATTCATGTGGGTAGGCCGACTTTACATGTTCCATATCGCAGAGCTTCCGGTCTCGGCGTTGGTTTGAGGTATGTGTTAATTACACTTTCAAATTATGCGACTTATATATATGTTTAAACTTGTGCGTGTGGAATGAGAAGTATGTTCACCAATAAATAATGTTGCGCAGAAAATGAGTAAGATGGTTTGGAAACACAGTTGGATCTGTTAACACTTTAGTTTAAATATCTATAATGTAGATTATATTTTAATATATTTTTACTACGCGGTGATCGGGAGTCGACAATGAGCGAGATCACGACATCTATCGATATATGCTCAATAGGCTCGACATATGGTTAGCGCCCTCTTATCACCGGAAGAGGGTTGAGTGGCATTTACCGAGTAGAGTGTCGGTCGGCCTTATTCCAGAGTGTGACGAGTAGCTTGACCAAAAGGGTCGATATGGGGTAAAGCGATCGACCGGTTGATTTCCACCACACATTGCTGCTTGGGAGAGGCGGAGGGAGTGCCGAGGGCCTAGATGAGGAGGAGAGCAGAAGATAGCATCACTACCAGATGCATCGTCACTCGAGATCCTCCGACTACCACCAGTGGAGCGGATGGCGTAAGTTTTGAAATAAGTAAGTATTTATTTTATGTAAGTGCTAATTTTATTTTCTATTTTTTGTAGAGCATATCGTGGCAACTCGGAGCATATTTTAGCCATACTTCTGGCGTGGATGATCACCCATTATGTGGATGTCGATAGGTATGAATGATATGCGAGACATGATGGCGTGTACATATTGGTGACACATACTACGAATCGGTGCCTACAGAGGGTGTCGTACACCATGACTGGAGAGTCGAGCCATCTACTTTCGCTGATCCAGGTCCTTCTACGTATGCTGATCCGGGTCCTTCAACATATCAGCCTACATATAACTCGCAGCCACCTATACTCCTCCACGATGATATACGCTAGCCGAGGATCTTGCGAGGGTCACCATCACACGTGATCGCCCATCCCGCACGACCGATACACACTGAGTGGTGCTATTCCACGCAGACACCGGAGGAAGGCAGTTATCACACGGGGTAGGGGTTAGGATAGTATAGTATAGTTTTGTGTCTGTACTATATTTTATTTTTTTCTTTCATTACAAACTTCAGAGTCATGTACACGCTAACTTTGATTTGAGGGAGAAACGAAGAAGATGCCCTTTTTTGCCGTTTGACTTGTTGTTTCATAATTGATTTTGGTTAAATGTTGTGATACTTGATTCTTATGTTATGTTTCTTTTTTTTTTTTTTGGTAATAAGATATTAATCATAGCATAAGCAAATATATATGCAAGAAAAATAACCAACTTGAACAACTATTAAAATCAAACCAAACGGCGATAAGAAGTTACTTCTTCCACTCCTCCCTTATTAGCAATAAATTAGAAAATCGATACACAATTTCCTCTCAAATATCCATCTATTAAAATCCCGGTCGAACTGCCAAACCCACTTATATTTTTAGTGGGCTTTTGTTTAGCTGTTATTGTTCTCTTTGCTTTGGGATTTAAACATATTTTTTTACAACAAATATTTTAAAACATTCAATTGGTGATCTTTCAATCTATACTTTCTCAAGAGCATTTCTTACTTCTATAGAGTTTATTGTGATGTTTTTTTTAGTATTTCCAATTTATATTTGCTTTTCAATTATATGTCTTTGAGCTAAAATTCCTAGTTTTGTTGATCTCTC